>VWPU01005243.1:0-108644 GCA_013398955.1 Callaeas wilsoni | reverse complement strand
TGGGTGGGGTGGATCTTTATTTCCATTTGTTGTCTGTATGAGCTACACTTTTGGAATATATTTGCAGTTGAAAGGGTACTATAAAATATTTAAATTGGTATAAAAGTTGACAGAAGCCAAAGACTGGAAACCTATACATTAGAAAATGAGCAGCTGTATTGCTTGCACAGTCTAAATTAACATATGTAGTGTAAAGTCATATATGTCCATGTATTGTTGGTGGAAAATTGGAAGATTTATTAAAATTTAAATAAGGGGAATATTTATAAATACCTTATAAAATATAATAGGGATAACTTTATCTAATAGTTTATAACATCAGAAATGCAAAGAATAGTACATAACACTGGAGGACTAAATTTTTACTAGACTTTGATCTTCAGACCTTTTCCTACAGAAGTATCATATGGGTTATGTCTTGATGCAATACTCAGAAGGCGGGGAAATGAAGGTAGGAATACAATACTTTGCTAAAGGGTGTTTGTATTCTTTCCACTTCACTAATCCTATCCTCTTGCCTGAGATGAAATTAATAGGTTATTTTTTTTTCTGTTCTGTTGTTGCCCATATTTCCCACCCACATGAAGAGCAAATAACACTGTTTTATCAGCTGTAAATAAAGTGTTACTGTCAGAGCTCCAGTCCAGTCCAGTCCAGTGTATGGGCTCTGTTCCAGTTTGCAGCTAGCATGCTTTGGAGTACTTTCATACAATGTGTATTTCTTTTCACATGGAAGAGGCAGAATTCTTCCTAGTTTCTTAGAATGCTGTGGGTGTGAAATCAAAATGTGCCCTTCAAATGGCTCAGGCCTAATTTTATGAGCTGACATGGTATTTAATGCAGAGAAGGACAAATTTATATTTTTATAATAAACATTCAAATATGTCTAATTCCTTCTAGTGCTGAAGTCTTCATACATTTGTACCTGCATTGGAGCACAACATTGCACATCTGCAATTGCCATGCAGTAAGATACAAAACGTGAATAACTGTCTACATTCTTTTTCTGAATTACACAGGGTTGTTTTAAGTTGTCCAGCACTGTTTAATACATCATTATTTATAATTTTCCCTTTGCAACTTCATCTGCCAGAAATATTCAGCTTTATTCACACCCTCAGGAAACACAAGGAGAATCTTCTACACAGACAAGATTTATTGAAATTTTGCCTCTACTACAGACAGAATATTCCCTAAGGGGCAGCATAACATCTGTGCTTTCTGCCAATGTGAGAAAACTGGTCATGCTACTGAAAAGCAACAGTGGTGGCACATGCAATGTACCTTGTCCTCCAATCTTTTCCCTTCCACTGAAAAATGAAATGAAAATTATCTTGCAAATCAGTTACACTAATAAATTTTCTCATCTGTTTCATTAGATGGAGTCAGAAATAATTTCCTTGATAATTTTGTAGATGCCAGAATAAGTCCTAAACTTTGGCTGAAAGAAGAACCTTAGAACAAAAGTATGTATTGGTCCTTCTCCTAGAAAAGTTGGAGACATGTTAGGAAATAAAATACTCATATTAATGACAGTACTTATCCTGTCAAAATCCAATATATACTGGTACAAAGAATAAGGTACTAGCGAAAACTTACAAATTACTTCCCTGTTACCTGTATAGATAATTTTAAAAGTTAAAAATTAGTATCTCAGAGGAAAGGACTCAGAGTACAGTGCCTAAAACTCAAACGTTGTTTTGAAGTGGTATTTTCATGAATGATGTAGATAGCTAAGAGTTTGCCTGAACATCTCATTACAATTAAATAATGATAATTCAGTGAATGGCATTTAAGTGGTAAATTCACTTGTCTGCTCTTGTACCCTTCTGTTGTCTCAGATTCCTAAATTACTGTGGATTATTTTTTCCTTATCTGCTATACAGCTTGGTCCTCTTCTAACAGGTTGATCTTGAACAGTCATTATCCTGCCCCCAAGAACTTCTGCTATGATGCAATATCATATTTACTAACTTCCACATATGAACAGCAGATGGTTTGAGCTGAATACACATAAACATGCGTGACTGTATGTTTCCAGCCTTTAGTTCTGTTTAACCCTTCAGCAGCTCTTTGCCTTTGCCATTTAACAGTGTTGTTTTGAAATGGGAAGGAATTCAGACTGTGAAAACATTAATATTTTTTCTGCTTATACTAGTGGTTGAGGGGTTTTTTTATATTATTGTGATAGCCAAGAATACTTTTTCTAACTGTTCAGTAGATATGAAAGTCTGTTTTAATTCCAGCTGCTTATATCTTGACTGTGTTTTACATGACACAGATGGAAAAGCAAGGTTTGGTAAAAGTCACAACACATAGTTTATGAGACAGTGTTTCCAGACACTACTACAACAATTTTATTAAATTTTAGGATTCTGCCCCACTTCACGTTATTATTTTCTCTTTCTGTTTTATGCGATAACAGAAAAGCCTACTGCTCTGGTTGTTGATAAACTAGCAACTTTAATTTTTTTTTTGTGTTGAGTCATTTTACATAGAAATATAGAAGTGCTCTACATTCTTCTTATCAAAATACTTATGTTGGATGTTTTTGACATAGCTTCATGTCTCAGGTGATTATTTAAAATGTCAGAATCAAACAGTCATGACTTATATGAGTATGAGCTATGCTGAGTGCTTAGCAACAGATATATGAGTATATATCTAAAAGATACTGGCAAGGCTGAAAGGAGTTGCCTGGCAGCCTTGTGGTGCTTCAGTGGTTGGGGTGCCAACAGCAGCCCTTCCCATGGAATGTGGGACGTGGTGCAGGCTCACCACGACTTAGCATCTCTGTAACTACAGTGTAAACTGGAATGTGCAGTTTGGCTTCTCTCTTTGAACTCTGTGTATTTTAGCCACAGCAGAACTTGGCTTGAAAATATTTCTAAAATTTATTTGCTATTACTACTGACCTTCTAGGCAGATACTTATCTTGATTGAAAGCTTTTCCTGTATTTTGGGATGAGACACAGCTGTGCAGTATCATGTTCTACCTCCGTACCAATGCTTTGGCCTCCACAGATCAAGAAGGAGACCACGTTACTTTTGACTCATGACTGGTAGTGCCCTGACTGACTGCCTCAATTAGAGCCTAAATTTAAGTAGCTACTAATGTAGTATGAATAAAAGAAAAATGTAGTTTTATGTGTAGAAAGTTCTGCTGTTAGTTGTTCTGTCTATACCTGCAAAAGCTCAGACTCGCAGTAACTCTGGAAGAGTTGCATTACACAATGACTTCACATGGCATGCGTAACAATCTTTTCTGTTTAGTTTTGTACATATAGGAATTGACTTCCAATGTATGTTTTCCTGTAACTATATCTCTGCATTACCTTGTTTTCATTACAATATTTGAAAAAGTAATAAGTGCTTGTTAAATATTTGTTTTGTAATATGGTTAAAATATACAAATAGCTTTTACCAAAGCAATCACCTTTAGTCCCTAAAGTACAGATCATGGATGAAGTGTAGCCAGAAAGCTATTTTTTTTCAGCAGGAAAGATTTTTAATTCCATCATCATTAGCTGCTTGCATCTGGTAGCTGCTGCTTGTAAATAATACTTTGCACTTTTTGTGGACTATATCTGACTCAGTTTACATATTTATTATCTTTAAAAGCCTGTGAAGAGAGAGAACAACACTACAAGATTTTAAAAAATGCATTCTAGTAGTGTTAGTAAATTAAACAGCATTTATAATCCTTTTAGGCTATCCATATATCTATTCAAAAACCATTGGTGCTGAATGACAGAAGAAAATCTCATTTTGCATCTACCTGTCACTGTCAACCTTCACACCTACCCTGATATCTAAACAGAACTCCAAAAGCATATTGGAGGAGGAACTAAATTACTAAAATGGAAATTAGGTGTCTGAACCTCAATTATTTTGCTGCAGAAGCTGAAAAGAATTAGACACCAAACTACTATATTTATAGATTGTCCTGCTGATTAGTATACTCCTTCAGTAAAAACACATACTCAATCATGCTAACAAATTAAATGCCACATTTGCACTAGACTTCTTTTAATATATACTGGTGTTAAAAGAGCTATTGTAATAAAGTATTATTAACCAAAAGATTACTTAATTCTATATATGGACTATTGGTTATAACATCTTCAAATAAAACTAAAGATATTTTCAACAGAAAGCAATTAGAGAGATGCTTGTGGGAAGGAGGTTTACAAAATCCAGCACAATACTGAACAAAAGAATGAAATTCTTACCACAAGAAAATTAATCTAAGTGGACTTTATTTTATTTCAGTGTTGTAGAAAAAATGGTAAGAACAATTATTTTCTCATCAAATGAAAGATAACAAAAAATAACTGCCCAATTCAAATATATTAATTTTTATTTAAAAACAAACACAGCAGATATTGTTCAAGAAAGAATAAAGTCATTGAAAGTAGTTGTAACACTGTTGTTGTTGTTATTCTAATATGAAGTAAAGTAATATTCTGTCTGGAATGGAAATGAATGATTTTTCTGCCCAAACCTAAAAATAAACTGAATCACATAGTTGAGAGAAAGATATTTCTTTAATGTTTTTTCTAACTGTTTAGCCTTTGCTCTAATGCTGGAGCAGCTCCATCAATGAGATGCTACTGAATAGCAGCAGCCTGCATCTTATCACTGTGATTTATCTCAGTGCTCAGAACTACTCAGTATAGCAAACTGGGAAACCCCATGGCTACAGCTGCTACACCAGCTAAAGCTGACAAGGTGCTACGTTGGTGGGAATTTTCAGAGAAAAAATGATGATTGAGGGAGCCACTGATGAAGCTGATGCTGCAGGGCTAAGAGGGAGAGAGGTGTCTGTAAGACAGATGTGCAGACATACACAAAAGGAGATTGTAAGCATTTTTTGAATCAAGACTTTTGTTCCCTAGCTAACATTTTTATTTCATGCTGTTGCCTCCACATCTTAGTGTAGACTTGCATTTTTTCAATCCAATGTTATTTTTGCTTTCTTTAAAATATGGTTTCATCTCAGTTTTGTACTACAAGATGCCAGGGCCACTCTTTGATATTCTGTTTGTCTCTACTACATTTGAAAGCGGAAGAAGGATTCTAGATACAGATGAATGAAACCAGTACCCAGCATCAGCCAGTACAAATTGCAGTCATTCAAGAGTAGGTACACTGGGGACAGTGAAAGAAGGACTAGAGAAGCTTCAGGTTGCCCAAGCTATTACTCTTATATACTGACAAAGCATAGGAGTACCCAGTGGTCAAATTTACTCACAAATGTCTACAATACATGAGTATGTGATTAGAAATTGCTGGTAGGTAATCATTCCTCATCTTTACTATCTTCTTTATTAAAAGATTTTCCATAAATATTTTTTTGGTATACCTTTACAGTGTTAACAATTTCAAAGATCAGTCACTATCTATGTGAACAGAAGTTTTGGGCAGTGCAGCTAAAGGCTAAATTTTGCAGACGTTTTATATCAATGTAAGCCAGTGTTTTTGCAAACAGAAGCAGTTCTGGCCAGTCTTGGCTGCTCATTTCCACTTCATTCAAATCCTTTCTTTATGCAAATACATATGACTGTGTGACTGTGAAACCATAGTGAACTAAAATTAAACTGGTTTTAGGCTGGCTAATATTAACTCAATTCTCCTCCCTATTCCAGATCACTAGAGAGATGTGCATCCCACTGTGTAAGCAGGAAACCTGGGGTCAAGAATAAGCACTTGAAGCAGACTGAGTACAAGGCTCTTTGTCTCAGTATGACTGACAAGCTGTTTATGGTTAAAGATACATTTTCAGAAACAGTTAGTCCTAATTACCTTATTAAATAGAGTATACAGGGTCAATTTCTTTTGCCAGCACTGAGCATTTCTTTCGTAATATCAGAAAGTCCAGCTTAAGTTTTGCCTCAGCTGTGTATCAGTTGTTCCTACAATGTGATTACCTTTTCTTCACGAAGGCAGTGTAGATTATTCCTTGAATGATAATATTAACAGGTGTCAGAACTCAACTGCTTTCTAGGAAGATGTAAAACTTTCATTTTGTAACACAGTTGTTGACATCAGTCATATTCCACTAACAGCATAAAAGTGTAAATTTTGAATTAGTCTTTGATTGCTTTCATTGATACCCACAGGGTTTATGCAGGCCTGGTTGTAAAACAATGCTACCTACTGTAATACAACACATTTTTGAAACAGAACACTTATTTTAGACATAAAAGCAGCTCACACTGTGACACTGTTTCAAGATGATTGACTGTAATAGTTGCAGATTAGTTGAAATGCATTACAGGATATGCATTATATATCAAGACATTCTAAGTTATGAGAAACTACTGTCAAGGAAGCAATTATGATAGCTCATCTTGCAATGCTAATTACAAAATGTCTGGAAAATATGTTATCTACATTTATGAAGCTTCCTGCATTGATCAATGAAGTAGATATGACACTGTAAAGAGGAGTACTATGATTACTAAAACCTCGGTTATGTAGGTGCCTAAATGGCACTGGAGAATTATTCACAAATGTATACTGGTGCAATATTAATCTATGGAATAAGTGGTGTTTGGAAATTATTTTGTAACCTTGGAACAACTTCTAGTTCCATAAAGTAGTTTTGCTCAAGTTGTCCAGTATGTATAATATCTTCCAACATAACTAAAGATGGTGATATACAAACCTAGCAGCTAACTAGGAAACAAGCTGTATAAAAGACAAACGAGATCCTAAAATGTGTTTCACTTACAAGGCACTCTTGACACTTGATATGAAATGTTAAATACCATTCTGGACATTCTAGTTCAAGAAAATTAAACAGAAATCGGCAGAGAAAGGTAGGCAAGAGAATGAGAGGCTTATCTTGCTAAGAAAAGGTGTTATGTAGCCTTAGCCTTAGGTTAAGAAGGCAGACAAGTCCTATATAGAAGCCCAGTGGTCAAGAGATAAGAAATATTTGAGCCGAAGTCAACATCAGCAGCAAAAGGAATGGTTATTAACAGCTCAGGTACACACCTCATCTGAAAATTAAATAAATGTACATAATCATAGCAATAATCAAATTCTGAAACAGCCTTTCAAGCAGTTGATCCGAACCCCCTAATTTTGTTTAAATTTAAATTATGAAAGTTTAGTAAACAGCTTATTTGGTGTGATTCTCTGCAATAGAAGCAGGATGGACTTCACAGAATCACAGAATAAAGAAGGGAGTTGGAAGGGAGCCATAGGATCATGGAGTACAACTCCTGGCCCTGTGCAGGACACACCAAGAGTCACACCATGTGCCCAAGAGCATTGTCCAAATGCTTCTTGAACTCTGTCAGGGTTGGTCCTGTAACCACTTCCTAGGGAGCCTGTTCCAGTGCCCAACCACCCTCTCGGTGAGAAATATTTTCCTGATATCCAACCTAAACCTCCCCCGACTCAGCTTCCTGCCATTCCTTGAGTCCTGTCCCTGGTGACATTGAAGTTCTTTCAGCCTTAACAGTCCCGTCACAACTGAAATACTTTCTAAAATCTGCTTTTCAGTTAGTTTTCCCATCCCTTCAAACACTTTTTATAAACTCACAGGATTATTTTTATCCTTTGCAGAAGTATTAATAGCAAGTCAATGGTTATTTCTATCTACCTCCTCATCAGTGTCTCAATGATGATTAAATACGTCTGCATTACATTACGCACTGTCATTACTGTTCAGACTGGAGTATTCTTTCCTGCCACAACAATTTGACTTAAAAAATTAAAAGAATTGAAAAATTGAGAAGTAAGTTCTTTCCATTTCTACCATCTTTTGGAGCACCATGGAAAATCTGCTGGTATTTAGAAGCTTCAGGTTATAAATGATTACAAGGGCAGCCTCTTTAAGTCCACAGATTCCCTTTATACAAATAAAGGTAGAAGAGTATCTAAAACCATGGCACCATTTAGAAGGGAATAAATAGATGTGAGCTGTTCTTGAAACAGAAGAATTATCAATTAGCTCTCCTGATGCCCAGCAAGGAATTGCACATTTTTTTCTTGAAGTGCAGAGTGAACTCTCCATCTGTGGAACTGTAAGATAATATGGTATGCAGGTCCTGATTAGTGGGATTACTAAAGTGGATATTATTAGAAATTTTGAAATATGCAAAATCATTTTATGTTTTTAGATCTATTTTTCCTCAGAATAGTATATTTTGAATGGCCAGTCACACCTTCACAATTTTTAAAGTGTGATTTTTAGTTAAAAAATGGTTTCTTAGTCACATAATCATACCTATGGAATACGGAGATAATGTTATAAAATAATCTTTGAACAAGTGTATAATACAGTATTTGAGAACTTCTGCAGTCAAAATTATTAACGAGTCTTTCAGAAATAGTACTGCCAAATTTTAAAAAGTTACGTTTCTGTGGAATTTTGCATTATACATTAAGAATATTGGCTAGCAGAAGTTGCTAGTGGGCAAGGGATAGATAGTCATTAACCATTAGCTTTGTCCCCTACTGAAAATTGTCAAGAACTGTAACAGTACTTATGTGTCATTAGAGTAATTCTGTCATATCCTAAATCACCTATAATGTTAAGTGAAGCTAGGAAGGTCATTCTGCAGAGAAACAGACTCATACACCTGCATGTGTGTTATCTTGATGCTAGTTTGAATGTATCTGATTGACACTTTTAGCTAAACATTTGAACTCAACTATTTTCCAGTAAAACACATATTTTGTTCTTTACCATTAGGATACTGAATAAAGATTTATTGATTTGAAGGAAAGATCACAGGCTCAGAAGACTTAAATGAGTATCATGATTGAAAATCTATTCTGTCACCTGGGGCTGGTTGTATTTTTAGCTTTGGAAGGAAAGCCAGAAGGTAGTTCAAAGCCTGACCTTTACTCATCAATAATCAGACCTATATATAGTATTTTACTGGACATGCCTTCATAAAAGAGCTTCAGGTCCTTGGTCTCCCTATTCTGCTCATTAAACAAAAAGGTTGCAGTTTTGGAAAAGGTTACTTTGCTTGCAAGTAGATGTGGTAAATGCCTTTCTGAAAGGAATCCACTCCTCATCTCTATTCCATACATTTCTTGGATTTAGGAAGAAGGCATTTTCACACCGATGCCTATTTTGATGCTGCTCCCAAAATGCTATATGCCTGCTTGGGTGTATACTTTTTTGCATATTCTCTACAGTAAGTGAATACCACTCTCCTTCAGCATTGTTCTAATTGAGAAAGGCAAGCAGCATTAATCATCAAAAAGGCTCCAAACATATTTGCTTTCATAGATTTAGTACATCATAAGCTGCAACATATACTTGCCTCTAGGGCTGACTTGACCTATGTGCCAAGCTTGCTTGCTGTAAATGTGTCATATTTCCATAACTGTTTAAAACTTCAGAAGGAAGAGAAACAAATATCTATGGTAAGAGTTGAATACAAATTTTCACTTTCCTATCAGTAGCTTCATCACATGGTTATAATTTTGTGACAATCTTCAAAACTTTTAACAGTGAGTCAGTACAGAATATATTTGCTTTAAAATTATTGCAAAATTTTCTGGGTAAAATCACCTATCTTAAATCATTACTCTTTCATGCAGCATTTTGACTGTAATTTGACAGAAAAGAAGCTGAAATTAGTCCCAAGACAGGTTCTGGATCCAGAGTTATAAATGTAGACAAAATAAATTATAAGATTATTTAATTAATTACAATTTAAGAATAAATTCTTGTTATCTTTCAAAGACTCACAAAAATATTACAAATCTGAATTTTGTTGTGATTGGATATTTTATAAGAATAAAACCATATTTACAATACACAGAGCAGCTGCAATGGCTCACCTGTGAAAAACATTAGGAAACGAAAAATACAGACTTGCCTACTAAAAAGATTTGCTCTATATTCTGAAAATGCTTCTCTTGTCAAAGCAAAATATCTTTTATTACAAAGATGTTACTTGAATTTAAAATAGGCAGACACTACACTTTCCTGACCCCATACACAAAAGAATTTTGCATTCCTGTTAAAAATATATGACTCGTGGGACTCAGCTGACAAGCATGGCCATCTTCAAAGCCGGAGGATTTGCCTCTATGGCCAGCCTGGTTTGTGTGTTCTTTGGCAGCTCCTTCCTTTGTTAATAATTTACAGTAGTTCTCAAATGGTTTCAGTCAGTTCAGTACAGAGTTCCAATTATACCTTAAGGAGAATCATGTAATAATTATGGCCAGATTCTAGCACAGTTTGAAATGAAAACACAGGTGATTAAACATTTTCATGCTCTGATCACATGCAGTTTTTTTTTCAAAGAACTTTCTGTCCGGTCATCTTGAAAGTTTCATGGCAAATTAATATTAATATATATGAAAGCACTATTTAAACAATTGGACTAACCTAAAACATGTTTTGTGGCAGGATCCAGACCCCTCCAAGAGACAGTGTTATCTTAATCAAAAATGTCTGTTTCCTGAAGATCAATAGAGATAAGTCTGACTACTCTTCTAATTGATAATAGGAATATTCAGTTACACATTTCCCTAAAGAATCTTATTTTTAAAATGAAATTTGCATTAAAGTTTTCCCAAGATTCCTAAAGGATTTATCAAGGACTTAACAGGATACTTCCTTGTTTTAGTTACAGATTCTCCAGCAATGCTGTAGACAAGCTTGAGCAAATAATTCTGCCCAAATTTTTCATAATTCTGACTAACTTTATTTAAAATCAATCCAAATTGCTAAGGAAATATTTATCCCAGAAAGATTGAGTAGGTCTTATTCATTAAGGAATCAGGTGTATAACTTTTTTGGAGTTTAAAATCTATTTTTACTATCTGTTGTATTCCCATTTATACCTTGAAAAGACATTAATAGAGAATCAGTTATGCTTTTTATGTATTTTACCAATAAGGTCAAAAATAGAGTATACAGGATAGAAAATACAAAATTCTGTCATTTGAGTAAGGAGACATTTTGATGCTTCTATCAGTGGGAGCAGATTTCTCTTTGCAATACTGCTAGGCTTTTTAAATAATTTTTTTTTTTAAATTTCATCTTGGTTTTTGATGTCATTCTCTTCTTTTTGTCTAAAGTGGCAGAATTAAAAAAGACAGTACTAAATGCCTTCTGGTAGTCTTTGAAAAATTGATGAGAATGTAAGAAACAAATATCTGGTTGTTTAGTAATGTAAAATATAATGAAATGTGAGTAAAATTAAAAGAAGAGTAGAATGAAATTTTGACTTAAGATTTTCTTCAATGATAAATTTTCATGCTAACAATTATTAAGAAGTATCTGAATTCAGAATAAAGTCTTGTGTCTGTTATCTACGAAATCCAGCTTCAACGAAGTGATTCAAAATGAACTACAAGTCAGAAGTGCAGAATTACTACAGAAATTCAGTGCAGATGCATCAGCAACATCCCAGCACAAAAGACACATTCAGAACTAAATTTCTGCTTTAAACTCCAAAACAGAGTTCATCATCTGGATTCAGCTGATCACATCTCTAATACATAATACAGACCCAATGAGTACATGAAGCCCTCATGCACTAAGTATGGAAAACCAGCTGTTTGTTCAAAGTCAAATGTGCCATCAGTAATATTTGCTCTTGGAATGATGTATTCATGTGTTTTATTTTGAATTCATGTAGGTTGAGTACTCACCTGGCTTTTATGATACTAAAAAAATTTCTTGTACAAGAGGAAAGCTATAGCTTCCCTGCTAATCTGATGTATTTCCTGCCAACGACAAGAGCTTAAAAATTTGTTTTGTGGCTGAGGGCTGCCCTCGAGAAGTCATGATGTAATACTACACCAGGATGCATACAAGAGAAATGCAGAAATAGAGAACATGAGGAAAACAGTCTGAAATAGTAATAAAACAAAAGTCCACAGTTCAGTCTATCCCGGTATATGCACAGCAAGAGTCATAGTCTTTAGGAATATAATAATTTATATAATGTTTTTATCATATTGGGGCAAAGCAAGCAGACCCCTTGGGTTCTGAGGACTGACACTAAGATATCAGAGGTACAATTTCTCCTGCAGAGTCTCTTTAGGAATGTAACCTCAGTATGTTCTTGGCTTGAGATTATTTTTATGTCTGTTTATAAATATATTCCTACTTTGACCATTAGTCTTCATATGCAAGTCAGTTTTGAGTTAAATTATCTTTGTCTACTTTTTCCATTGAAAAAATAGAATTATATCCTCAAAGGCTCTGATCCCCTATAGACTTCTAATTTGTTTTTCCAAGTATTATAGAAAACATAGACTTTTTTCCTGCTTTGTGATGCATTATTATTCTTTGTTCACTGTTTGTATGAAGTAAACAGTCTAAATTCTTCATCATAGAAAGAAATAATTTGCAATTGAGTGTGCTTTTATAGTCCCAGAAAAAAAATAAAAGCTATATCTCTTCCAGCTGCATTCTATCTTGGTGGTAGAAAAAGACACCATTACACAGTAGTGACTTTCTGACCACAAAAGAGAATAAAAAGGATTAGTCAAAAATGACAAACGCACATTCTAAAAATAGCCATAGAATACTATTCATAATTGTGTCTCAAGACTAGATGTAAAAGACAAGGCATTCAGACACTGGTACTGTATCTTGTCACCTTAAAAAGACAACACTATGAGTAGGGAAAAGTTAAATAACAAACATGATGCCCTCAGTTTCCAAGTTAACTCTGCAAACTAAAATTCTAATTCACTTTAATCTTCTTAAATTAGGAAATTTGTGACTGAAGAAAAAGAGCAGATACTTTTAAATCCCAGCATTCTGATTTTATTTTTGAAGATATTGTTATAATTGCTATTTACATTATATTTGGTTGTGACAGTCTTGCAGACAATCAGTTTAATACAAAGATTTATTTAGATTTTTATGCAGCATTTTAGCACATGAAACACAGCTCGTGTTTTTTAACTTTGATTGTCATAGTTCAATACCTCTTTGACATGCATTAAAGATATCATCACAGATTATAAAATGTTTTGACAAATCTTGTCTCTGTATGCACTTTATGGTAATTTGAATGCAAAGCCATTTTGGCACTGTCACCCAATTGAATATAGTGCAAATTCTTCAAAATTTTATTCCGGAATATGAAAAACCTGCTCCACCAAAGGCAATTGCAGTAATAAATACCAAATTTTATTAATTAATTTCTGTTCAGCTCTACTGCCCCAAATCTGGCAACCTGCTTTGTCCTTCAGGAAAACAAACCCATTATGCCACTTTACTCCATGTGTGATAAATTAGGTGATATTAAAAAGCTGCACAAAATTAATGCTCACAATGGACTTATCCGTGTTTTTTGTGTTAATAGTCAGCATTGGATGTATTTTTCCATCATAGCTCATCTGAGTTAGCTTAATGTGATGGAATATGATTAATCAATATTCAGGCTGACAAATCTAGTGTTCTCTGTGTTTTAATCTAGGATGATCTTTAGCTTTTGTGTAGTTGTCTGCAATGTTTTCTCTTTTTTGCAATATGTTCTTGGATGAATAATGACATTTAAATTATCTCTGGCTTCTGTGTCAGTACTTACTGAAGTAATAGGGAGTAGTACTCAACTGGGTAGATCTCTGTTCTTCAAATATTGGATAGGAAAAAGTTTTCAAAATTTTCTTGCAGATAAATTAGCTTCAAATGGCTCATATAAAAATAAATAATGTTTCTTTTATTAAAAATTAATAGTTGTTAAACCCCATGAATGCTTTGTAGATAAGAGATCCATTCAGCTGGGGTTATATCAGGTACTTTGTCAGGGTTCAACTAAAGGTGGATTTGTGTTGAAAGTTAGGCAAAAGCAACTGATACAGATATGTGAGGACATGTGCTGGCTTTGAATGCTAACAGAGACCTTCTGTCATTAGTTCTGTTTTACCTAAGTCATAATCCATAGTACCTATCCTGTCTGTAGCTGGAGATGATTAAATACAGATGTCGGAATAGATTTAGTCCATAGGCATAAAGGAAATTCAATGAGCTAATATTCTGCAATAGCCTCGTATAACTTACCAGGCCTCTCTCTTGACTCTTGGCACCAGCTCTTTATATGTAAAAGGTGAATATACCACTTCAAAGACAATAAAAGAAGCTTCCATTTTCATTAACCAATGTGAAAATCAAAGCGAGAAGATAAAGTATTTCTTTCTTTATATCTATATACACTAATATTGATAATGATACATTAATAACTATTTTGAATGAAATAGAGGTAGTTATATGTAATTAAGATGCTTAAGTTAAGATAAACACGTTTAAGACATTTGGAAGGGCCTCTTGCAGCATCATTGCTGCTTTCTGGCTCTGCAGGAAGTCATGCACTGTAATTCTTTTTATTGCTTATGTTCATCTTTGCAAACGAGGTTCCAGATCTGTTTAATAAAAGTGGGTTGAAGTTTTATTTCTGCAACAAAAAATATAGACTGAGAATATTATGCTTTATGCCTGCTCCCTCTTAAATTAAGAAAAAACAGAATTAAAAAGGCATAAATTAATTAGCCCAATTAACTGTATTCTTGGCCAAAGTTTTCTATATACGGTTCCTTCATGTCCGTTATTTGAAAGATTTAATGCAATGCTGGTTGCAGGAATGTGCTGTGTATTCAGGTATTTCATCACAATGGAAGTTTGGATGATCATGAGAAATGCAGGAAAATCATTTTATTCAATCACATTTCAGAGCTTGCACTGCTTCAGAGTCAAGTCTGAGATGCTAAACACTTTTATTGACAAGAATATCACTGTGAATTACAAGTGCCGACCATTCATTAGAAAATAATCTGAGAGTAATTGTATTTATATGCCCTTGATACACATTTAAAATTTGAATAAAATGTTTTCTAAAGAGTACTGGGTTTTTCTGAAAATTCAACTTCAGGTCACCTTTCACGCACATATTAAATCATCAAATCCTCTAGATAAAGATAAGCTTATTTAACTGGTTGATCAGTGTTAGTTGCCTGAATCACTGAGGTTACTGGTCTGCTAAAATTCTTGGCTAAAACCCAAGATATTTTATATCAAGCTTAACAAGTTGTATTTTAATAAAGGCCTAGTTCGGCCTTGCAGTCCATGTGCAGCTGAAATATTGATAAAGAGAAAGGAGAAATCTTATGAAACATTTTCTTAAGGCATATGGACTGCAGAGTCATAGGTTTATGGACCAGTGAATCACAGGGCCAGGACCTGTTGCACGTTTGCAACAGAATCAGTTACATCTTCTAAAAGATTTTGTGCACAAAAGACTTTTCTCTTTTTTTTCCAGCTACAGTAGTTGTTCTAATACATGGTATTTCTTTTCTGTGCAAACCGTGATTTGCTTGTATCTTTAGGTGAAGTTTCTGTGAAAAAAATTTTATTAGTCATTCCTGAAATGTGGTTTTGGCCAACCTCTTTGCAAAAAGTCCTAGCACTTCACTCTCTGCTCTGTTCATTTATGGAGTCAACTGAACCAACAACAATTTCTTGAGTGTAGAAAATAGTTTTGAAATCTCTCAACTAGACTAAATGGGAAAAGTGTTTGCACTAACTGCTTGAATTTCCCTCAGACTAAGGGACATTCGACTGATTGGAGGGGCTTTCTAAGCCATCCCTAAGGCTGACTTGACTTCCTGTAAGTAGTGGTGCACCTCCTTGAAATACTGTTTTACTCCAGCCATATGTTCAGGATTAGTAACTGAAAGGCTGTTGTCATAGGAACGACTAAGAAGACTTTTGTTGTCCTAAATAAAGGAAAATAACATAGATAAACTCTGAAATGTAGTTCTCATTAGAATTCAGGAAGAGCCTTGCTCCAGTGGGGGAATACATGTGAAAGAAAAGATGTGCTGCAGTGTAAAACTCTCTCCAGTCACATTGAAATGCTGAAGAAAAGAGTTTTTGCTAAGGATCTAGAGCTCATAGAAAAAAACATATTAAAGTTCAACAATGGGAGATGGTGTTTGTACAGCAGAAGCTTGAGAGCTGATGAATATGGTGTCTGGGCAAGTGTCCTGCAGAGCCAGTTGAATGTTCTGCTTTTACCTACCACTGCGGGCTTCTGATTTGTTTCTCAAAGTTACAGCACTTTTGCTGGTGGAAATTGCTCTTTGCTTTCGGCTAAATAAACAGACCTGAACAGATGGAGCACGACAAAAGCAAAGCAATGTCGTTGTCTTATTTATCTCTGCTTATGGAACTCTTATGTACAGTCAGGCATGTCTCCACACAGGGGGTCTCTGCTATTAATTCATAAGCAAAAGACCCATGGAGGGCAGTCAGCACTGCCTGAGTAACTCACGAATACCAGGGAAAGTAAGGTAAAAATATTTATTGGACTGGAGGGACTAGCAGGGGTCAGAGAAGTTCAGAGTAGACAATTTATTTTTTGTGTTTTTTTTCTTCCGGCTTACATTCTACTTTGCTGAAAAGGACTTGGTATAGACAAATCTATGCATAAACTATAAAAGGATTGTTGAACTGGCAAAGCATTTAAAAATATAACTATTTAAAACACTTAAATGCTGGTTTTTGATCAATATCTGAAAATGAAACCATCAAATTAAATAATCTGCCTTTTTTTCTCTTTTTTAACTTTTTTTTTTTTTTAACCCATGTAGAATGTTTATTCAAAACAAATCCAAAAAGTTATGGAACTTCCCACTTTTATTTCTGCCTCAAAAATTTACTTTTTTTAAAAAAATTCCTCTTTATACTTCTACTATCTAGATTTTGGAATTAGAATAGAAACCTGTTTCTCAGCTTGTCATCTCAGTTGATATCACATCAGATCTAGGAAGAAGAATCAATTCCCTATTTTTTAGTGCATAAACTTCTGATTTTACTTTTATTTCACTTATATTTTTTGGAAGATACATGTTGAACTGTTTAATATTGACAAGTAAATTTTCTCTAAATTAATAGATGATGAACTGCTTGTTTAACCTATTGAATAATTCTTGTTTCTCATGAGTAAATGATATTGTATAGTATTACTTTCTTCCCTTCCTGCTTAAATGAATCATTAGCTTTAGAGAATAATGAATTACAAACAGCAAATAAAGATTAATGAACAATGAATAATATTGTGTTCTTATCTGAAACCAAATATCAGTACTGGTTTATGCAATTATTTGCAGAAAACATATATTTTCCAAATGCTAGTTGGGAATAAAGCAAGTTTGCTTACTATTAGGAAATAAAAATCCTACTCTTATGATTCCCTGTATGTTTGAATGGTACTTCTGCTTAATCACCGTCTTTGAAGAATGATTATGATCATCCTTAGAGGATAATAATAAATAAATAATAAACACAGCAGTGTTTCAGGTGCTTAGCTACTCAGCCAGATATTACTTCTGTGCAAACAGAAATCTTTTCTGAATCACATAGTATGATAAATATATTTCACCCTATTTAAATGGATAAGGGGAATAAACTGACAAAGTACTTTAAAAATAATTTTCAAATTGCAAAAAATGTCAGGTTTTGTTTTATTCTGTCATAGTTGCCATTCTGTGAACTTTAAATACATCTTTAAAATTCCTTTTGGATACAAGACTGGAATTTTGCACTTTACATTTAACTATTAAAAACCCCTTTTATTTAACTCCCATATAAAAGATATTATTTTGAAATGTTAGAGAACTTGGTTAGGGCAATAATAAAAATATTGCTCATAGAGTTGTTTCCAGTGAGAAATTTTGAGATTTCCACCACATTTTCTAATTTCGACTCCATACCTTCTTGTTACAATTCATAATTCACATAACAATTTTTTACAAGCATAATTAATGTTAAATACAATTTACATAAAATATAAAATTTAAAATTAAAATTAATCTTTTATTGCCGTCAGGATGCATTCAGAGATAGTGTATTAATCAAATGTTGCCTAGTTCTCATTGGAGGTTAGCTATTAAATCTTTGTTCTTTCTGAAATCTATAGTAAAGTACCTGTCTTTTTCAGATGCAGATATTAACACAGTAATTTTTTTTCAGTGTTATTTCTTATCCTACAAATTTCAGCCCTGTTTTAGCTCACTGCAAACACTTTTCCTGCTTCTGATGAAATGCTGTGCCATGGACACATATTGGATGCAATAACTCAAGTTCTGCAATAACAGGGGTGAGTCCATATTTTGTTATTAAGTATGGGTAAATAATACTATTTCACTGTATTTTGACTAACTCATAAAACATATATAATAAATCTTACAAGAAACCTGAAATGGGTCACTTCTTCCTGTCTAACACTGTCCTACAACCATGATTTTTACCCAGCATTGGGAAAACTATTATTATAAGGGGATTGTTTTAAACATCTGCTTTACAGTGTGTGGCTGGGGAGATTGAGGTGCAAGTTCTGGTTCAGGTTGCATTATTCCTTCTCAAATTATGAAGGAAAATACTGAAAGATTCCTGAATGTTAAATAGGAGAAACTTGCACCTTATGCATAACAGATGCCCATGTGTTTCATATAGCACAAGCAATAGTCCAGGACTAAAGCAACTGATACATATTGTGCTGGTGTTTCCCCATGGAACTACCACTACTAAAAGTGTCTTAAATACAGTGGAAAAAGCCATTAAAGTCAGCCTTGAAATTTATAAAGAAGCATTTCATTCCTTGCTCAGCTACAAACCTATTTTAGTGAAAATTGGAGATTTCTAAGTGCAGATATGGTCAGTTATGACTGTGTATTCAAAAGATGACTGAATGTTAGGGGCTAAACTAACAAAATACTTTGAGTGTAAATCTATCTTAAGAGTCTCATTGCTAACAAATCAGATGTTAAAAACAGTATTTACAAAGGGATACCCATGTTTGTTCTAGTACAGTTCACTGTAAGAAGTTCTAAGAAGTTCTTGGTTTTGGTGATGAAATTAGTGTTTATTCAATATAATCTCAGACCAGGAAATTATCCTTGCTCAGGATATAAACAGAGGATTAGGATTAGAAAAGTATGATTGATCTAAATGCTATATAGTGAAAATTATTGCATATAATTTAAACAATTAGTAGTTTTTTATCTATGTAAATTTTAAAAAATTTTAAAAAATTTTCAGCTAAATAGAAAATATGGTTTTGACAATGTGATTTAAATGATGTTATAGTAAGATCATATATCCATTGTTACACCTTCTATAAGAACCATATAAAACAGTAGATCATTTATTATTTCTTTTAAGTTTTGTACAAGCACTAACTGCTTAATCTTCATGCTGTTTTAATTAGCATTCTTAGTGGAAATTCCTGCCCTGGTTAACTCCAAAGCGCTGTAGATTCTATTGTCATTTTTAGACTTTCATTTAACCTCGAACACTTAGGCAAGTGTTAACTCCAATTTCTACCAGGCCATGCAAGCATCTGAATGTGATTCACACTTTCTTGGATATGAAGATACATCTATAATGATCTGATAGTTTATTTTTAGCATCATCTTTCCTGATGTAATGAAATAGAACCAAACAGCTCCTGTATGGGTGCCTGGCTCTGCCGTTTTCTTTGTCATGATATCATCAGTGGGAGCTCTGAGTTAAGCCTAGGTTTGTTCTGTTTGTTTTTAATTGAGAAAAATGTATTATTTTCCTTCCTTTTGAGGAGGGAATTGTTTCCTATTCATCCTCTCTGGCCTTTTAGCTGCTACTATATATTCAGAAATATATTCTGCTTGCCTGTACATTTGGGCAAAAAGACTGTATCTGGTTTTATCAGCTGCTGAATATTTGGTCCATTCCAGATCTATTGCAGGTTTTGCCTTATTTCTGAGCCTGCAGATCCTGTCCTGTGCCTAAGTATTTCAGAAGTATATAGACTTCTGTGACTTTACCAACAAATTGAAAGTGTTTGCAATGGTTCCCTTATGCTCAGTAACACTCAGAGCTTGGCTGTCATGCTATGAGACAAAATCCATCTACACAGAGGCAGTCAATGCCAAGTGGAAAGCCCTGGCTGGCAAAATCCACAATGAGTGTGCCTTACAGACTGTTCAGAAACGTAATCCTATTTCCATAAGAGCATGTCACAGTGTTCATCACTCTTTGTATGTATTCTTGAAGGATAGCTGGCTTGTCAGCTGATTTGGTTGTGATTTGAAGAGAAAAAAATTATAGTCCTAAAAGTGGATATGCACCAATCAGAGGTATGTAACCACAGCCTGTCAGTTCTTCACTGTTTAATTCCTCACTCCTGTACACTGCATAGAGAATCTCAGAGCATCTGCAGACATGTAGATCATTTCACATGTGGGATCTGGAAGTGCTAGAACCACTCAGTCATGCTTATTTCTAAGGAAACATATTATTTTTCTAGTATTTTCAAATATCCAATGCATCAATCTCTTGATGAGTAAATCATTATGATGCCTTTATTATCAGTGGAGGTAACCTGGTTTATATTGGCAGAGCTCCTGACTAAATAGAGATTTCCATTTAGTATTGGCAATAAGGGACAGAACTTGGTTGGTGCCTGAAGCCCTCTTATCTCTTACTTAGTGAAGATTCAGTGATTCCAAAATGCATTTCCCTAGTGTCAAAATAAAATATTTATGCCGTGCATGCTGAACTTGATTTGCCATTGGCTACAGAATAATTCTAAAATATTCACTGAAAATAAGTTCATTAACACTACTATTTGTGCTTAAGTTTCCTGTATTTTAGTTCCCTTCTGACTTTCTTCTGCTGTTTTGCTGAGAGCATTGCCTGAATTAAATGCTCCATTGAAGTGTGGAAAATTTCACCTGGATCATACTGTCAGCTCATAGGATATCTGTTGCATCTGCTGCTAGGTGTCTGCCACTTGCAAATCCACTTGTATATTGAAGGCTGCTGTCTCCTCTGTCACTCAAACACTCTGTTTGCTCAACTTTCAGTTAATTTTCCTGATCTTCATGGTACCATACTTTGCTGAGTCTTACATTCCACCTTCATAATGTCTAGCTCATCCATGTTTGCTTTGTGTGCATCTTTACCATTCAGTATCATATCTAAATTACACATCTTTTAAAGACTATTAAAAAGTGTATCAGAGCTGTTGCATATATGAGTTTGTAATAATCTTGAATGTTGAAGAGAAGTAGACAAAAATTTCTATAGGGCAAAATTTCTCATTTCATTAGAGAAAAAACATAATACTATTAGCTGAGTGCTCACTTTTTCATGTCCTCTCCCACTTTCAGTCTGTGCAGTCAGTGCTAATAAATTTAATAATTTTTTTCCTTGTAGATCAGAGCCATTTTTCTTATCACATTTTATTTGAAATTATTTAAAATTGGTATGTACAAGGAAAAAATTAGGTATTTCTGTTTTCAGTCTGCAACATTTTTTAATAATTAAAGCTTTCCTTAAAGGCTTTAAAAGGAAGACAATCAGATCAACATTGATTTTTTTGAATACATGGAGGTTATTAAATTATTTTTGTTTTGGCTGTAGTTCTATTTCTTTAATGCATTACTAAGGCTCTTACTTTTCTTTTGTGTTCATAATATTCACATTTTCAATTTGCTCACTTTGCTTCTGACCTCAAGGTGCTTGCTATGATCCTGATCTATTGCAGTATATCCAAAATATATTTTTTGCATGGAATGCTCCTATAGAGTTCCTAATTATAGTTTAAGATTTTTATATATTGCCCAGGGCTTTCTGATCTCAGGAGCTCTTAAAAGTGCTTCCAAAGCATTATTTAAATAGACTGAATGACTGGAGATTACGAAAAGTATCGTTTTATGAGTTTGTACATGCACATGTACATGTTGTTGACATACAGGTAATATAAAAGCTACAATAATGAGCTGAGGTATTTCACAGTATAAATATTAGAGCAGACTATTGATTACTGAGTGTAACAGGTGAAGAAGTATTTTAATAGCAACCTTGTGTAGTCAGCCATGGAAGAGTTTAGCTGTCACGGAAAATTAAACTAAGCCCTGAAATCTCTCTGACTAAGGAGATGTATAAAGCTTGGGTTGAACACCTGCTGGCAGGGAATAAAATATTCACCATAAGTTTTGTATCTGCAGTCACAGGTGCATGTTTTAAACCTCGTAAGATTACTTATTGTGTGAGAAAGCTGATACAAATTTATTGTTAGACTGTCTTTTGAAGGTATTTGATGTGACTGCTTTAAAAGACCTAGTTCTGGAGACACCTGCAGAAGTTTAGTCCTACTGAAATCAAAGAGGAAATCTGTATAAGTAATAAGAAGATAACATGCTTGAGGCCTGAAATTAGATGAAAAATACATTATTAGAAAACAATTTTTTTTTCTACTTTGTACATTTTAGTTAAACTATTTATAGTAAGATGGGACACTAACAGAATGCTGAGATAATACTTGATTAAAAGAAAAAATAGTAGTAATAAAATATATTTTTTTTATTTTAGCAAAGTATTGTCCTTTGTATAGTTTTCATCACTTTCAATCATGGAAAGAGTGGAAGTCTTAGAATTTTAAACATAGTCAAATAGGAAATTTAAGATGAATGTTTCTTGTAAAATATATTTCATTAGGCAGCCATTAAGTATCAGGTAGTATCATTGTCTCCAAATATTTTGGCTCTTTACAGTCGGAAGCATATATTTTTCATCTTTCTCATGGCATATACACAATACATGCACTTTTATTCACAGGAAATTATATAAGCATTAAAGCTTTATGAAAATACAGCACTTAATACCTACACACTTCCTGCTGGTGTCTTAAGAAGTCACAGCAGCTACAGACTTTCCACCTGATACAAAAAGACTAAAGGATGGGTACTATGGAGAAATTAGTTTGCCATCATATGTTGGGAGTTTCTGTCTCAATATATCCACTTTCCAGCCCACATATCTTCCATGTGTAAATAATAGGGGCTAAAAGGACTTGGAATCTGGACTGGAAAAAGGACTGAGTTCAGTGTTTGTCTGGAGGGTCCTCTGTTAGCTCCAACCCATAAAAGACTTACAAATTAAATATAAATATGCTTTGAAACATTCAGATTCATCTCTATAACGTGGCTTCCCTTGCAGCTTTGTGCTGCTGTGGAGGTGCACAGCCTCTAAAGATACAGCCCTAACAGTTCTAGGGTTCCCTTGAGATTTGAAGAGCTTTATCATCAGAGGAGTGGATTGGCTGTTTGTATCCAAGTAGGGAATTCAAGGAAGCTGCCAAGTCAGCTATTAGCCAACAAATGAATGACAGTATATATGAAGTAGAGTTCATGTTTCTGGATGATGGAAATTTCATTAGAGTCTATTTCCACTATCAATTATTAAATAAATTCACTAGAGCCTTTTCCTTTCTTGTCTTACTGAAGACAAATACGCTCTGAGGAAGTGTATGCTAACCCTTGTTATGCATGAGCAGATTTGGAAATAAGAAGTATTATATCCCTTTTGTGCCGAGGGGATTTCCTGGAGTACCTCACTAAAATTCTGTGTCAGATGCTTATGCTTTTCAGGAATGAACTGATGTCAAAGGAGTACAAAACTGTATTAAACATATAAAGAAGAGTTGCAAAACGGATAGCAGGGAGTAGTGAATTCTTAAACCCTCAGGCAGACATCTGGAAAAATTGCAACTAAGTAAAGAGTGTAAAATTGGGGATTTTAAAAATAGATCAGTCTCTGATAGTGGATTTTCCAGCAATTTATCTGCCTAATTGAAAGGCGAATATTAACACTAATGTAAAACTTTCAGATACTTTCTGTGTAATACTCAGAACCTACGTCCTTTACCTTCTATTTTCTTTTAGTTGGGTCCATACACAAAGACTGAGCCTTGCTCTGAACAAAAATGTATTCTCAACCTAAGTATAAAAACCTGCATATTTTTAGTTGGAATAAGTCAGTGTTTTCAAAGACAGCTCACATTGTTCCATGTTATTTTCTCATTGAGGCTGGTCATTCTGTTTCTTAATTTTCTGGTTTTGATTTTTTTTTGGTGGGTTTTTGTTGCAGTAAAGTTGTTTGCATATATAGAGCGATAACTGTATAGCTGATATAGCTGTAGAGAAAAACAGCCATGAAAGAAAGAAAGGTTGCTTTAGGATTGAACCCATTGCTTGCTGTGATGGTAAGAATCTAATCTCAAGGCTGTGATTTGCGCATGATCCACGCTGTTCTTTACAACACTGTAAAGCTAAACAGTTAGAAAGTTTTCTCATAAATAGTCTACAAAACAGCCTTGATTTCCTCTAACAGAACTTTCAAACAGTACTTGGGGAATAGTATTCTCTTGGGAAGCATCAGTATGAGTCTTTGGAAGGTGATAGAACCATTCAGTTTTAGAACAACTTAATTTGTAATTACTGAGCAATGGTGTTGAGTAGGATTAACATCAACTAGGCTGGATGGCTGCAGACTGTCCTTCACAGGACATAGTTCAAAGCAATCCACTTCAACCCATTAGTAAGCTAGTATATTGCACAGAATTTTAAATAGGAATAAAGGGTAATTTCACTACGAGAATAAATCCATGCAAGGATTCCAAACATTTACTGCTGACAAGATTATTCTGTTCTACAGGGAAATGGAATATGAATTAACCTTTACTGAAAAACCTATGAAAAATATAAAGGATGTACAAGGCCCATTGTCTATACAAGAAATCCTTAGGAATATTTCAGTAATTACAAGAAAAGAGAAGTTGAGAGGCTTCTCATAACTTCTGTGCTCTTATGTGTTAATACATTAATACACTCTACAAGCACATAAGCCTTTATTCACCTGGAATTTTGAAAACGGAAACTAAAGCCCTTGAGACCTAGACACACTCTGGAAGATCAGCAAGCCAAGTACTGCGAGTGGCTAACAAACTAATCTTGAGACAAATCAGCCAATGCCACATCCACCAAACATGGCTGTCAGTCCACTAGAGTTGCCTGAATCTAGAGTACTATCAATGCTTTTTTCACTGCAACCTGTACCGGCTCATGTTTTAATTTGTTGTACTAAAAAAATCTCTCAAACTCCCTTGCTGCTAGTAATACTGCCCACTTTGTATATCTGGGTCAATAAGATGCCAAATTGCTGTATGGAAGCCAGAGGGAAAAAAAAAATCAATGTAGTCCCAAAAGACAGAAAGGCTGTTGCCAAAGGTCACTAATACTACCAAGACTGTTGCTATTTGGGAATAGAGTTTTAAGAGACAATCTAGAAAAAAAGCCATAGATGGGAAAAGAACTGTCCAGTTTGCTGTTCCTTCTCTGACATACTGAACATATGCTTATGTCAATAGATAACTTTCCTTGGTGACCTTTCTTTCCTCTCCCTCTTTCCTTAAAAAAACAATTGACTGAAACTAGTAGAAACCAGTGGAATTGGCTACATCAACTGGAACTAGGAATAGATTGATTTGGGATGAGGAACTGAACACAGTTCTGCTCATACCTTCACTCTCGTCCTGCAGGACTCCACTTTGTTCTGACTTTCTGGACGAAAGGGTTAAAAGTTCTTACAACAGAGTGGGAAATCCTGTGACTGTAAAATCTTTTAAGCTGTCTGTGCAATTGCAAAAAAAACTGTAAGTGGTGATAAACGGAGAGCTACATTGGCAAAACCTCACCAGCCACACTGAGGATCTTTTCAGCTAGAAGTAACAGGGAAAGGACTTCCATTTTAGGGCTGCCCTCTATTGTAACATCAATCAAATATTTCAGTCTGAACTGTCTCAGTTTTTCTCCATACTAGCTAGTGCAGGGCTATGTTTTGGATTTGTGCTGGAAACTGTGTTAACAATGCAGGGATGTTTTTGTTGTTGCTGACCAGGGTTTACAGACCATCCAAGCCTTTTCTGCTCCTCAGGTGGCCCCACCAGCGAGGAGGCTGGGGGTGCCCAGGGAGTTGGCAGGGGACATATCTGGTACAGCTAATGCAAACTGACCATAGGGATATTTGAGACCATGTGGCAGCAGGCTCAGCAGTAAAGCTAGGGGGCAGTTTCACCAGGGGGGCAACTGCTTGGGGACAGGCTGGGCATCAGTTGGATGGTGGTGAAATTGTTTTTATTTGCATGACTTGCTTTTCCTGGGTTTTATTTCTCTCTCTTTGTTACTTTCCTTCTTATTTCAATTTATTATTATTTTTACTATTAATTATTTTATTTTATTGCAGTTATTTAACTATTCATATCTTATCACTCAATAGTTTTCTCTCTTTTATCCTTCTAATTCTCTTCCCCCTATCCTGCTGCTGGGGAGAGAGAGTGAGCAGCTGTATGGTGCATAGTTGCCAGCTGGGGTTAAACCATGACACTTTGTCTTTTTGAAGAATTCCAGTGTAATCTTCAGACAGTTTTCAATTTTATCATGAAATGAGCTGGGACCATGTTGAAGTTCTCTGATATATGGGTGCTATAATGAATTGCTAAGATGATCTTTAAGTTGTGATTAATAAATGTGGCAGAGATCTCTGGTCTTATATCTTTAACTGTAAAAATCAAATCTCTATTTTCCAGCCGGGTAAAGGTTTATATTTAGTAAGACAATCCCGCTGACCATTCATCAGTTTACAGTCTCATTGTACATCCACCGTTCAATTTTCTCAATAACAGTACCCATTGCAAGATTATTTTGGTGTGCTAGAAGTTCGTGTTTATCTCACATCTCTTCTCTTGGCTGGAAAATGGTAAGCATCAGACATTTCATGACCACAGTCACATCTGAAGTCAATGGGAACATTTTAGCTGATTTGGCTGGATGTGGATTATTCTGCTTCTTCTCCCATTTTATCATTTTATGTTACACATTGTTAATATGTTGATGTGACTTAGCAGAGCAAGATAGTCATCCATCAAATCTGTTCTGTTCTGGATTTATCGTCTATTCATGCTTCTCTGAGTAAAGAGTCTGTCTTGGAAGAAACGTGCATTGGTTCTTTTCTGTGGTTTTACAGAAGGTAAGTGAGGAGAATTGTGTTCTCAAGCCATTCTAGAAGAAAGATACTATCACTGCCAAGAAAACAGAGCACTCACATGAAGGAAAACATAGTAACTGCCCAAGGAAAGTGATTTATAATTGAGCTAGTCTGTACACCTTTTGTGGAAATAATTATTTTTGTTAAATAATTATTATTTTGTTAAAATAATTATTGTTATTTTCTGCCCCTTGGTTAACCTTAACTGCTTATGGAAAAGCTGAACTCTGAGCTTGTCTTAACAGGCTATGTTACCCATTCGAGAAAATAAGGTGATACAGACCAAAATAATGTCAACTGTACTTTTAACACCGTTGGCTTCAGTTTATAAAGAAGGTGACTGCAGGAATGGTCGGCTCCATGTCCACACATCAAACCATGTATGTACCAAGTGAAAACAGGAGAGCTTCCACTTAGCCACTTACCAAAGTAGTTGGCATTTGCTATAACCAAGCAATGTACCTAGTTTCTACTTTCATTTTTATTTCTCCAAGCATTTATGGATTAGAAAATTGTGAATGACTTCTTTTCCCTTTGTAAAATGAGAAATTTGCAAAAGAACTAGAAAATTAGACTGTAATATTTTTGTCTCCTTTTAAACAGCATGTCAGATGAAAAGTCTGGCAAAGTTATGTTTTGACACAGAAGATTGCTGATTATTTGGGAAAGATGTATTGTTTCTAAATGATTCATTAAGCTGGAATTTAACACTCATTTTATTCTACAATTCTTTATCCTCATGTCTCTGAATGCATATCACAGTTTTAGTTTCTAATAACTGAAAGGCAGTTTTGACTATCAAAAGTGATTCCTTTACTCTACAGGAGAACGATGAAAGATCAGTTGCTGCACTTCCACTGTTAAGTGGAAAATTATTGGCACAGCTTGGAAAATCTTGAAGGCTATTAAAAGACCAATTTCCAGAATATAAATTTGAAGAAAATGAAAATAACATTATGATACATGTGTCAGAGAACTCACTGAACAAAGGAACACATCTAGAAACAAAAATATTTTCTGTGTTAAAGAAAAGCAAAATAGATGATAGGCACCAGAAAATAATGTCAAATGAATGCTCAACCAAATTAAAAAGTGAAAAAAAATCAAAGCAATTTTCCTGTTCTGCAGTTAAACCTATGAAACAATTAACAATTTCCCTATAATTATGCAAACATATGTAGGAAGAAAAGGCTAGAGAAACTGAAAGACCTGAAAAAAATCTCTCAGAGTTCTCCAGCTGCTAAAGCCAAGTTAAATTAAAAAAAATCCTCAGTCATCCCAATACTTTCCTGTGTTATTTGAGATTTAGAATTCCTGATTCTCTATATTCTTAATGATTTTTAATAACCACTGCATAATGATTTGTATATGCATACAAAAAAAGAACTATGATTTGAGAAGAAAAGAATGAGCATTCATATCCGAACATCTGATCTTTACTGGGAAATGTTCTATAATTTATCACTTAACATTTATAGACATCTAATTCTTATAAGCACATGCAATTATGAGTATCTCAGTGAAGGATTTTCATGAGATAAGTACTTACTACTGTGGGATTTAATGAGCCCATAAGTTTCTAAAACTGAACATCGAAAAAATGGAAGATCCCAAGCTGCTAGTTCCTTTAGAAAACATTCTAAACTGGCAAGTTCTTGGCCTTGAGTTTGTAAATATGTGAAGAAGAGGGTTCTCCTTTCAACACTTCCTACATAAGCTCATAGAGGTTTCCTATTTTATGTAATTTTCCTGGTAAACCCCTGATTGAATGGTGAATTCTCTTAAAAAGCACCAATTATCTATGCAAGCTGCTTCTTACCCAAAGGGAAGGTGGAATTTTTCGGACTTCAAGTCTATGTGAAATTTTGCTGAGGTAAATAAAACCAGTTTATTTAAAATGAAGTTTAGCAAACAATGCTTGAATTTTACTGTCTGCGCTGTTTATCTTTTTTGGTTTGTATAAATCCAAAAATATCATGTCTGTTGGATGTAACGTGACTAAACATCATACATAAAAAGAAAAAGACAGAGTTTGTAATTAAATCAGAAGGTTACTGTAAAGCAGGGAGGTACATGTAAGGGTTGTAGAAAGAAATTAACAACAGGTATAGAACTCTTTTTGTACATAGCCTAATGCTACTTCTCAGTCATGGGGTTTTTTTGAAGTTTCCCAATGAAATGCAATATAGCAATATTTCCCTCGTTAACATCTAGCTCTTCTATTTTTAGTGCAATCTTTTTCTTTATAAAACTACCAGAGTTCAGTTATCCAAAATTTGCCTCATAATTTAAAGAAAGAAATTAATTAGATAAGTCTGTGCTGATAAGACTGAAAATTACAGCTACTTTGTTGCATTTTGTTTTGTTTTTTTTTTAAAGAATACTTTGATGCCGCTCTATTCATGCCAGGAAATCAGCTATAGCTTCTGATTTAGTTTAAACTACATTTTATTTTGATGGGAATTGTCAATTTACTGTTTTGCATGATGTCTCAATTTTGCTATATTCTATTAAATTATTCAGACAGGAATCATTGTCTCATATAGAAGACAGATGCCCTATGTGCATGTGCTTCTTTAGAACACCGATTAGACATAATATGCAGTAAATGTTTTCCATGCATGGTAAGAACAATTAAGCTCTTCTCTTTATGGCTAGAAAGTATATATTAAATTGAAAGGCAGCATCACAGACCAGAGACAGTCATATTTCACTGACAAGGCATATCTTTTTGTTTTTTTTGATATGAGGTTCTCTGGCTGAATGTATGGTGACAACAATAAACATCTTGGGCAAGTGAAAAATTATTTTTCCACCCAGAAGAGAGTATTTAGGTTTTGGAAATATTTAATACGGTTAGCTACATATATGTTTTCAAAACTAAACCCAAAAGGTAGGTGTGCAAACAGCAAACCAAATAGCTTTTTAGAACATTTCCCTTTTAGTATTTTATGGCTAAATTCTGAATCTTTTGTAGAATTTTTGGGAAAAAGGGGCATCCAATCACAATGAATATCAAAGACTCAGAAAAAGGAAGATTCTGTCTTAATACTGAAACACATATTGTTATTGAATCTAAGAAAATATTTTGGGATTATTTCATGTGTTCAAGTTAAAACAATGTGAAATTTGAAATGAAAAGCTGTTGCAAACTGGAGGAACCAAATATTTGGCTTCAAAGATGAAATGAAAATTTTCAGATTTGGAGGAATATGGAAGGATGTTCCTCTCCTTCCTCAATTGAAGAGAATTTCTGCAAATTGATAAGTCAGTTCTTCATAGCTGAATTCAAAATATACAGCTAACAAAACATTTTTTTGTGAAAAATTAACTACCTTCATGAAGCATCTTTTGAGGCTGAAAAGGATCACATCACGCTATTTATTTCCTGGTTTATTAAACTGAAGTCTCGATGTCTCAGAAAACAAGGCCTTAATAGAAAATGGAGGACAGAGTAGACATGTCTGTTTTTTTCTTATGTTCTGTCTCTAATTTTGGTGGAAAAAAAGAAAATACTGCTTTTAGGCTTACATGCTATTTTCTGCCTTGGGTGAAAAAAGACAAGGTTTCTATGACCACATTAAAATAGGTCTTATAAAAAAAATATAAGTTCAATGGTAAGGGTAGAGTTTCAAATCAAACACAATAATCATCAAATTGTCATCACTTCAGGACATATCATATCCTTCATCTGCATCCTTTGTAATTGGATAGAGCTGCCCACATGCTCTGAGGGCAGAATACAGCTGTGAAATACTGAAAAACTTGCATATTATTCTCTGGAGATTTATGGGCAATTCAAGAATTGATTGTCCCTTAGTGAAAGTAATGGTTATATTAATAGATTAAAAAAAATAAAAAAAGTTCCTCCACTCATTTGGTTCAATCCTTCTTTGGATCTAACACCAAACAAGACACCATTACTGAACTTGTTTACTCAGAAAGGTACCTACTTGCTCCCTTTTTTCACCAGTTATACCAGTGCACATGGAATATGTTAAGCAGGTGATCTGCAATATCTTGAAACTGATGTTCTCCTGTCCCTTTACTGCTAGAGAGAAAAAAGGCTGCCTAAGGAAACCAAGTGAATGGAGCTGCTTGGAAAAGAATGGCATCAACATAATCCACTGTAAGAAATAATGAATAGATAGCCAGCAGTTCCATGTAATGACAGTATGATTTCCAGAGGCTGGGCAAAAATTTCTTTAAATAGTAATTATGGACACTGAAACTAAGTAAGTGAACAAGAGCTCTTACTCTCCATATCAATTTTACCAAAATGAATAAAATCAAGATAGATTGTGGCACTATATGGAATGATTCTTATGGTTAGGCAGGTTGGAAGGAACACTTCTAGTTCATCTACCCTTCTTTCACTGTAGATATACCAGTTGAAGCTGCACAATTCATCTGTATTTTGGATGGCCTTAAAGATTAGCTCTGTTCAGCATCTAGGCTGTACCTTGAAACTGTGGACAGAGAAGCTAAAAACATCTCTTATTAAAACCCTCAGGAATAATGTCAGTCTGAGGTCCCACCTGCACAGTACAAATATTAGGCCATGACTACTATCTATAACGCTTTGAAATTTTAATTTCTAGTTTAACAATTAACATTTAAAGAATATACATTTTATGATGCATGGTGAAATCAGCAGCTTGAATATTAGGAGTTAAGGAGAACCACAGTGCAGTGATGCAGTATTTCACTTACAGATCTTCTTGAAATTTATCTTGATCCAAAGGGGAGGAAATCCCACTTCCATAAACATGAAAAGATTTTTATTTTATAATTTCTTTCTGCTGATAAAATTTCCAAATAAATAATGATGTTTTCATGAGGTAAGCAACTGTTTTTCTAATTAATTTTGGATCAGATTCTTTTCAATGTTGACTGGAAATAAAGCATTTAAAGGAAAATCATTCTCAGCAATAATTAGTGCTGTGGTTTTTTTCTGTGGCAAGTTGACCTCTCTGTCTAAGATTTCTTGTGGTATTGATTAGGATTGTTTGCACAGTGGCAAGTCCAGGACAGGAAATAGCTTTAACCAAGAGGAGAATTGATATTAGGCAGGATTACACTCACTGTCGAGAAGATTTTATTCTGAACTACATCCTTATGGTTAATTGCTGCATACTCATGAGACAATATAGGCACTTTAGTGAGAAGAAATAAGAACAGTAAAGTCTTCATTAACATTAAAAGCCATATAGATTTAGCTAAGGTTTTAATTTGTTAAATTTTTGCAGCCGATGCTTCAGCGCAAAAATAACAATGTTAGCGTTCTAGACAAGGTTATGTAGGTTATGCTCATCTGAGTCATCGCTATGTTCTTGTTTAATCAGATTGATGTACACTAGGTTGTAAACAAATGCAAATTTGCTAGAGTGGGAAAAAAAAGACTTTCGTTCTGAGTATTCTGCCCTGCCACTTTATAGATTTATGTCCAATTTCTACTTTGCAGAAGCTCAGTTTCCCTGCTGGAAAGTCTTGAGTTGTGAGATACAGGCAGAGCAGGAGTCCAGAAACTGATCTGCCTTATGAAACAGGCAAATCCATCACAAAAAGAAAAAAACATTCCTTGCCTTCAAAGGCATCCTAGCAGCAAAAAAAGCAAGGTTGTTGTGAAAAGAAATTTGAGAAGGGATGGGAGATGGCTTTGTAGTTTTCTGCTTTGATACGGTTTTCTCAGAAAGAGAATTTCTATTTCCCGTCTTTTAAATCAGTGCTGTTTTGGTCGTACAGGAGTCTTAAATTAAAAATTGGGCACCTGAGCTGTTTAGATTTTGACTTTTTTTTTTTTTTCTGGAGGTAGGTCAACCAATAGAAAAAGCTGTTATCAGACAATCTTGGTTACAACTAGTTTCATATGCTGTAGATGGCACATGATATCTGTGTGGTCACTTTTGTTGTTTACATTATAAATCAGAATTTCTTCTTAAATTGATGCAATTGTTTTTTCTCTTCACTTTGAAGATAATCATATTGTAAGTTCCCCATTCAACTCTTTTTTTTTCCTAGAAAATTTTTTTTCACAGTGTGAGTGAATTAAACTGGAAAAAAATATTGCTTGATTGTCAAGTAGATTGTTGGACTTGTCTTCTGTCATTTTCAAAGTGGAGCCTTAGAAATAACCAAGCTTTTTACTGGCTTTTTACATTGTACCCCTGTAAGTATATAACTGCTTGCAATATAAAAGAACATTACTACATTTCTCTCACAGAAACTTTGGTAGCACTAAAGATATACTTCATTTTGAGATTACTGCTGCATGTCAAACCATGAAGACAACTTTACTCTTTGAATAATACAAGAATAAAATATGTTTGTATTTTGTCTTCTCAGTCCCAGGAAAGTGACACATAACTGATGGTGTGGAAGTCTCCAGCAGAACTTACCCTTTCTCTCAGCAATATAATTGAGATGAAAATCAGGCACATTATTTATATTGGAGAGAGAACAGGTTGCCCCTTTTTCTCAATTTCTACTACAAATTGACTCAGTGCTCTGAGATGAATGTAGTTCTTTCTGATTATTTCTCATGGTTTGAGCAATTCAGCATTTCACTTTACTGGAAAAAGGCAATCTTGAAAAATCAAGAACCTGACACAGTAATGGCAGTGAGTGACCAAAGAGGAAATTGCTGTGCCTGCTCTTTCCTCTTTACCTTACTTGTTAATCTGTATTTTCTAGACTGAGAAAAGGTTACAATGTGTATAATGACTGTGCTTTTACCTACGCACTGCTATTGTGTCTATTGCAGTGTTGTGGGAGTATAAACACAATTCTGATGCATGATTTCGTAATTAATCTTTAAAGAGCTTGAAAGTATTTTCCTTTAGTGTATGTTAATAGCATTATACAGCATTAAAAAAAAGAACAAGAAAAAAGGAAGGGGAAAAAAAAAGGAAGAGTCATACTGTAACACTGTGTTGTATTTGAAACTAAATTGATGCACTGGACAAAGGAATTAAAACATGCTTTTCGTTCTGACTGGGAATTCTGTTTGCATCATTGGCAAAATACAATCATTAATTAATTCAACAAAAATCAGATACTTAAGTACATACACCCTATACCTTGCTTCCGAATTTGTTGCCCAAGCTGAATGTAGAAACAAATGTAGAGCTGGAGGGAAAAGTAAACTGCATATGTGATTTGAGGACAACAGATGGTCCAGAATGGGGAAGTCAGTACAAAGATTTTTTTAGATCTTAAAACCATTGATATGTTAACACATACCACATAGGATAACACCAGGAAGCTAGAGAGAACTCACTGGAATGGAGGTCTGCAATCCTGGAGTTATATGGAGTCCTGGATTTGTTCCAGAAGTAGCTCCATTAAATTGATTTCCTATGGCCAATGTTATCAATTAAAAATAAAACAGGTTAATTCACGATATTTGATGTCCTCCCTCCAGCAATGCTACAATATAAAGAATGTTTAAGTAATCTGTGAAATTTCATGTGCTAAATTTATATTATATTCATATGACTTATATATAAAATTTATATTAGGCTCATGTCAATACAAATTAATTTTGTTTTAATTACGGAGAAGTTTCTCTGTCTTTTATATCACGTTGTGAAATTACAAGGCATTTAACTATGGTCATTGGAAAGAAAATGTCAGCAAAAAATCAAAATAGAAGTTCATTACATTGTCCGAAGCAAGCCTAAGAGAAATCCTGAAACAGACATGGATTCATGGAAATGTAAGAAAAACTTATACATTTGGTATGAACAGGCCACATGTTCTGTATAGCCACTATTATCAAAATATTGGAATTAGAAGCTGTGAGTCAGGTGAGACCAATGTGTTTTCCTGCAAAGAAATCTTGCTGCAAACACACATTCATACTCCATCAAATGTACATCAACTTGACTTTCAAATGGACATGTTGCGTGTTCCTGCAGTGGTGCAATGTGTTTGAAACCAGTGAAACACAATGTAGAGCCTTCCCATCAGACCATAAACTTACTGTGTAATTTCACTGGTATCACTGGTACAATGATCCAAGTGATGATTCCTTCTAACATGTCTGCCATAATGTTCAGAGAGGTAAAAAGGAGCAGGTAGGTTCTACGTCCTTTCTAGAAAAGCCTTAAATTCCATTGTTATCACAGCAGAAAGGAAAAGAGTCTGCACTGATTCATTTAAATACCTTTCAATTGAAATATTTTAGTTTTCAGAATCCACTGAGCTTTTGGTTGGTCATCATATGCCACAGCTCACATATAACGTAAATAAACCCACTCTTTGCTCTGACAGCCTTTCCTGGTTTGAGACATACAATTTGTTATGTCACCATGTATAAAATGGGGAGGCATTTTTTTTTTTCCTTTGTCAGAGGGAAATACAAAGTCTAGCTTTTCTGTTCCATTAAAATACTCAAATCTTGACTTTGTCAAGAGAATTTTCCAGATCTATATAGTCCCATAAAAAAACACAGAAGCACTTTTAACTTTTAAGACTGCAGTACATGTCCAAAACCTTTATCAAACACATTCATGCATCTAAAATGCTCCGTTATATGGTTCATTTAAAAATGTAAATGAAGACAGTGAATTGCTAAATGCTTTAGAGATGTTATGATAACTTGGAAATAATTGCTAATAACATGACACTTTGCCATTGCAAATCTATCAGACAGCTGTAGGGAAAACAGTTTGCTTTACTCTGCTAAAGTACTTTTGTAAAATATCTTATCACCCTGCCAAGCAAACAAAGCATTTCAGAGGTGTTAAGCAGTAGGAAAATACATGCCCATATAGACATCTGAAAGAGCTGCAAATAAGAGTAACAGAAAATTCATCTCCTTGACAATAAATTTGGGAGATGAGATTTTCAAATACTCTTCATAGACTCTGTTACACAAGTCTCCAGAAGATCACTGTGGGCTAGCCAATGAAAATAGAGTCAAATCCTATCAAGCATCGCTAAGAAAGCATCAGAGGAGGTAAAAAAACCACAAACCAGTATCTAATTATGAATTACAAGTATATTTAAAATGACAATTTTTTTTTCTTTAATTCTAGACACAGTGTAAATTTCTTTTATTATCTGGTGGGGCTGCAGTACAGATTCTCAAAATTCTACCTGCTTCCAGCAGACACATGCTTATTTTAGTTTATTAAAAGTTCGTACAGGATGTAATTCTGTTCTTCAATTCTAAGAGAGGATTAATGTTGTCGTTCTCTTTTTTATTATTCCAAGTTACTACTATTCTGGATCAATAGATTAATTTTAGCATTTCTATGTAATTAGCCACCTTCTCTATAATTGTAATATGTTCTGGTGGAAGGACGCAATACTGTGAACATTATATACCTCTAGACTACCAGTTCTTTAGATATAATTTTCCACATATACTCCTATTTTTCTTTTTCTGATCCAATCAGTAATAACTAGGTCTTAATTTATCAGTAAAACTCTGTTCAACTCACTTTTAGCGCCAGATTAGGTGATTGGAATTCTAAAGTATTTAGCTCCCAGAGTGAGTCTTTTTGAAAACCTGAACTGGATTTATGTGCCCAAGTGTGAAAACTTGAAATTGACTCTAAAGTTTGAGCAGTTAAATGTTTGACTCTTTATTTTGTAATGAAATATACTAAAATATAGCATGACCACACAGATCAAAGGGTCATTAAATCCTGGACAGTCAAGGTATATTGGATCATCTCTCTGGTATTATTAAACACATAGATAATGCGAGTATGGCCTCTCCTGTTGCTGAACTTTCAGCAATCTCAAATAGTATTATATCCTCTTTGCTTATTCTCACAATACATTTAGTGTAATTTAGGATCATTGCCGTAGCCATCCAAGCTACTTAGGACAATTTAAGAACCGTATGTCTTCTAGGCAGAGGTTTCTGTGCTAGGTATGTACTTCTGGCTTTCATGACTATCTGCATGCAAATGTTTTATAAGCACCATTCACTGGGTCGGTGTAGCCCATTTATATCCTCACACAGGGAATGAGAGCTAAAAATAGCTTTTCATGCTCTCAGCCCTAGCCTCCTGCTTCAAGTCAGCATCTAGAGAACAGAATAAGATTTATCAAAACATAGATGGAACTTCTGTACCTACATACCAGAATTTATGGGGGAGCCTCAGTGTTTTTCAGCTTTAATTATCACCTTCACAGCAGCTAACCTTTATTTTATTAAGGATTAAATATTTCCAAGTTGTAAATATCCTTAGCCAAAATATTTTTTTTACCCAGAAACTGTCCATCTTTTGCTGCTATTTTGGGCTTTGGGGAGCTCACAAATGGAATTGAATGTGATCTATTATGAAACATGCTGTTAAAAATAAAACGTTAGAAATAGCACGTTTCTCTCTAGCAGGGAATGATTGATTATTGCAGCATATAAAAACCAGTAAGTTAGCAAAATACAGTAAAGAACCATGTTAGAGTTGCTTCATATAAAACCAGAATATTTTGTTGCTTAAAACAGTGTAGACTTTCCAAAACAAGGAGGTAGCTGCCTAGAAAATATTTTAAGATGTAAGGACAGAAATGATGATATTTCTTATGTCATATCAGATTCACTTGTCTTTTCTTAGACATATTTACAGCCATCAGTTTTTAAAATAATTATGCTGAAGAATATCTGTTGCTTATCATCTGCTGTTGTGAAACCTTTTGTCATCTTAAAAACGTCTAATGGTAAAATGTTCAGAAAATGATTTTTATAAAGAAGATTTCTTACCCTGATATTATCCTAAACCTTTCTGTTTTCCTTTCCTGAACACAAAAGAAGAGAAATAGTACAAAAATGAGACAGTATGTTTTATTTCAGCTGGTTTAGGTAATACCTACCTTTGAATTTATGGGGGTAATTTTGCTCTTGATTCCAACTTATTTGCTCTAACTCTATTCTTGACATCATAACCACATTCCTGGGGCAAAAAATCAGTTTAAAACTGGAGCACACACCTTGTCAATCCTTGTACCACTGAAAGCTGAGTTAGGGTATCCTGCCCTGCTGCTTGTGCAGTGGCATTACAAAGAACTATGGAAATGTAAACAAGATTCATCATGGAACTGGAAAACACATCACCAGACTTGAAAGCATGTTACAATTTCTGCCATAAGACCATCTTGTCTCGACAATGGAACTCTGTTGCCTAGTTAAATATACTGTTGTTAAACATACCTCTCATAAATATCTGTAGGGTATTGGAAGAACAACAAAAAACTGCAGAAACTACAAACTCTGAGTTTTAGAATATCTATGTCTTTTTTTATTACGTGGAAGCACGTGAAGTGGGAGTTTAGTTTTACCACTAGTATAGGTGATCATAATCTATTGATCTCAGTTAAGTTTTTCCTTCAATGTCACAGGTGAATCTGACCTTGCATTCAGTGTGTGACATTGCGTGGCCAAACAAATAATCATGAAATGCATGTAGACAGCCATGCTGAGTTATTGTTAGACAGCTTTCAGAAGTTGGCTTTTTTTAATGGAAGTTGTTTTATTGGTATGGTTTTTTACTCAAATTTTCAAAGTTGCCTAACACAGAAAGTGATGCTTATGGGGAAATATTCACCTGTAGTATGGGATTAACATGACATCTGATTCTGTGAAATCAAATTCTCCACATTCCTAAGTTTACAGACATATTTTGAAGGTGACATTTCTTTTCAGTCTCTCATAGGCTTTGTGGTATATGGTACCTCTCTTTGAAGCTGAAAAGCAGGCATACAAACCTATACAGTTTCATCCTTTCAGTCCAGGGGCTTTATGAAAGAATTTGAGTTCAAAATACTGAAGATTCTGCTGTTGCTATTTCGAAACCCAAATCGACACCAGGTCAGGAGCATATAATTTCATGATTGATTTCTGTGAACAAGCATATGAATGTAAATATTTTCAAGAAATGTAGATGCTCTTCAGCAATATATTTATTTATCCTTCACAGTAATTATTAATGAGTACAATTTTAAAGGACAATGTTTTCACCAATTCCTTTCTCCTACAGTGTTTTCTACCATCTCTATCTTCTGAATACTTTTTCCAAATTTGATTACTTTTCATCCCAAACTTTTAATGGTTTCTAGTTAGCCATATTGTTTCTAGTGTTTTCCACTGATTTCCAATTTGCAGATTTTGTGGAGATTTTGGATTTTAGTCCCAATTAACAGTGGAAAGAGTTTTTCTTTTCTTAATTTCAAAAGTGTTCTCAGATTGGGAAAGTTATTTCCCACCTGGTTCTAATAATAGCATGTTTGAGTGGGTTGTGCTTTCAGACCTACTGTGTCTGAGTGCTTTGCCAACAGTAAAATCAGGGTAACCTACCTTAAGCTTCTAAAATACCTGGCTGTTGTATAAGTGCACCAGAAAACTATATGAATAAGAATAAACTCACAGCCAGTGAGCCCCATTGGCCAGAGAGAACCAAAGTTTCCTTTGTCCCTTGGATTGAGTTGGGTGCTTTCTAAAATGACTGTTAAACAAAGCAGACCCCTAGTCTAGCTCCTCTCTGAAGCTTTTGGAATGGCCTTCACACAGGGAGAAGAAAGATACAGGTACAGAATCACTTCACTGGCAAATTGAAGAAGTTGCTGAGTATCTTGGTCAGGGTTGTAGCCTTGAGACACAATGGGGCTCATACTACAGTACCTGTTCTGGGTTTTGTGGCTGTACTTGTGGGTACTGAGAGGTTAAAAAAGAGCATGTGTGAAATAGATAATACTCTTGTACCTCCATCAGTCCAGTTGGATTCAGTGTCACTTTCTGCTTCAGAAAGTCAGGGAGTATTTACTTGTGGCAGATTTAAGAAATAAAAAAAATTGGTTAGAGAATGTAAAATATTAAACAAACTCTGGCTCTTTTGATTGTTGGTGTTTCTTTGTGTATCTGAGTGACAGAGAAAGCAAATCTTTCCAGCATCTCCTTTTAAGCTAGAGAAATCTGTTTCCTGGTAATATCTGAATTATTTAAGCATAAAAAAAGATAACTGTTGCTCTCAATTTTTTTCCCTAACGTTTAAAAGTCTGTTTCTTTTTTAACTCTGTCAAAGACATTGGGTAAGAAAATAAATTAAACTTCTGCTCATCTAAGCAGGTTTCATTTTTTTATGGGTTGTAGAAATTCAAACAAATCTGTTCCTCTCTTTCAGGATGGTGGGTTTCCTTGTCAAAATGCTCAACGAAGTGTTGCTCTCTTTAAGCTCGCTGAGAAAACTGCTTAAGAGATTTAAAACTGTGTGTGATCATCTATTAGTACATATTTTTTTCTAAGATACAGGAATGCTATCATTTGGGTTCTGAGGCCTTATAACTTCCTTCATTGGACAAAACCACTGAAAGAAAATATCATCAAAATATATGCATCTCTGATCATTCCTCATGTAGATTCAGAGTTTGAACAAAGCATTTTTGAAGTACAAATCACTCAGTGCATTTCTGTGATAATAACCCAGTGCAGTAGCTTTAATATAGAATTTGCTTTTAAGTGTCATGAAATGATTTTTAACAGGATTTTGGGTTTGTGTTTAGTCAGCAGAAACCCCATTTATTTTATAAATACATTAAAGCCATCTATAAAGATACTCACTTTACTAGCTAGTGCACACGGCAATATTTTTTTGAGGCTCAAAATTCTTCTCATCGTAAAGAAAAAAGTGTTCAAAATTACCAGCTGAATTTATCCAAAAAACTTGTACTGGAAGAGAAACTCTGAAGATAGTTGGCAAATAAAACAAAACCATATACATCCATATGAAAACCATGTGAAAGGCTGGTTACCAAAACTCATACATTTCATGTCACAGCACTTTCTTTTTCCAATTTTTGTTTCTAATTTCTATTTTAAAATGTGCTGACTTTCTTACATGTGTGAGAAAGTGTGGTATACCAGGGAAACCTAGACCAGATGACTAAAAACTGTTCTTTCAGAATATGCTTGGTCAAGATTGTCTCACTTAGCTAAAGCTGATCATTACCATTGGCAGAACAAGCTATACAAGAATCTTTGACTTCCAGGCAGGAAAGTGGACGAGACTCTCTCCCATTTTTTACCGAGACATAATCAAAGACGGGCTCCAGGAGGGGTGCAGACTGTAGTGTACCAGCAAGTTCCTTCTCACTGCCTGCCATGTTTGTTAACTGGAACAGTTTTCTCATTATGAGAAATACTGACATCAAATGAAGAGTGGACTCAAGAAGAAGGATTTAGGGAACAACATTCCAATGTCAGCCATGCTGAAGTCTTTGAGAGTTTTGACACTGCTATACACCAGAAGTATACAGGAGACTGGATTTCATTCTTAGTATTGCACTAGTCTGTTGTCAAAAATTTTTACAAACACTCTAATGAATGGGTCTCTAGTCTTATTTAGAAGTTTTATTTATTATTGAGGAACTCATTATGGCAAAAGCTCATGACAGAGGAACTTCGAATATATGTAGAGTCAGATAAGTGCTTCTTAAGGCTGCCCTGTGACACTAAATCTTCAGTATCCTAGATTACTGGCCCACTATGAGAAATACACCTTATTCTTTTAAAATTTTAAAGTGAACTTTCATACTCTTCCCCCCCCACTCCCCCATTTGTCCCTGTCTGCTAATTACTGAGTAAGAAGTTAGCTTATTTTGGAGTTCGGTGTCATTTTTAGAATTAATTCAATTTGGTTTTCGAAGCTGATAATTTCTGATTTGTTCATCCACTGACATGAGAGTGACTTGCTTCAAACCATGAAAGCCCAGAGATTTCCCCTGTACTTATTTAAGACACATTGCTGAGAATCATACCCTATGAAATTAAAATCACTTATGCTACCCTTATAAGCAGTGCTAAGATCCTGTTAGGCTTAAGCTTCGTGTTGGTAAGGATTAATGTTGGAAATTGAATCGCCCTCCCGCCATTGAAATGGAGTTAGTCTCCAGTAATCATATTTTTCAAGGTCTCATGTCCAATAAATTAGCTCTGGATTTTCAGAAGGTTCATTGCTCATGCAATATTCTACCAAATTCCAGCTGTTCATATGTTTCTAGTAGGAGAAAAAATATTTTTAAAAACTTATATTATATACTAAACCAGCAGATGTTATGTAAATATTTTTGTTTGTCCCCGTTTTCATATGTTATTCATAAAAGTACAGTCTAAGGGTATGTAAGAGCTTGTCTAGTCAAGCTCCTCGTTGAGGAAAGAATCAGATGTATCAAATAATTCCTGACAATTATTTGTATAACCTGTTTGTGAGATGCACCAGTGATGAGGGATTTACAGTCTCACAAGGAGTTTCTTTCACAGGGTAATCTATCACTAACTGTGTTGTTAGAGATTTGGGTTTTTTTTTTCTGGTTGGTTTTTTTTTAGGTTTTTAGGGGTTTTTTTTAATGTCTGACCTAATTCTTCCTTACTACTATTGTATCTTCTACTATTACATATTAGACTATTCCTGGTCTATATTTCTCTTTGTAACAGCCCTTTACATATTTAAAGAGTGAGATAATAGATTTTGAGTCAGGGAGAAGAATCAGCCCTCCTCTTTCTCACAGAGGGTGTCAATTTGTTATAATGTAATGGTTTAATTTCTGTGCTTGTTTTTCTTGCTGATTTCATTTTTGCATTCACTGAATTTTCACCACTGACATTTGCCCAAGGTCCTGCAGACTAGCATGAACCTAGGAAATGCTGAAAGAGCTTGAGGAAACACCAGGCTTACCCATCTTTAGGCATATATTGTTGGGCCCATGCTGCTCCTCCCAAAGGTTTTCTGCTCGGCGGTTTCACAATACCAAGCAGGCTTTGCTGCATGCAGATATCACCGAGCAGAACACAGCTGATATCATCAGAGATGCTGAAATGTGTCGTCTGACTTTTAAATCAATCCTATTCGTGTTGAGTGTGTTTTCTTAGCATTCTAATTTTATCACATCATGAATGCTCCAGCTGGAAGCTATGTTTGACAGTTGATTTGAGGAAATCTTATTTCATTTTTAAACTCAGAACAGAATAATTGTAGACCTGCTCAGCCAAGGGTCTCATAAAAATTTTAAGGATAACATGCATGGAGGGTTTTGAGGTTTAAATAGTTCTGAATCTTGAGATTGTATTGTGGTGTTTGCTAGGAATGCTGTTTCCTGTGACAGTTACAAACATTTGATGCGGGTTCCACCTATGTTGTGTGATCTACCCTGCAATTTTAAAATTTAAAAAAAAAAATTGTATTAAAATGCTCTTAAATTATGATTTTTAATTTTTTTACCCCCAGCAGTCATGCAAATGTCCAGCTGTGGAAAGACAGACTGATACACCTACGGTCTGTGGTTCTGAGTACAGACAATTGCCGTTGGTACGAAATCTTTAAACCAAAAGAAGATACTGTAGTTTGTCTTAGAATCTCTCAAAGCAACAAACAGTGCTTTTGGACAGAGATTGCTGGAATAATGAATTATTTGCATATTGTTTGCCCAGGACTAAAAAGAGATCACTTACTCTGTTCTCTATTTGACTAGAACTGATGACAGTGTGTTTCCATTTCTTGTGGCTTATAGGGAAAAGATATTTTCACCTATGGTATCTTATTCTTCAGGCCACTGTGTTGACTCTTGACTTGTAAAGGTGAAAATAAAAAAATAACACTGTTGTAATCAGTTAAAATACCCTGGTGTAGGTGCTGCAAATAAATGGAGAATCCGTTCTGATTTAATGTTTTCTTGTTACATTTAGAATTTCTGTACCATAAGTCTGGGGTGGTTTCTGAGACTGGGAATATTCTAGTTTGTATTTTGTTTTGAAGCTTGCACCACTACAGTCTTTGCAGGAGTTTTACCATTCCTGAACAATTGTCCTGTCACCATGCCAAAACCTTGGCTATAACCTCTGCCGCAACTGAAACAAAAAACATGATCCCATGCTGAAGAGTCTGATTTCCACTTAGCTTTTCATGCAACATTACTTTTGTTCTTTGAACACATGGAGGTGCATTTATGGAGAGACTAGACTAAAGGAGCTCTTTAAAATCCGTGAACTCACAAAGCTAGATGGAAACAAACTTGATGGATTGTGGTAAGAAAAAAATGTAGTTTAAAAAGCATATTATACTGTTCCAGCATAGTATCAGACTGATTTTTACAAAAAATAAGACATAAAATGATCAATAAAATAAAATTGAACCTTAATATTTTTACTTTCATTCTCCTTGTTCTATGTAGTTAGACTTTCATAATACTCAAGAAGTCTTATTTATGGGTTAGTGAGGGAGGACTGAAGACAGAAGGTGATATACAGAGCACTCTAATTGCAAGCAGTTCCATCTCTGGCCTGTCTTTTAAAGCTTCAAAAAGTTCAGCATCATTCTCTTTGTAGTTGTCACATAAAAACTCTGTTGAATGCTATCAACAGATTTTTATTTTAGTGTATCGTCTGTTTTATCTAACTGCATAGCCAGTTAGGAAAAGTATTTTTCAGTTAAAGAAACATTTCAATTTCTGAAGTTCTTCATCAAACCTAGGTGAAAATTTTACTCCTTGTAGTAGAACCATCATTAGGAAAGATCCTTCCACACAGAACCTTGCTCTACACTGTGCTGTGCTAGCCAGTCTCATTTTCTTCTACTTCTATGTGACCTCTACTGTCACTACCTTCCTCTTGCAATGATGTCGTGCAGTGGCACAGGTAAGACTTGCTTTCTTTTCACATTTGCAATTTCTAAGCACATGGCAAGGAATGGTCACTCTGGACAGGGATTTCCTGCACTTGCCATCACATCTAGAATGCCTCCAAGCTCTCATCTAAAACTTCTTGAAATGTCTCACCTACACATGTCTAACAAGAGCTGTATTACCCAATGCCAGGCAAATGTAGTGGAGGGAGAGGCTATTCCTTTCACAGAAGGAAGAGATTTATATTCTGAAGTACCAAACATTGGTTTGGGCCAAATTATAAGAAAAATGGAAACTAGGTACAAATTTAAATATTGTATTCTGCAATTTTGCATGAAGATTCAAGTTGTTACTCACAGAACCTAAATTAATCTATGAATCTGCAAGGATTTTATTCTGTATCTATAGGAAAGCAATTTCCTTAAAATTCCTAAAATTTAAAATACTAAGAAAAGAATAAAATCATGTTTTCAGTGACACTTCAGTAAAGTAGGTATTTCTAGTCTGACAACTGGACCCGTAAGTCAGATAACAGTATATTAGGTAAAGTCTTGGTGACGAGTCAAACACTTGGCAAAGCAAGAGATGACAATTACGTTTCTCAAGAGGTCTTCGTCCATCCCCTATGGATAATGTTTAGCCTTTTTACCAAGTCTGGAGTCAAGCAAGTTAGGCAAAACAATACAGAAACAAAGCTGCCTCATGAGGGCTCCCTGAAGCTCGCACTGCCTTTTGGATTCTGGTACAAGTAGGAGTATCCAGTGGCAAGTGCCTTGGAAGAGACCCTCATGTGCTTTGCTGAGTCACAGAATTGTTGAGGTTGGAAGGGACCTCACTGAGGGCATTTAACCCAAGTCCTCTCCTCAAACCGGATCAGCTAAAGCAGGTTTCCAAGGACTGTGTCCAGGTACATTTTCAATATCTTCATGGATCTGAGTGTCTTGGGTAACTGTTCTTTACCATCTCTGTAAGACACACCCAAGCCTTGTCCCTTGATGGCTAACCAGTCAACTTTCTCAGCTTCTCCTTGTACGTTAGTTACTGCAGTCCCTTCATTAGCTGTCTGACCCATTGCTGGACTCACTCCAGTAAGCTCCTATCTTCCTTTTACTGCGGAGCCCAGAACTGAAGACAGCACTCCAAATTTGTCTCACCATTGCTAAGAGGAGGAAAAGGATCACTCACCTTGACCTGTCAGCAAATGATTTTCCTAATGCATTTGGACTTTTTTGCTGTGAGGATGCATTGCTGACTCGTGTTTAGCTTGTTCTTCACCAAGACCCCAGGGTCCTTCTCTACAGAACCACTTTCAAGCAGGTCAGTCCCCAGCATGTACTGGTGCCTCGGATTAGTCATCCCCAAGTTCTTCATGACATACTCACTGTTCTGAGTACAAGGGCAGGAGTAGATCACATATTCCTTTTAGAATTGGACACATATTTTGCCTAAAACTTTTCTAACATTTACAGAATATTGACAAAGACAAAATGTCTTTCAATACCATCTTCCCACACATCAAATGAAACATTCTCCAAGCATCATGGCTTTTTTGTTGACTTTGGCAAATGTTCAAACTTTTGAAAAACTAGATGAAAGGGAAGGAGGATTATTCTTTTGCCACTCTGTTCGCTCCTTGTAAATTTCTTTCAGGTCTCCCACACTCTGAGTCCAGGTTTGTGCTGAATGAAGACCAGTGTTGACTTCCTACACAGCTGCCTTTAGAAATGGAAAACCAGAGATTTTGAGATGGCAATGGTATCTACCACTTGTAAGATAGTCATGTCTGGAAAAAATCAAATCCTACTTGCTAGTCTTCAAAATATTCCTTAGAGATACCGTAAGTATCTTAAAATGTGTCAATCCAGCTTTTCTTGGCTGAGACTGCTGAGGACTTTGATAGCTGCAAAATGAGTACAGCTCAGCCAGAAAAAAGAGGAAAAGGCCAGAACCAGGGCCTGGGCCCTAACAAGTAGTCTGTACCTACACACCAGAGAACTGGTTGCAGGGCTGATCTCTTTGGCATTGCATGAAACAAAGTGAGTATACAGAGATTAAGGGTTTAGTGGTAGGACTGATATAGATGCAGCTACATGGATTCAGTCTGCTGTGGAAGAAAAAAAATACACAGAGGCTGAGTAATTATTGACTTAGTTTCTTATATTTGAGAACAGGAAGATCATACTGAACAAGCCCAAATCTGTGATGCCCTATTTGTTAGCTGGTGATAGGTGGACAGGCTGGGTACGTGATTCACTTCACATCCTGGAAAAGACAGTGTTCAAATGCAAAATAAGTTCTCAATGTTATGTCCTTTTTTCACTGTTCGTCCACCTTTAAGACATGTGCTCAGCTCAGTTTCTCAGATCTTATAATGAGTTTGGGATTTGCTTATTATTTCTCTTTCTCTAATTAACACTGCAAATCCACAATGTGTCTAATAGCCCGCTGACTCTTTAGGACATGACTCCCTGTGGGAAATTCTGTAGGATGCTTTTAAGAATTCATATTATTTAAAAGTAGCTGTTGCTGAAATCCATTTTTGCTGATTTAGCATCTTTGCTTTATCCTGCACCCCTTCTTTTTACAAGTACACTGAAAAAGGAAACACAGACAACATGCCCCATGAACCACTGAGTCTGACTGAGTCTTGTTCAAGTTATGGAGTGTAGATCCATAAGATTAACTTTTCTAGTGATCTTGGCACCACCAGAGTAGATAGTACAGGAACACAGTCAGGCAAATGTCTTCTACATGTCATGGTGAGAGTGATTCACGTACAGGTGGTTTAACATTCAGGCAGGCTCAGAAAGAACACTGCAGAGACCATAGAAAGATGAAGCAATTAGAGCTGCTTCAGTGTTTTGTTCTCTTTGGTGCAACCTTACAACTGAATAGCACATATTACCAGGAATAAATTCAGGCTGAAGAAAATAACCCGAGAGAAAGAATGGAAGAGATAAAAACTCCCAAGAAACTCTAAATGTAGGAGATCATATTTGAACTCTAGATATGGGAAACCAATGTAAAGAGATTCAGACTGCACTGTCATTCTCTATTTGCAGACAGAGTGTACCAGAAAAACTGAAGGTAGTCTTAGTTTGTAATAGAGCTTGAAGAGTTTCATGTTTTTCAGTTAGCCTTGGCAAGGAAGATGACTGGGAACTTATATTGTTATAAAAACAGAGTCTGCATAAAATGATAATACACAAGAGACACATAACTCATTATCCTAATTTCCTGAGCATACAAAGTGAAAATGAGTTTATACAAACACTCTAATGAAAACTCTAAGGAAGTCTGGTAAGATTTCAGTCTGAAGCTGAGACTGGAGTGAGAAATTGGCAGATTACTGGAAAATTCTGACTTGAACCTTTATAATAAAATAACAATTTTGAATTTTCAGTTTGAAATAAGACAACAAAATGTTGTTAATATTAATAAAATACTGAAAATAGTAATAACTACTGATGTCTTTAGAATCTTAAAGATATTGTCAGAATAAATTTATGCATAAATAGAGAACTAGAAAATATATTAACTAGTAAAAAAAATTACAGAAGTATGGAAAGAGGACATGGAATCAGGGTAAGCATATACCCAACTGTGATTTTATCAGGGACATGCACTCATTTACTCATTCAGCAGGGTAAATAAGTGCGGGCAGAGAACCACACTAAAACAGTGACCCTGCTCCTAATTACAGAAGTGGCTCATTCAGTGATAATGTGTGCATCTTTAACAAGTACTATACTGAGCGACTTGAGTGAACAGGAATAAAAAAGATGCTTACAAGAGAAAAAGATGACAGAATCTTCAGGTATTTATGTGAAATAATGAAATAAGTATGTTATTAAAAATAGTATTTTCTGTTGCTTCAAAACAGAAGTTTTGAAGCCTACAGGATGGTGTATACTTGAAATACTTCTCTTTCCCTAAAGTCTGTTCTAAAAGTAAAACAAATGTTTTGATTGTGCCTTGACTGAACAAAGCAGTAATGTTGCCAGTTTAAAACGAATGCTGTGTTCCTTCTGTATCTTCTATTTTTAAAGCAACAAACAGAGCAAATTTCCAACCTTCATCTCTCAAACTTTACACTGGTATTACCTTCAAAAAACCCAAATACACAAAATAGTTCTTAATGACAAGTTGTAGCTTAGGCTGTAAACCTGTATTTAGGTACAGGATCATTAAAATATTTCCATCTTATACTGCTTCTGTAATTTTAATTTTTCTTGAGATAAGATAAATAATTTCATCAATAACTGGTCATGTAATAGCTCAGCCAGAAGCAAGATCTAGTTGAATTGAAACAGTAAACTGACAAATAGAATTCTTATTAGAAAATTATGTAGAATAGAGCTCTCTCTTACCATGAACAGTCAGCGTACACTGGCTGTGCTAACAATATTAAGAATGTGCATTATGATCAATAACTTGAAGTTTTCTGCTGTACTTCATTCTGCTTTGCAAAAGTATTTTATAGCATTAAAATCTATGTGTGTTATTGCTCTCTTTTCCTCCTAGCAAGTTCTTTAGGTGGTGATGAGAATGGCCAGTATTTTACTGGGTAAGTCATATCGACAGCAGAAAGTAGTTTTGTCTCTGCCTGGTAAGTTATTATAGAAAATTAGGCAGATTATCTTGTGGTTAAATTTCTGCAATCAGTGGTGGGAGCTTCTTATCACTGCAGTAGGTTCATTTTATGACATTGGATCAATTGCTTGAAATCAAGCCTCCCACAGTGTCCTGAACAGTGTCCAGGATAAAGCCAGGCTTCTTATAAAACTCTTAGCTCATTTTATCACCTGGCAAGAGCCAGATGTTCAGAGCAGTTCAAAAGCCAGAGACATAGATTTTTACGAAGGAACATAAAAAATGCTGGGGATGAAATACAGTGCTAGTCCTTTTAATATATCAAGTCTTTAACTATGTGCATATTCACCCTTTAGTCTTATTTCCCCAACTTTCAAATGGCGACAATATTGAATGTGTCTGCATAGAGGATGAAAGGAGTGAAGATGAAGTGATTTGACTTTAATGTAATTCTTAAGTGTTATGCTGGTAAAGAACTATTAAAATCCCATGTTGTGAATAAATTGAAAAAAAAAAAAGAGAATTTTTTTCCAAATATCTCCTTATTCCTCACTTCTTTTTACAGGGAATTTTCACAGTCAACTGCCTTTACTGTTTGTCTTTTCTGGGAGACTGCAGCAGAAAGAGTTTTTGACTGCGTTTTGCCCCCACGTTCTCACATTTTGTACTATGCCAATGCCAGTGATGAATCTTAGGTAGTTTACTCTTGATTGCATTAGATACTGCAATACTGCTATTTTAGTCTTCCCAAGCTTCAGGAATATAAATTAGAAGTGTATCTTTCTTGTCCTAATTGCAAACTCTTGGGATCCCTTTGTTTATGAGATATTTTAATCTAAGACTGGTTTCAGAAAACAAAATGTTAACCAAGGTATGAAACTCACTGTGGATACTCTAGAACCTTTCCTTGTTTCCTTGTAAAATCTTCAAATGAGGTGAATATGAGTATGCTTTCTTTCTGATTTATATGAAGGAATAAACTCTCCCTAATTTAGAGAATGTAGAATTGCAGTGAAGGTTATTTAAAATAAATCTTTCCTGACAATTACAGCTAAGCATACCCCTTAAAGAGACAAGCAGAATTGTCCAGAGGACAGCCATTAACCAAATGTTTACAGGGTTTATTTTTAAATAGGAAACTGTGGGTTTTTTACTTAATAACAAAACATTAAGGAAATCTGCTGTTTTTAATTATTTGCTTATTGATAACTGAGCTTGCAGATACATCTTTCCCAAATTTGCTTTCAGTGCTTCCCCTCTATACATGCTGGTGATAAATAATGTTGCCTTATGTGGTCTATTGCAAGGCCATTTATATCATTCTCTGAATTGGTGGATATTTTTAGTCATGTTTAAAATACTAAGAGCTGTTGGCTACTGCCAAGATAAGTAAGCAGAGAATACTGTCACTGTAGGGTTTGCTTTGTCTGTTGCTGCTTAGGAAACAGTCACAAGTCATGCACTGATTGACAGGGCCTCACTGCTGCTCTTGACAACTATCAGGAAAGTTGTCATGTAGTTTAAATTACTTGCATAAGAACGGGGGAAAAAAGGACGGAGATTCATTATTCACAGCACTTTCGCAGTAATCACAACCCTTGGCCTTTTCAGAAAAACTGATATGTAAGCTACGAAATCTTTTCTATGCTTATCCAAACATACCCAGAATATAGCAAACTACAGAGCAGTGAGCAGGTAACTACTCTAGAAACAGTACTACTGGTTTTAGGAAAGGGGATCAGTAATGGTAGTAATAGGACCATGATTGCAGGCACTGGAACAAATAATGGAAAAGATTATCCTGCTCAATTTTGTGCTTATCCCAATTTCCTACTTAAAATCATATCTAGCCTAGAGCAATTGAAGCTACTGCTTACTCAAGTTATGTCTGTATAGAATATTTCCCTTTGTCTTGTAGGGGAGACACTCTTTAGTGCTCAAATATAAAACCTAACACTCAGCAGCTTTCTTGGCCATGAGATCTATCCAATCCCACAACTGGCAGCACAAGCTTGCCAGAGGCATGTGCTGCTCAGTTTTGGAGTGATAGAACGGCATATCCCATAATGTCTCCAGTGATTCCCCATGGAGCCCAGTTCAGTCTAACAGTTTCTGTACAAGAGTAAAGTTTTCTTAGTCTCCATGGAAGAAAATAATCTGAAAGGAATGGTGTGCAGGTGATTTCACTGATTTGAAGGCTGTTAGTACAGTTTTTTGTAACAGGAGGCAGATTGCATACCAGCAAATAGAACATAAAGAAATAGACCTGGAGCTAAAATTTAAAGCTCATAAATTGCAATGAAATGGTAAGATTTGTTTCTTGTTCTAGTTCATAAAATGAGATTAGAAAGGTGAGCAGTAAACTGGTAATTCTCTGTAATGCACAGAATTGCTATATTGGAATGATAAACTGTGAATGAATCAAAACCCAGCAAAGTTGTGCCCATTTTACTTTGGTAGACCAATAGACCCAAGCTGGACCTTAGAGAGAAATAACAAAGTAATTTAATTGAAATTTTAAATCATTTAAACCATTCTAGAATTTCACTACTCTTGACATGCTGATAAAAGCTTTTCTTATGAGTACCTTAAAACAGATATGTTCTGACAAGCCTTTATTCCACATTGAGAATCTATGGAAACCACATGAAAGCAGTTGGCTTCCAGATCATCCTAGAAAATAAAATGGCTGGCTGCAACTAGCTGACTTCAAGTAATTTAGCTAGCTAATTCTCATTCGCCAAGCATGATTATATTCTGCAAAGTTAGAGATCTGAAAGAAAACGCCTTCTGATCTTAATAGCAAAAAATGTGGTTCTACTACCAAAATAGAACTAAAGACATGGAAAACAGAATATTATAAAGTACTGCCCTTCCAGTGTCCCAGGAATCACCTTTTTTTTTCATATTTCTTAAAATATCTGAACATCAAACCCTTCAATGCTCCGTGTATCTGTAAATTAATTTTCACTTCTAATTTTGGCCTATACACTAACAGGGAAATGCAAAGTAGTTCTGTCAAGAAACAAAGTCTTTATAGTTCATTTTCTTATTGAAATCAGGAGTATCATGATTTTCTCACCATTTCTCACACACCTCATCACTCACAATACCCCATCTCATGAGATCCTTAATCTCACCTCAAATAATTTATAGGCTTTGACACTTGTGGTGAGTTTTAGGTTACTAAGTTAGGTTACATAATAAATTTAGTATCTAAACCAAGCATCCTTACATTAGAGAACTAGTAATATGCACTCTATTTATAGGCTTTATGTCTTTCTTTTAGGCAACTTCTTTTTAGCTGTTACCTCCCTCTTCATGATTCTAGAGGTGGTGGAAATCAACAGGTTATGAAATCAGTAAGTTAACATATGATTAAACTTTTTGGGTCTCATAAGATATGACAGTGTTTTAGGTTAAGATATTGCATTGATCTTTTTAATGGTTATATTTTATTTTTTCTTTTACTTCGTGTGTCTTACCTACCAATGTACTTATTTGAGAGCATTTTTATTAATTTCATAATTATGTCTTACATATGTCACCAAGTGACCCTTGAAATACAAGTAGTGCAATGATTACAAAGGCTGCTTTGCAGAGAGTTTGGAGAACTTCTCATTCTCTTAACACTTCCTCTGGCCATGTATGGAAGTCATTTGTATGCTTTTATAAGATCTTTCTCATTTCTGAAAAATCTTGCTGGAATAAAATCAAAAGAAAATTATTTCAGTGGACTATAGATCAGCGATTTTTTTGTCAGTAAGACCAGGGAAATTAAAAGTTTGGTTGGAAACGGATTACCAAAATGCCCTTGAATCCTTAGGACAACAGGTGCTTTTGTTCTTGAAGCTATACTTGAGTTGCATGTGAGATGCCTATATTTATTACATATTATCCTATGGACGTGAATGTTGTTTTTGTTACATGCAGTGCTTTTACTTAGATTTCACATAAGTGCATAGGTACGACAAGAAAAGAGAAGACAATGGAATAAATGCATTAACATGAATTTCCAACAGCTCACTGCTTTTCTCGTTGCTGTAAGCGCAGCAGCCCACAAGCTTATCTTACACATGAGAGCCTCTGGTGCTCCAGAGGATCTGTAGCATGACTTGAAATGTCAGCAGAAATAGTCACTGTGAAGAACTAGATAATGTGTACGTGCACAGTCACTGTGTGAAAAGTGATTATATTTAGAAGAAAAGCTTTGAAGGGCTGTATCTACTTAAATAGGCGGTGATTCTGGGGAAAGCCCTCCGCAGCCTCTCAGTGTTAGGTAGTACATGATCGGAGAGTGACAAAAGCCACACAATTAAACAGTTAAGGTTGGAAGGGAGCACATGAGATCATCTAGTCCCACTCCTGTTCTCGAGCAAGGTCACTAAGATCAGGTTACTCAGGACACTGCCCAGTTCTCCAAAAAGGAAGGAAACTCCAAAGCCTCTCTGGGTTGCTGTGCTTGATGACCTTTACTCCACCTGTCAGGTACACATTGATATATATATATATACACATTAATACACATTAATATATGTTTTATGAAAATAAAATAATTCTCATGATATAATGGCCTAATAAAAAAAAAAGTTATTCCATGCACTGTGTATAAACTGACAAATTGAGATAGTATAGGAGATCACTAATATTTACTACTTTATTTACTACTTGATTCCTTTTCTAATTCTTTCCTATCTCTCATTTTTAGGGAGCCAATAGTGTTTCTAAATAGCAACTTCGGTAGTAAGATGAATGAATCTCCACTTAAAACAGAGTACACAGAACCAAAAGACTTAGTAAGTCTTGGCAAGTGCACCTGGATCTCTGCCAGTAAATTTGGTTATTTGAGATAACCTTGAAAAGACTTAGGCTTTTGTTTAAAAGACCACAGAAGGGTCCTATTTGACTTTTGGGCAGGCAGTAAAAGTTTTGATTTCAGAGAAAGAATAAGATTAGTAGGACCTTCCTGGAGAGGACAGCATGTAAGGGAGTGAGCTTTGTTGCTCTTGCAGAGTGTCAGCAAGTTTAGGAAATATTCAGGATGAAGATGAAAGTCATATAGGCAAGAGGTTAAAATTTATTGACTAAACAGAAATGTCTTTGGATGTGTTGCATTGGAAGATCCATTGGCAAGTGCTTTCAGGGAGAGGGTCCAGCAGATAATGGGAGATTTCAAGGGAAAAAGGAATCTAGAAGAGGGGGAAAGTCTGTATTTAATGTTAGGGGTCAACAGTGTTTACAATATTTATTTTTTTTTCAGTTTTGCTGGGCAGAAAATTCTGAATGCTGCACAATGCCTACTCATAGGGCAGCATTATGTCTACTGCATTAAATTTCTAGAGCTACTTACTGCTAACCATACTTTACTGCAGTTGTTCATTTTATTGTCTAGAAATCAATTGAAATGTGAATTTCATTTCTGTGTTGTCTCTGTAGCCCACTAATGAAGTCTCAGAGTGGCAGTTTTTCATATGCTTTTGTAAATCTCCAGGAAATGTCTTTCTTAATGCTCTTGGCTCATACTTGTCTCTTTCAATCAAGATTGAAAGATTAAATGTTGAAAAAAAGGGAAAGCTCAAACCATAAATACTGTGAGGGCCTTAGTTCCCTGACTCATCAATTGATTTTCATATGGAAAGTCTGAGATGGGAAGTGTGATGCTATTACATATTTGTCCCTGAAGAATTAAGCAGCTTACAGAAAAGCCTTCACCAAGGTGACCTCTCATTCTGAGCTGAACAGAAGCAAAAGCTCTTGCTTAATGTCACTAAACTCTCATTCTTTCTCTGTCTTCTCCATAGTGATGACAAACACTATGTAGTAAGAATGTATAGTAGGTTCAATGCGTGAAATATGCTTGCATTGCAATATTTCGAGAATTTTGATTATTGTGATGGTAGCAATTCAAGGAAAATGAGCTCAAATTAGTCATACAAGTAGAAATAAAGAGTAATGCTAGTTGCCTTAGCACTGTGATAATAACACTTTATGAATTCTTCATAATCAAACAATGCTTCATTACCTGACCCTGTGAACACCTTGCTGCATGATGGTGTCCTACATAACAAACATAATCAAACATCTGTATGCCCTGAATTAACCAGACCTGCAGCTGGTCAGTCATCTGCAGAGTGGTCGTCCTCATGAAACTGTCTGCCTGTTCGCTTAATAGTTGTTTCTCAGTTAAACTCTAAAGTTTTTGATAGATTTTGCATGTCTGCCTCTTAGTCTATGCTCTGTTTAATCTTTTTTAGTGATGATATGTATGGGCTTTCTGTCAAAGTGATAGTGCTGGGGATTGATGGTTGGACTTGATGATCTTAAAAGTCCCTTCCAATCTGGACAATTCTATGATTCTATAACTGAAATCTTGAAATGAGGATGGGGAAGAATGATGAACTTAAAGCCTTATCTTCAAGGTGAATTTTGTGATTCACAAGTAGTGAATCATGCAGCTTATGTTTTGTTCAAGTATTGCAACCAGATTTATAGTTAATAAAGTTAATGGAAATACTGATGAAAGTTAATGGAATACTGATGAATATTTGAACTCTGTTATATCACAATTATCTTAAATATTACACTAGTTAATCTTTGTGTATAAATCTAATTTCCTTGTTTCCTACCACATTTTTGACAGTTAGAGAATATTGTAGGGCATGTTTCAATGCTTTCAGTTCTTGAAAGGAGGTAAACAAACATTTTAAATACTTGTAACCTGCATCAATGGCAATAGAATCAAATCAGATAGGACCCTCAGACAGCTATGTTTTGCAAGTCATCAAAATCAATTCCAACACCCATGAACTGAGAGTTGACACTGCAGTTCATTTTACAGTTGGGTTCCATTCTAGTATATAAAGCATCATCTCAAGACAGTAACTGCCTGGGGTTTCCGTTGCTCTTGTTTGTGGATAAGAAACTTTGGAGTCAAAGAAAATTATCAGTGTACCTTTAGAACAGGTTAGAAGAATGATCCCACAGAGAACAGTAGCAGCATTACAGTTACAAACAGCTGCTTTCTCTAATATTTTCATGGGGAGAAGTTTCCTGTTGTGCCAATTTTCTCATACTTTGTAGTTAAGCTCTTCCTAGGTCAGCAGTGCTCCCTTGTGAGTCGCTTATTCTGAATTTCACATGTTAATTATCTTGTTTATTTTGGAAACTTTTCCTTCTACACCTAACAGTCATGGTTTTTAAGAGTTTTCACTCTTTTCCAACTCCCACTATGATTTTAATATTTACACATTATGTTGTAAGCACTGTGAACATAAGTCTTAAGACTTTCTTTTGAATCAACTCTGATTTATTTTTAGGTGTGTTCGATATAACTTCAGCACATCTAAGATTTATTCTTAGTCTCAATGATTTTTGCTGGCTCTTTACATACATTTTTCTTCATTTCCTAATTCTGCAGTTCCCTTAGGGAAATGTATGCATTTTGCATTTTTTCGAATTTCCTAATATACCATTACTGACCTGCATTTTAATCTTCATTTCTTGGCAGATCTACATTTTAAATTTGGGGGCAGGGAGAAAAATGGTTTAGATCAAGTTGCCATTCTAAAATCCTACATGTAGGACACATGACTGTTAATCTAAATAACTTGAAATAAATCTGAGACTTGTGGATGCTAATCTTATGTTGGCAATGTAGACTTTTCAAACTGTCATTCATAGACTAGCAGAGAGAAGCTGATAAAGCAGCCTTAGCTAACCCAGCATCAAAGTCAAGTTCCCAGCCAAGTGACAATTCTCAGCCTTGTGTTCCTGAGCCTGTATGGAATGACTAAAGGTTAAATCTGCACTGTCTGGATTGTTGTGCAATTTCCTCAGTAACTGAATACCTAAAGACTCAGCTAGAAATTAGTGTCATCTTCCCATTTCTCCTTGCATGCCAAGAACTGGCAAAGATGGTGGTGGAATGACAGCTTAGGTCTCCTGCATGTTTTCTCCCATTCTGACCACATCTCAGTAGTCCGAGCTTGTGCTGATCAGCTTCTTCATCTCATGCACGTTAGGAGTAGATTGGTACATACTGTAATGTACCCTTCTAATGATATGTGTGATATATAAATAACAGGGTTTGGAGAAGAATGTTTCTTCCTTACCGGCCTCTGTGTACCACTTATCCTGACTGAGATTCTGGACTTCCTTTATTGGAATCTTATCGTCCATTTTATATAAAATTTGAAGCATTGTGCCTCCTGTTCTTGAGAACAGGAACTTGTATTTCTCAGGTCAAACCTGTATTACATTTCTTTGCTACGAGAATTTTAGGGTACGCTTTTGATTGCATAATTCTGTACTGGCAGAAGGCCTTGTATAGCTGTACCTACAGGGCTCAAAAGAGTTTTGCTTTGTTAACTTTTGTTTCTTTGTGACACTGGCTAAAACTACTTTGTGGGAAACAGTCTCTGCCAGGAAAAAGGATATCTAAACTTCAGCATATAAAGCTACAGTTTTAAGTATCTTCTACTGTTTAGCTTGTCTAGTATGGTACCTGGAGCAGAAAAGATACACTGCACAAGCAGGTGTATCAAAAGCTGGAATACCTCTACGTAGAGTGAGTACATAAAAAATGAGTTCACTTGAGTAAATCCACAGTGACCTGCTGACTAAAAGCTGCAGACTGAGATAATTCACTTATCACTAGCTCTGTTGTTGATATGTCAGCATATATATGGTGAAAAGAACCCAAAGGACTTGTAGACTCTATGTAATTCAGGTAGGCAAAGCCTGACTTTAACCGATGCTATTACTAACTGCTATAACTCCTTAAATTTTGTTTCCCCTGTTTTGAGCAACCTTATAGTTTGATTATATGTTTTCAAATGCTGACACTTTTTAGTTACATGGAAGTTGAAAAAACACTTTCTAGTAAGCTTTCTTCTCTTACAAATGCTGATTGTAAAACATGTCTTTTTTACATTGGTTGATTAAGTATTAAGAATCGATGGTTCAAACTGACCTTCTGCAACTTTTAATAAAGCCAGTGAAAAGCCTTGTAAGTAAGGAAGCTGTTGAAAAGCCAAGTGATTTATTACAAAAACAGTTGGACCCAGTAAGCTGGAAAGGTCAAGCTGACAAAAATCTAGACTCAGAAATGCTGCTACACTATAAGAAGGCATTATCGGGAGGAAAGCAAAAACCAAATGAGAGTATTCCTGAAAAAACCACAGATTTGATAGCTAAGAAAACAATGTATTTGTCCTGCAATGTTCTCATTTCAAAAAGCTCCCTGTGGAGGGGCTTTTCTATCCAGTGGGAACCTGAATGCAATTGATGCTTCTGAAAGAAAATGTGAGGGAAGGATTGAAGCAAGGGAAATCCATTGCAGAACAACTAATAACAGTTGTTAAGGTATTTAGTACCACAGAATACCGTATTCAAGATTTTCTTCTAGGCTAGGCATGGCAGAAATTAGGAACCTTTTATATCCATCTATAAGGTGAAAATTTTTGCTAACGGGGAAAGCGGGAACTGGGAGGGTGGGAAACTTGTAAATAACCCCAGTTAGGTCCTTAAATGATCTCATGATCAGAAATGGTCCTGGTCAGATGATTCTCAAATACTTCAGGGAACATATTGATATTTCTGATGATTTTTTTTCACTTTATTTTACTCATGTAAACCAGGAATTCATCTTGGAGGAATTGCTGGGATTATGCAAGCCAAGATGAAAAGGAGCATCAGAGTATGTTGTAGTTTTACAGAGACTGTAGAGAGAGCAAGAAGCTAGATGTTATGAATGGTTACTGAATCTGTTTTCATTTTAGTAACTTTACAAGCAGAAGATTTGAGAATTTCCATATAAAACTCTTTCTTGTGAATGAGTTTTCTGGTTTTAAATTTAATACACATTGACTAAAGATTAACTCTTTCTTTTGCATTTCAGTCAGTTTACCACAAATAACTTTTTGTTTGGTTAAACAAAGCCATATATCTCCTGATCTTTACATGACTTAAAAAGTAAAGATGAGACTTTGAAGTCATCATCCTTAAGAATTAAGTTTTTTACAATAAACAATGGATTGTAGTTTGACAAATGTGTGCAGCATCATGGCAATTCTCTTAAGAGGGATGTACCCTGGCTTGGGGAACTGAAATGTATCATATCACAGACCAAGTTCAATATGACTTTATACATTACTGCAAGAACTATCAAAATATTCCTTTTTGTGATGGAAAAAATGGTTGCCAAAAATAGATGAAAAAAACTGCATTTATGTCACTAGTATTTGTACTCAAAGCCCTCAGTGGAAGACTTCAGCCTTCTGTAATGTAGCTGTCAATAGATTTGCCTTTCACATTTCTTTTCTGGTTTTTTTTGGTATTTTCTGCTTGATTTAAAAATTTTGCCATTTCATATTGCTATATGGTCTGTAGTTTAAAAACTGTATATTCAATAGGGTGGAAAATCACTCCATTCTTGAAGCACACAAGGATTCAAGAACATATGGTTTCACTAGAACAATATCTTTGCCTTATTATCATGTAAGGAAATGTATTATGTGCTCAAGTGCTTGGAGTGTGCTTAGATTTGAGATCTGAACAAGTTAGCCTATTACTTAAGAAAATGCACCAGAAAGTCTGGGGTATTTGTATAAATCAGGAAAATATATGAGGAACTAGGCTGCACATCTTCCTTGGTTATTTAAATACAAAGGCTTGTCCTTGCATTTGCACTAATGCTAACGAGCCAGACAAATATTTGAGTCAAACACAGCAAATCTTGCTGAAACAAACTATGCTTTGTGGATTGTAGTCTAACTACATCTGACCTTTCTAGGCTGGCTGAGTTGTTTTAAGCTGTCTTACAGATAGTTACTTTTCCACCTAGGAAACACATTCATGGTAGTATTCAGTTTTAACTTAAAAAAATGCACTGAGTGGATAAATAGTATCATGTGTTTTAACCACAAAATGCAGTGCTTTTATTGAATAAAAATGTTCATGCAGGGCTTTACAGTGCCCAAGTTAGTTAAGTATGAGTTTGAACAAGTGCTATAAACTTGCACACGCAACTGCAGTACATTATTTAGCTACCAGTAGTTGTCAGTGCCTTCTGTGTCTCACTAACAATATTTTGCTCCTTTCAAGATCAGTGGGAACTGTGCTATGGATATAATAAATTATTGTAGCTCATTCTGTGAAAATGTGAAAATGGAAATATTCTCTCTGTTTCAATATATGGATAGGATTTTTATTTTACAAATAGGCAAAGTTTGTGTTGATAGCTGGAGAAAAGGCAAGGGAACACAAAAGAAGAAAAGTATCTCTTATTGTGAAATAAGTCCTGTGTTATTTTTTGATACTCTAGATTTTTACTTTCCTTTCTCTGAGAAAAATAATGATCCTCCACCAATGACTGATGGACATTTGGAATTAGACCTGTTCAGGGACAAGCACAGTCATTCTGTGTTAAAAAGATTAAGTGATGCGTGAGTGTTATGTACCCAAGAGTATCAAATCACCTCTTTAATTTCGTCGTATAATTTTAAGGGCATGGGGAGGTTTGTAATCCTCACTGATCTTTTGTCCTTGTTCAGAGACAAGCTACAAATTCTTAATACAGATAGTAATATATTTATTTTTTCTTGGAGATTGCAGTCCACTGGATAATTATGTCACATTAACAAGCTGAATAATCCAGACCGTTAGACAAGCACAGCTTTTTCATCACCAGCTACTAAAAGCCATTTGAACTAATGACTAATCTTTGAGCCAACCTTCCCGCTGCCCCATGACACTCTCATAATCCCACTTGAAACTCATTTCTGGTCCATTCCCAAAAGTAACTAAAATTACACTGTCTTCTAGGTTCTTGGGTTTTTTTTGTTATTTGTTTTGTTGTAGTTTTTGTTATTATTCCATTCAGAATGTCATGTACCTTGATCTAAATACTTTGGCTTTCTTTTAGAAATCCAGTTCTCTAACAGAGCCCTGTTAAAATGGATTAAGGATGCCTTTATAGCTCTGTGATAACTAAACACTGTGCAGTGAAAGTACCATTTCAGCACATATTACTACAATAATTAAATATATTATCCCCAAAAATGTATTCCTTAAGCTGAGAGTTACATTATCCATGAAAGTGTTTTACTTAAACCAAATCCATGCATTCTTTTTGCGTTTCAACAATTAACATAGTTGCATCTTGCTCTGCTGCCTTTTAAAGACACTATATTTTTAGATCTGTTTTCAATGGAACAACCATGCCATAAAAATAAAGTGCAGGCATAGAGTTGAATTCTTGCTATATTTGATGAGAAAATGTAGTCATGAAGTCTGTTTTGTATTTAAAACATTATTTCACACATTACTAGAAATTAAAATTTAAAAAAACCTATCAGTTTGCACTGAATATCAAGGAGAATCCAACTGTGGAGACAGCTTTTTTTTGTTTAGCAAAAGTTTTAAAGACTCCACTTCTCAGATAATCAGCCTCATGATAAGGAATCCCAAAGTACTATTTGCTGGCAAATAGCAATTACTTTCTGCTATGCATTGGATCATCTCTTCTGAATTTGTAAAGGACTGAAAGTATCCAACAGAAAGGACAATGACACCTGTTTATACCTGGAGCAAAGAGAAATCAGAGCAACTCTGAATTTGCTTTTTTTTACCCCACCCTGACTATGTTGCCTGGAGCTTGCTATAAATTCTCTGTCTAAATAGACAGGTAATGTTGTGAAAAATTATATGCTTTGGTATTCATGAATGCCTAGAATTCTCTATTGAATTTAATTTTTAACAAAAATTTCATAAGATAAGAACAGCTTTCTTATTTCCCATGTGTAAGTTCTCCCTTATGGGATTTTACAGTTTTTGCAGACTATTTGTTTATGGGAATATTTCACTAATTTTCATTCTTCCCAGTATGTGTTTCTATTTCTAACTTCCAGTATATTTTATCTTTTTCACTCAAATCTGTTTTTCTCTACTCTCATGCTCTCAGGTTCTTTTTCCATTACTTTATTCCAACAGTGGATACATCTAGAAGTGTTCTTTAACATCTACTAGACCACAGCATAACAGTTTTAAGCAACCTGGAATTCCCATTACTTGAGAAATCTAAAACAATTCAAAGCACACAACCAGTGTGTATGCAGCAACACCTGTATCAACAAGGTCTGGACCTGACTTTTAAAATCCTTTTGAACCCTGACTTCATTTGGCTAATTTTTGAATGACTGACTTACCCCCTGGAGCAGGGTTATAGCAAAGAGAGGAAGATTTAACATTTTTGTTATTCTCCTTGTTTTGATTGTTTGGTCGATTTTTGTCTGGATATAAAACTAGAAGGTTAGCCTAACTTTTTTTCAAAATAGCTTTGAGGTTTTGCTCAGTACACTTCTGTCCTTAGATGTGACTTATTGTCTGTCTGCCAGTAAAGATTAAAATACAAAAACTGTTTAGCTCCCCTGTATTTTACAGGGTATGAAATAAAGAAGCTTATCATGAGACAAAAATTGCAACTTAATCCCCAGCCAACAATCGCTTGTTCTGATACTTATTTAATGCATGCCTCAGAGTACTCTGAGAGTGGTGCGTTTTGTGGGATTTGTAGTGGTTTTTTTTCTCTTGCCCCCTGTTGGTCTGCGTGACGTTTTCAAAAAAGTAGGTCTGTTCCTGTACCTGTAAAACTTAACAAGAGTTTTGTCACCCTCACTAAAGTGAGTAGATGCAAGGTAAGGTGTAGGAGAAAAAAAATATGTGAAATCCATTATTATGCTTGTCTGGAATGCTAGAATATTCATTTTAACCTTATTTCCTACAGGTAATGGGAAAAGTAGACTTAGAATTTAGGTCTTCTTACTGGAAGACTACCTTTATGGTGTTTTCATACTGATTCCTTATTCCCAATAAAGTATGATTTGCATAGCTAACTAGTAAATATTCATGTTAATCTTTGAGTTGTTCAAACAAAGAACCAGATTTTGATTATGATAACTAGAGTCATATTTGAACTTTCATCAGAAACTCAGGGCTGGGAGTAGTATGCTTCAGATTAATGGTACTTTCATAATGAATTTTTCTAAATTTATATTTTTTAATTACGTATTTGTTCACTTACTAAAGCAGCTGCAATACTTTCTAGAACCTCAAGTTTTTTAATATTCATAGCCCAGGTGTTAGGTCTTAGAGCTAGGAAAAGGTGATTGAAGGTTACTACTTGAAAGTATAAATTCAAAATCCAACTAGCTGGATGGCTCAGTCATGGTATTTTACCTCTGGATTTGTGTATTTTCTCTTAGTCACCAAAAGACATTTGTAGCAATACTTCAAAAATAGCTAGCCCTTAGGAATTCCCATATTTGTTTCAAATGCAGCATATTTATGCAATAATTCAGCAGGTCCTCATTTATCAGCATTTCCTACCAGTTATTCATTACGTGCATATTTTCAAATTTGATGTCATGTGACTGATGGGACCAATTGCTTGCATCAAGACTACATAACAAATAAACAAGGAAAATTAACTGAAATACACAAATAGTCAAGAAACATTTAAAGAAAATAGAATGCATATAGAAGAATACTTTAAATGTGTCAAATTCTTTAGCTGTCATTGGGAGAATTTTCATCTGATTAATAACACATTATTGCCTTAGAGAGGCACATATATACATACATCATATGTGAACTCAAAAGTGAATATGTGTTTAAATACAGAGAAAAATGACCAAATCCTACAAACTTTGAAACTCAGCTAAGCTGTCATTGGGTCCTAAACTTATACTGTCATTCAAAGGCTGAAAGAGGGGAAAAAAACATCTCATTATGGTAGATGTTTTTCACATGAAGCTTTTTAAATTGCAACAGAATATTAGACTTTGCACAACCTCAAGGTCATCAAAAATGACAAAAAATTTCAAATTAATTACAGAGGAAAATTTTGGTTATATGCATAATGACCTCTTATCTAGTCAGATGAGAAGTTAATATGCCTTATTATTAATAATATATGAATAATCTATCTAACTTAGTTCATTAATGGTTTGAAAAGTCCACTTCAATTTGCAGATGATAGCAGGCTGGTAAGGGCTGCAGAACATCAGATGTGCATGAGCTGAAGATAGCTGAGATGAGACAGGTTAAAGATAATTAGAGGTAGAGAAGCATGACTTCTGAAGATACAGGAAGCTGAGTTTGGTAATCTAGAGCACTAAAAGGACACCAAATTGCTTACACATGTGACATACGATGGAATAAAGGAAATGAATAAACCCATCCCTATGTCCAAAAAGACAAGATCTGCAGCTTGAAAGATTTAGCTTAGCTGTGCTAGGATAAGTTTTTGAAGATGAGGATAATTATATAGTGGAAGGACTGCACAGAGAACACATGTAATCACTGTTTTTAATTTGAATCACATTCTGCTGCATTTGTTCACTGAAAAGGCAAGTGGAGATAATAATGAAAATAAAACATAAATGTAGAAAACTAACATCTATTTGGAATCAAAATATTGGACTACTGAAATGATTCAAAGAAAAGTAAATAAGATTATTCTGAGAAAAGTCAGCCACATCTTTGGAAGCGCAGCCTGAGGCTGCTCTAACTTCTCAGGATTGTTTATACTCTGTAGATAGAAAAATGAACCCTAGAATGAAGGCTATTGACTGGAAGGCAGTTCAGATAGCATGTGCTGTAATTGGTAAGATTTAAATTGAACGCAGTGATACTCGTGGATTGAGAAACAGAACAAACAGAAACGTGTCAATGGCCAAGGAACGCCATCTTTGAAGGAAATTCTTAGGATGCTTTGACTATGCTTGGGTCCAGGTAATAATAGACAGAATATCGTTCCTACACGTTTGAGTGTTAGCATAAAGAGAAGGTTATATTTTCTGAGAATTAGTTGAGTGCTACTTGAATAATATACTATGAGGATTTTTGTATTATATAAAATATTCTGTATTAATTATTTAAATTCCCCTCCATGTACATCGAGAGTTTGAGTTTGGTAAATTTAAGAGTCTCTTGCTAGGCTGAGACACAATACAATTAAGGGTTAAGATTCACTTGAGACAGCATTTTAAAAGATGATATTTTTTTTCAATGCAATCAGAAAAAAGATCAGTCATGTAAAAGAAAATATTTGAGATTAAAACCTGTATAGATCATGACTCATAATAGGGCAAGCACCTGATTTTCCTTTTACTTTGAAGCTTTCCCAAAGTAATGGTAACTGCAATATAACCTGAGTACTCAGATAATAAACACCAATGAAATCGGGAAGAAGACAGTAAAAACGTGCATTTATCACCCAGCAAAACTACTAGCAATTTAACAAGAGGATAGGTCTTCTTTCTCTTATGATGTCTTAAAAGAAAACAAAAATCTCAAACGGGTGAGTTCACTGAGCGTAAGTAAAAGAGGGACTAACTCTTTAGCTGTGTAGGATCTGCACAGCTGCAGAGGAACAGTTTCAGAGAAAAGAATAAAGTCAGTCTCTTCCATATGGACTGATACACAATTCTGCCAAGGGTAGCACAGGACCTCTATAGAATATTTAAGCTAAGAAGCTGGTTCTTTTAGTGCCAGAATGGTTTATCTGCTGCTCTCTTGGAAAAAAAGAAGAGTAAGAGCATACTGTCTTAGACTGAAAACAGCATCTGATATTGAAGTTTATAGTACCTAATTATCTGTTAAAAATGGAGTGCGTTGGTGTGAACCTATAATGAACCAAAGGCCTCTTTCCACAGACATAGTATTAAATAAGTATTTAAGGAATTTTCACCGGCAATCTAGCAAACACTTTCATTTTGTTGTTTACAAAGGTAAAATAGTGTTAGTATTTGAGCTTGCCAGAAATATTTTGTTTAGTTAGAGGTAGCTTTATTTTTTATGATAGACCCTACAAATTAATAACTTGAGGTATTGATAGATTTAGATTTGTGGGGGAGGATAAAAAAGCAAGCATATAAACCTCTAAGAAGGGGGCATCCACTACGTCAAGTAAGGGTGAGCTTATAATGCTCTTTATAGGGGTCATTCCATAGATAACGAGAGTTTGACTTTAAGATTTAAATTAGTGTCCTGTAGAGTATGAGTATATCTTCTCCCTGCTCTTCTGTGAATTTTGTTCCAAGACTGTCATGTCATCGTATTCTTTCAGGAACAGGTTGAGGAATGGTGGCCAGTTGGCTAAACTCTACTCTTTCATATTCCTGTGCCGGCTCGCAGAACTGAAGGGTCGTGTGAGAAATGTATCTTGATGAAACAGGAAAGAACAACTTATGTCTCTTTAATACAGACATATATTTTTCCCATGGAGTACTGGTACTTCACACTTTTTCTATATATAAACTGTATGTTAAATGCACTGTCCAGCTTTAAATTATGGAATATAGCTCCCTCATCTGTCCAACTTAGTGCATGAAAATATGTCAAAAGCCAAGTAAGTTTATGCTCAGTAGTGCATCTTCCCTTTTTTAATGAAAGCTTTTGCCTGCTTTCAGACCTGTTTTTAATGTACTGGTAGAATAATTTCATTTCTGTGACTCCTATTGGGTATTCTCAATTTTTCTGCAAGATATTCATAATAATAGGGTTAAAGGTGGGCATCAAAGAAATCAGACTGAAGTGAAAGTTCCTTTGATGTGTTCCACAGTTTAAAAACCCCAGCAACTTGGCACACATAATGCTTTATTTGTCCTGTTTCCTGTACTTCGTTTGACTACTCCTTATTTACTTTATTTTCTTATTAACTTCTGAGTACTACCTGCTGAACTGATAGAGCTTGGCAGCCTTGACTATCTGTAGAGAAGTTTCAATGGAAATAACTGAAGTACAAACTTATATGTCAGCATCATATAGCTTGGTCCTTGTCCTTCAGTATTCATCCACAGTACCCATTTCATTGTTTGGTATGTAATTAGAAAGGGTCAACAGCTGTCCTAAAAGGTATCTCCTGTGAAGATGTTCTGGTCTGTGCATTGCTGACTTGAATACACACCATCAAAATCATTTCATGGGCCAACAAAAGTAATTTTGCTGTCATCTATGATACTACTGTAATATTTATGGTTTTTGATTAGAATCAAAAATGACTTTAAAATGATTCTTTTATTGGAATAGAAATACTGAGAATGTCTATTTCCAGCCATTATTCTTTCTATTTAGTACATTGTAAAATATAGCACATATATTTTCTATATTATATATGGGTTTTTTTTATCTTCCTGACTGTCAAATTTAACACTATCATCTCAGCTTTTGTCAGTGCTGCTTCTGGACAAATAGTCCTGTGAAAAATTTTAGCTATATGACACTCAACAAAACCAAACCATCAGGCAGCATCATGCTAAAGCATGGAAACTTAATTTACTTACACAGCACTGACATTTAAAGAGAGAAAATTAATCTTGCGTTTTATACTATAGCAGTATCACAAGTGACTTCCATTCTGAAAAGCCAGTAAGATGTTTTGGTAGAGGAGCTGAGACTTTCTTAAATAACGAATAGCGGGCCCATGATCCAAACTGTTTGCATTGTTCATGTGTTAGAACAATGTATTCTAAAGTTGTCTTCATGTCGAGTTGAAGTAGTACATGAGAGGTAATGAGATGTATTGATATGCCAAATAATGACTTTTGGATGACCCAGTGTTCCCATAACTGTTTACTCAGTTATCATCAGTTCTGTGATTTTTGAGTGCTGGCAGTCATTGCTATCCTTGCCACTGTAAACACTCTTGCAATATAACTATGACTTAAATATTAAGTGTCAGTTTGGCCCTTTGTACTTCACCTGTGGGCAAATTGAAAGCAGAAACACCAGATTTTTCTCTTTGTTTAGATTACTAAAAAAATAAAGCATCAACTGCCTACACAGCTAGGGTGTGACGAATGATGACAGAATAATAAAAACAATCTCCTTTCCCTCTATCTCATCGATGAAGAAAAGGCCTTTCAAAAGTCCAGGAACAGGGATAGGAAGTTAAGATAAGAGCAGGTGCTCTGACCTAAATGTGGGCTACATGGTTCTATACGGTTTACAGAGATCAATCTAGTATGTTGATTGGTGTTAATGTTTAACAGTTTTTCCTCACTGGGTAAACATGAAACTCACTCTGAGTGGGTCTTTCTGTCTCAGATCTTGTGGATTCAGTGAACCCTATGTTTTATTTTCGCTTTTCCTTTCACTGAAATGAAACGTGTAGTTGCAACTCTGCCAAATCTTACTGATGTTGTCCATGGGTTTGTTTTGTGCCAAACGCTTCTTCTCATCTTGTTTTTTCTTAATTCTTCCCTCATCCCAAAATAGTCTCAACAAGATCACAGAAGATCTTGGAACTTGGGTATAAACATGCTGTGACCATTGGCCATTTGGATGCTCCCTATCGCAAATGTAGCAAAGCTGGTTTCTGTTGATTGGTTGGTTGGTTGGTGGTGGGGGGGGGCGTGTTGTTTTTTGTTCGTTTGTTTGTAGTTTTGTTTTGTTTTTTGGGTTTTGTTTGTTTGTTGTCAGGTTGTTTTTGGTTTTTTTATGCTAGCCATTACTAATAGGTGTGTCCAGAATATCTGGAAAAACATTGATTGATGAAATTCAGAAATTTACCCTTTTATGTTAAACGCTAACAAGGAATTAAATTTCTTCTCAGGCTTTAGAGTCTAATGGGTCATTGCTATTTCCAAGAGAGAAGGTTCCAAAAGTTTGTCATGCAATATGGGGTATAACATTAGATTATCTGAGCACATTAGTGACATGTTAGCATTTTACGTTTTATTCATGTGTACCTTAAGTTCCAACAGCAGAGTCCCCACTGCCCTGCAGGCCACGCTAGCTGAATGAATGTGATTGATTATTCTAGTTATTCGGGACAAAGTACAGTTTCATGACATTTAACATGGGTGGAATGTTGGTGTGTGCCATTGAATAATAAGTTTAAATATAGTTTGCTGAACCAGCATTTGGAGTAGCTTTTAAAAGCTGTCATTGACCAGCAAGAATAAAATGTCAATTGCTACATTCTTAATGCTTTCATAATGTAGCACAGGGGTGTAAAGAGGCATTCAAATTTTATCCTTTTATTCTTTCATTCTGTTCCTTTAAATCCTAGTTACATGATAAATGTTTACGCTCTAGTTTGCATAAAACAAAGCTCGGTTTCAATCTTTTAGCCAATTGCAACATCTGCCCTACAAGGTTTTTCCATTTTGTATACAGGCTTCCCTGAAGATATAAATATGGTCTTTCTAATAAACACATTTGAAATGTCTCCAGAGAGAGAAGCTTCCATAGAGGGATTAGGATGTGGCATTAGGAGACTCACTAAAAATGTTTGATTTACCTTAGCATGAGAGATGGAGCTCACCCTGACTTTGATATAAACCTAGTACCAAAAGGAGCGTAAATAAGAGCATAATGTGGTTCCTGATCTTTTCATAGTAATAGTGCCTTAAAACTAGAAATGCAAGAGATTCTCCTTAATGCAACGAGGCATACTTGTGAGCAATGCTTCCATGAGCCCAGGGAGTGGGAGCACAGACAAGCCGTTCTGTCTCTTGGTATAACAAGGGGACATCCTGTCTTTTCAGCTGAAGTGATCCTTTACGATACTTATCATGGAAGTAAAATATGTGAAAGTAAACTGTAAAAAGTACTAGGTCTCTTGATTTTTAAAAATAAATGTTTCCTTGGTAGTGCAGTCTGCTATAGTGTGACAGGGCAAGTGTTAGGAAGCTCTTTAGAAGCTCAGTTAATCCATCTAAGACTCCTTACTACCTTTAGTTTAGAATAATAGTAATGTCTTAGTGGTTTTGATCTGTTTCGTGCTTGACTTTAAGTGAACACTTGGCCACAGTCGAACTTCCTGATCCAGCCAAAGCACTGTAAAAGCACCTGGGACCTGTCTGGTTTGCAGGGTGTGAACAGGAGGGTGACTCTGCTCTCCTATACACTGTAAGTTTTGCTGTAGGAAGCTGTTGTGTATTTTGCAAGTTTTGACAAGAAGGTAATACAGTAATGGATAAGAATAAATGACATAATGGTCTTTTGGGGGGAAAGTACAGTTTTGGGGCCGTAAGACACCTAAATTTGGTACAGTTTACAGCACCAAAAATACTGATGAAAGGCTTAAGATTTTTCCTTTATGATTATGCTACTTTTCTGTGTGCACTTTACACTTCTTTATTCATACTCTGTGCGTTTGAAATATGTCATATTTTTAGAGAACTTGCTGATATAGAGTCTAAAGTTAGAAATGTATCTCACTGAAAAGCAAGCTTTGATACCTAGCTAGAGATGTCATCGCTGATGTCATGCTCAAAAGGGGTTACTGGTGGTTGTGTATTCACAGATCCCAAAGCTGAGGCCACACGTTGAATCTCAGAAGTGTTTTTGAGGTGTGGCACCCAGGAGCCTTCATAACCTTAGTGTTCTTTAAAATTACATTTCCATAATTTAGAACAGATTCAGATCTGTTCTAAATTCAAGATGGTGACGGAGAAGGTAATATTCTGTAGTTAATAGGGTCATTAAAATCACGGTCTCTCTATTTTATTTTTTTTCCATATAGGTACTTATGTTATTTACGTGTCAGTCATAGTTAAGTGCAAAGTCAATGTTTATCACTATTTCTAGGTGAAGCTACTGTTTGATAGTATTTGACCTGGATGCAAACACTAGCTCCGATTCCATTTTGCCATTGAATCCTACTCTAACTGAAATTTTAGAAGAGTTTTTCAGCCTACAAAGATTTCTCTGAAAAGCAACTACTGGAAAGCCTAGGCATGAAATTAATTTCATCAGGTCCCTTGCAGTTTTATACATTAACAGTGTGGTCACTTAGCTCAGGAGAATAGTAATGGAAAATTAGTGCATTCATTTCTAGTTCATTGGTTCATTTCTAGTACCTCTGGTCAGGATGGTAATAGCACTTTTCCTGTATAATTCGGTGATTACTTGATAATCTATGTTAAATAAGTTAAAGATTTCTTTGTTCCTACAGGCCTGTTTCATCCAGGTCTTCAAATGCACTGAAAGGATTTGAACTCAGTGTCATTTTCCATAAGCACTGTAAAATGTTTTTAAAGGAAATAGGTCAATGACCCCTTAGATTAAATGTACTGATAAATACTAATACCAATACTAATCTAATAATAATGAATCTTTTATGGTGTGTCATATTTTTTTTTTGGGCAGGCAGGCTGTGTGTTATATACCTTGATTTTAAGAACAAACTCTTCTCTTCGATGTAAGGCATTAGTAGAGCAGAATGCTTTCTAGTGATGCAGAGAGACAGGCTAGGATATTGTTTGTTACACAATTGAGAACATTTTGGTTACAGGAGCTCAAATTGCTGAAACTGATCCTGATGGTAAGGATACTCAATTATCTAAATTTTATCTTACTGTTTGTTGAGAAGAAATGTCAAAGAGTTGAAGGAAATTTTGATGAGCAATTAATATTAAAGATTTAACTGTGGAAGCGTTTGCTGTTCAACTGAGTACTGTTTAAATAAATTGGAACTAATTACATTTGAGGATGTATTTTATAAGTCCCAGCAAAGGCTGGTACTTAAAGGTAAGACATCCATCTACTGTTGCCTTTCATTAGAGGTTAGGCATCTAATTTCTAGCTCAAGATATCAGAGACAATGAATGTCTAAAAAAATCATGACTGAATATATGAGAACTTTTTGAACAATGTTGGTACAGAGAAGGTCTCACCAATACTCAGTTGAAAATATCCATCTTTATTTTGGTCCTTCCTGATAAGCAGAGCCAGCTATCAGAGCCAGTCCAAATAAGCATAACGAAAACATGTACATTGCCCAGAGTATCAGTTTTCCTATATGCCAAGTTTTAACGTGGTATTAGCATTCCTTCTACCAATAACTCTCTCATGACAGGCTGGACAAACTTTCAAATATCAGTGGAAGTGTTACTATCTTTTTTTTTTAGCCAGTGCAGTGTTTCTATTTTGATATGTTGTGAAGAAATGGATCAGTAAAAGCTACAATTCCTCCCATGTGCTAACACTATTACAATGAAGTAACATATTTGGAATCTGAACATTTTTACATGAGTTTGTCACTCATAGGAGCTATCAATTGAAAGGAGACAATGAATTGAAATACTCCTTGTCAGAGACATGAAAAGATTATCTGTTCACAATGAACTAAAAGTATAATGTGGGATTTCCACATAGCTCTGAGTATCCAATTGAGCACATGAAATCTCTCTCGATAATCTTGCTCAAAGCATTATGTTCCAAGCTCATCAAAACAAGGGACATTCTTCTGGCTTTTAGCATGATTCATGCAAACATACCTTTTTTATGTTTGAAATACCTAACGCTAATTATAATAACAATCTAAAGAATGTCATTATAATAAGTCTAATGATTTTTTTAATATGATCTATTATTTAGGTCCTCTATATTTGTCAAAGAGAAAAAAAAAAAGTTGTGTTTCTTTATTCTGTCTACTTGCCAGTAAAAGCTGACACAAATATTAGGTATTGTGGATCTAGGAATGCTGTCTTGATAACTGAGGAATGAAACAAGCTTGGTCACAGAACCTAATTTATAGATGCTGAATTTTAAAAAGAAAGCATAAAAATTCACAACATGCTCTTATATACAGTCCATCTCTCTTTTCAAAAGCTATGTATTTTTTAAAATTCAGTTTCACCAAATAGATTACCATTTACCTTACCAATGTATACACACAATATACGTATTTAAGCACGTCCTATTGGTAGGTATTTTATGACGGCTCTTGGGGAGCTGGGCCGGTGACAAGCCCGCAGAGCCGTACCATTTATCATCTGCCGGAGCTGAAGCGCTCCGGCGCCGTCCACCTCAGCGGGCTGTATCAGCGCAGATCCCGAGGCGTGTTGTCCAAAAGGGGATGAAGCGTGCGAGGAGCCCCGCGGGCGGCGCGGGGGAGGATGCTGGGCCGTGCCGTGCCGGGGAGCTCGCTCAGGGCTGCCGGGTTGCTACAGCAACGGGGCTTTGTTTGTACATAGCGGCAGCAGCTGCCTCCCTCCCTCCCTCCCTCCCTCTCGCCCGCCCGGCTGCGGCAGGGCCGGGCCGGCCGCTCCCTCCGCCCGGGGCTGCGCGGCTGCTGCGGCCGCCGCACCGCCTTCGCGCCGGGCGTGCTCCGGCACGGGACATTAGAGCGCGGGGATACGTCTGGTGCTTGGAGAGACCGAGTCCTACTGAAAGAAAAAGGCTGCCATCTGAAACAGTAGCACTCGCTCTGGTATTGTGCTATCTGCGTATTTGTCTTTTGTATTTTTAATGGGTCTTTGTGTACCAGAAGGTTTAGGTTAGTGGCCCTCTGATTTCAAGGCAGAAGAATGTAGCTAGAACTTATGCTTGAGGACCAGCAGTATTACAGGTTAACAGCAGAATAGAATAGGAACTTTCCTCATTCTGCAAACATCTTTGAAGATAGTGTCTTTAATTCAGTCCTTTTTACCCTACCATTCACGTAATTTAAGAACAGATAAATAGGAAGCAAAAACCACTAATATTTGTTCATGAAAGATGAATATTCATCACATTTATATTAGTGTAGGCCTTGGAGAGCTGTTCTTCAAAGCAGATTTGAAGATGGTCATAACAAAGTTGAGTGCCCTTTCATAGCATGCAAACCTCTATCTGTGGCCAGAACATTCTTCTCAGAAAATGTGACTAGATAAACATAGATTAGAAGGAGCAAAGAAACTCATAGCAAATTAGTTCTCAGACAACACTGTCTTTTTCATGTAACAATTGTTGTCAGTATATCAAAGCCAGTAGGGTTAGTTCAGCAGCCCTCAGAGAGCTGACAATAATTGAATAACCAGACTGAAAATTTGTTGACTATTTGCATGCACAACATTTGCATGTACAGTATTTGCACAACTTTCACAAGAGTTTCCCTAGAGACATAACCTCCATGTGACCTTCACATATTTTTACCTTTTCTTCACTGTACGAAGCACCAAAAAAAAAAAAAAAAAAAAAAAAGAGAAAGTTTGTTGATTTTTTTTTCAGTTTTAAGAGCTGGAGACAGCAATGGGAAATTCTGAGGACCTGACACCAAAAGAAATACAGATTATGAATGTTTCTTAAAATAAAGGGCTTTCGAAGCCATGGTAATTTAGCAGCAAATGAAAAGCCTAACTGATCACTTTTGGGATTCTTACAATTTTCAAAACCAAAACTAAACTGAGTTAAAACTACATTGAATGTTCCTGACTATGATTTCATTACACTCATGTAAGGAGAGGAGGATAGTGTACCCCTCTGCTGAAGTGATATTGTTCCAGCTATAAAAATGCTTGAGATCTCACAAATGTGAAGGTAACAGCACAGTGAAAGATGATAATTTAGCTGAGGTTTCACTTGAAAATCCCAACTTTTATGAGTAACACATTGACTCAGATACCTAGTCTGCTCACAAATGAGATCATTTGAGCCTTAAATTCTAGCCAGCTGAGACTGGCTGAGAAAGATGCTTAAAATGTATTGAGGATCTCATAGCAAACTCTGTTCGAAGAGGGGGAATTGAGACGGTGAAAGTCAAAACCAGTAAGATACTATGCAGATGTGTCTTGCTCTCAGTTCTTTGATGATGCTTGCTGTCCCTTTGAGATTACTGGTTTCCCTGAACCTGACTGACCAATGGTTTTTTTTGCATAGAGGATGCCGGACTTCAATACTGCAAGATTTTTATCTATTTACCCCCACAAGAGGCAAGTAAAATATTAAATATTTTTAAAATAAAAGTGTTGAAAATGGTCTGATTATACTCACTTCGCTTGTTTTATCAACCTGCTCTTACCGTATTTGTGATATACTTCTTACAGTGATTTTTTAAAGATATGAGTGAATAGCTGATGACAACATATCTAAAGGTAACACTGTCCCAAATTACTATTTGTTTCTGTTAACAGTCCTTAAAGTACAAGGACTATACAGCAGGAGTTTTGTGTCAATAGTGGTGCTTTGTCTATGAGAATGGAAACCCTCGTCAACTAATCTGGGCAGAAAGTGGACAGAATCAACAGGTTTGTAATTCTACTTGTACAAGAATTTCCTCCTAAGAGACAATCTTTTCCCATAAACATTTACAGTGAAATGTTAATGATGTCTTTAATAATATCACGGCCATGGCTAAAGAAAGAAATAGTGAACAGTCAGTTGGGAGAAGATAGCTTTGAGGAGTAAAAGCTATCTTTTTCTGCAGATATTCTATGAGGTTTAAATTATTTTCCTGTATTACTTCTTTTTATTTTAATTATTACTATACTTGGCTTCATCTTTTAGAAATTTACATTTCAAATTTGTTGACTGTGCCCTTGATGTTGAAAACCAGTTAGGTAGCATTTCATTTAAAAAAGCATTTCATTAAAACCGGAGAAAATGCATTCTTCATTAGAAGTTCACCCTTTACCAGCTCACTTCATTTTTTTGGCAAGGACAGCAGAGAATTCTCAAGGCAAATCTACTGGCCCCAACCTAACAAAGAGAGATTAGCCCAGGACATAAATTACAATGAGGTTTCAGATTAATATTACCTCATTATTTTTTAGCAAAGGTATCATAGAACACCTCCATCTATGATCTGCAATATTCTAAATTATTAAAACCCAACAACAAGTACTATTGTAAATTAACTAAGTTCACATCATCATCCATTATTCTTTGGTTTTAATCACACAGGTGAAACTCATTACCCTGTGAAGTGAAACACAAAGCTAGCTTCAGTGGTGTACAACTGAAATGGAACTTAATCTGTACATTAGTGCTGGTTTCTTTGGGCCATCAACCTACATCAAAGTGAACTTGAAATAATTTGTAACTTCATGGTATTCTGTAATTCCTAGGGGGCTGGCGGGACAGGTTATTTTAGCCAGTTCTAGTGAGAATTCTTGCATTAGAAGCTGTAGCTGGTGTGTGCTTTAGAGTGGAGGAGAAGCCCCTTTAATGAAATATGGATTTCAGTGTTCAGCCTTGTTTTTAAACCCCATTCCCTGTATTAATTATTAATTAGCCATACTGAAGTGGATGCAGTTATATTTAGATCACAGCTGCCAGTAACCAAATTTCAAGTGGTTTTCTGGTTTCATATTTTTGTAAGAAAAAATGCTGCACTCAGAGGGGTAAAAAAGAGAAAAAAAACCCACCCCACATAAAAGTAATTCCCATACTAAAATATTAAAGCAGAAAACAGGTACAGTTAGTGTCCGAATGCCTCTTCACCTCCGAGAGAGAAATGATGGGGATCAGGGAGTTCTCAGTCCTCTAATGGGGAAAGGGGAAACAAGGATAAAACCCCAAACTACCCATTGCTCTTAGGAAGAGAAAAGAATCGTCATCATGAGTAAGAATAGCAAAGGGATTCCCTCCCTGCTCAGAGAGGAGACAGAAGGGGAAGGGAATTCCCTCTCTCCATTGGGAAAGAACAGAAGGGAAGGGAATTCCCTTTGTTGCATTTATGCTTTGAGCTCTAATTAATCTTGAATGCTTTGTACTCCTACTAACATCAAAGCAGTTCTGTACATCAGGCAAAACTTGCTTTCCTTGAGCTGAAGAAAGTCAGTCTTGCAATTCTCATGGAATGTATCGATTTATGTCATTCCTGTCATGTGGCCAGATGCACTCCATAACTTTTAAATACAATCTAAAAGGGGTCTCGGTTGCTTTAGCCTCAGGCTCGGAGAGATTTCTGTTACAGCTTAAGATTTGTTTTTCTATGATTTAATTGTCACTTCAGTTAAAGGGCAAGCAGCAGAGGTGCCAGTAGAGCAGCAAAAAGCGCCAGGAGCAACATATGGGACTGAAATTCCTTATAAAGTAAGGATCCCATGAACACAGTTGCCTGCAGGGGGAAGGTTGCATAAACAAATATTTAACAAGGAAAAACAGTGAGGTCTTTGCAGTAATCATACAAATATCCAAAAATAGATAACGAAGACATACAAAGCACACAATTTCCCTGGCGTGCTGCAGCCCATGCGCACATGCTTGAAATAGTGTTGATAATGCCTCTGTTGTAAAGAGGTTTTGAGCTTTGTAATTCTAGTTTAGAATAAGGAGAGGGCAGTGCTCGCTGCTGTGACTTTCTAGAAATCCACTTGGCATCCCCACTTCTAAGCAAGGTTAGCTCTGACTAATTTTCTGAATGGTTTGATGACTGGAAAAAGTAGCAGCTGATCAGATGCCATTGTGATCATGTCGAAAGGGAAAGGTTACAATGTTCAAAGACTGTTTTATACATATTTCATTGGTTAAAAGGTTGAATTTCTTATCCTGGAGGAACATCAGGACTTTGTTATTTCTCTTGCCTTTATCTCCTTACTTTATGTGCAAAGGTAATGCTAATTAATGCCTGGATGGAAAAATCAGATAGTGTATCTCCACAGAGAAAAGAAAACTTCCATTAGTAATTTCTCAATTTTCTGCCCAATTTTGACTTTAAGTATGTGGATGCCACAATCACCAATTGATTTGTGACTTGTTACAGTGAGCTGGGGACCCAAGCAATTTCAGATGTACACCGTTTGCTGTACAGTTCCCAGAAGATACAGCTGTTATCTCCACCCACAATGGACAATATCTTAAATAACACTTAACATGGGCAGAAGTGCTTGTTTTACACAGCCGGCTGTAACTAGGCTGTGGTTCTTGCAATCCTTGTAAAAGGACAGTAGGGGATGGAGGCTAGTTGTTTGCTTGGAAAAAAATAAGCTTCTAGTATAGGTAGACGTGAATAGTATAAGTGTTTTGATCTAGTTTAATTTGTTTCACCTGTGTTTGAAGTAATGTGGGGAAACCACCTGCTCACATTGCCTTTCCTCAAAGTGAAGACTTCAGATAAAGGTGCCAAATATATCATCCTTCTATCATTTATCAATTTTTTTTTTTTCCTGATTCTGCCTGCAGAGCAACCTCTGTCTGAAAAGCTGTTCCCAGAGTAAATAAGGAAATGCATGAAAAAAATCTGGGGGAGTTACCAAGTCTGATCTTATCTTTTGTGTCACTATGTTTTAAGGCACTGAAGTTGTAGAAAAGAAAACACTTGAAACCAAGTTGTAACATCGTTTTTCTCCCCTTGACGTATAACAGACATAGACTGTGTTTGAGGTTTTTTTATTTGACAATTTGGTGGGTGTTTTTACCCGATCCTAGTTGTGGAGTGTGACAAGATCACTGAAGGAACTCTCTTTTTTCGTAATTTATCAAGCATAATCTCAAACACATAAGAAAGATCTTTCAAGTGTTTCATTAAACATTTATAAGTGCCGCAGCAATTGTCTGAATTAAATTTATTTTCATGCAAGGAAATACATTTCACTGCAGTATTTGTAAAATAAACTAGTGGCCCATTGAAAAGATCATATCCTACATATTTTAAACACTACTCCTCCTACTCAGCTATTTTCCACTTGGCTCAAAACAAATGTACTGAAAATTGAGCTAAAACAGGGAAATGGCTGACAGTGTTACTGCAGGTTCAGGGAAGAATAGACGGGTGATGGAAAGAGAAAATAACCTCTGTGACCAAAAATAACATCCACTGATGCTGAAGTTGAGGATAAGTAAGTGTGGTGGTATTCAAAACTTTTCTAAATGCCATGCAAGTGACCGTTGCTAGGTAGTTTAGCCATTAATATGATCAGTCAAGAATTTAAGTTTTGCAATTAAGGCAAGATAATATTGAGACCATGGGAGGAGTACCTATAATCCTGCTAGGGAAAAATGGGTGGTAGGGAAAAAGGAACAATAATGTTGGAGCAAGAAACATATAGAAGAAATTTTAGGATGAGCAACACAATTTCAAAGTGCAATGTATGCACCTTTGACAGGAAAGCAATGACAAGCAGAGGAATAGCTCTTCTGCCACTTCATTTATGGAAAGCCACTTGCTGTGAAGTAGTTGGGATCTGAAAGGTGAAGTTTGCTGCACGTAGATACCGAAAAGCTGTTTGCAAGGAAGCAGTATGGCACAACAGCCTGGAACCAATCTTCTCACGCCCACCCTAAAGTGCTATTTACAAGCAATTCACCCACTGCAATATGGTTATTTGAATGCAACAGAGGACATGGGAAATGTGTATTTTGCTAGAGAAAAGTGACATTGCCAGGTCCCATTAAAAATCTCTTAATAGTACAGAAGGCAGGTCAGAGCAGCCCTCTGAACTGAGTGAAAATAGTCTAAACTCTGAGAACAATCCAGCTGGCTGGCCCAACATTGTTCCAAGAAGCTGTAGTAACCATTGGTACTGGCACAGCTCAAATCATTCATTAACACTTGTGGTATCTCAGTTGACTTTATCATAGACCAAGTTCTTGGGAAGCTGGAATGTGACACAAGACAGCTGTTACTCAGGATAAAGGTGGTACATGGCCTGAATTCATCAGTGTTAAACTATACAGTAGGGGAAAAGGCAAACTGTCTCACGGAACAATACACAGATGAGAGGGGGAAACACTGCAGACACAGTCTATGATTACCAAAATTCATCAGCTGTTACTGAGAAAACGTATTTGGTTAACTTACTGTCCATTAACTTTTGGAAATAAAGTTAGATTTTGCATTCCTGAGTGTCATTGTGTTTATATCAGCCACAAATCATGGTTTTACCTCCCAGGGTCTCTGTCTTGACCTAATTATTATTGATGCTGGTGTTGAGAAAGAAAATTGTCATGCCTGTTCATGAAAATATTCTCAATGACTCTAGCAAAGACCACAGGCTGTTATACCAGTTGTTAAATGTAGAATTATTCACCCATTTTTCAACCATTTACTAAAGCTCTATAATCAAGAGAAGAGAGGAAAAAACAGAGTAAATTTTTGAAAGCACATAGATTTAAGGAAAGATCTTGACTTCACATTGCTAGAAAGAGAAGTTTTATGTGTGCAAAGCTACTGCTGGATAATCAGGGAATATCATTAATACTTGGTTAAGGGAGGACACTTCTTGAGAGTAAGAATACTTTGACTTTATTTTTCCATCTGGTTAAGAGGAGTCAGACAATATAAAAAAGTCAGGGTAATATAAAAAAGTTACCCGAGATTCTTGGATGACAGGTATCAAGCAAAGTTTAAGATATGTGCTACACTTTCTATACTTTATGCTTCTGGATGCTTTTACAAAGTTTGTCCTGAAGCCCTTTCCACATGAGTTCAAATGTGCTAAAAGGTGTCAGACTTTTCCTTCCAATTCTGTGTATGCAATGTCACCATCACACAGACGGCTGATGAGCTGAACAACGCACTACTGTGATACCGTCCTATAATTTTTGCATTGTTCTTTGATTTTAAGAGCCAAACTCCCAAAACATCAGGAAAATAGAAACATGCTTTATTTCTAATTTCTTCTCAGCTAATCCTTGTGCTTGGCTATGCCCAACCATACCCTGAAGCAACAGCTGAGAAAAGCATTCCTGTACTACAGAAACCATGTTCCTTGGCACAGACAGAAATGGCTTGTAAGAATCATTTAGATACCTCTTAAATACCCAGGCCCAGAAATACTGGCAACATTGCCATATTATGAAACATAGAGTTAGGTAGTAATCTGCTTTTTATATAATTTTTTATGTGGCACAGAAACAGTAATCCTCTAGCTGTAATAGAGTATTTGATGTCTTTTGTGCTTGATGTTGCATAATGTGAAAGGGAAAATATAAAAGATCAGAATATGGCCAAGAATAATGTGTGTGAGAATAATGTTTCAGAGTCTAGACCTCAAAAAAAAAGAAAATGAGCTGGTCTATCTAAGCTGGCAAATGAGGAAAACATGGTTAAAAGTAAGTCTTAGGTATAAGTGGACTGAATTAAATACCGCTTAAGAGTTAGAGGAATAATTGTTTAAAAAAAATTATTTAAAGAATATTCTCCTTATTCCCTGACTCAAGTGTTTTCAGTTGTTTCCAAATGAATTAATGAAGACTGTCAGGGAGAAATAGAAATTGCCATTAAAGTCTAACAGGGAAGGTTCACCCCCTTTATTCAATCCACTTCAAGTGGGTTCATGGTAAACAATAAAAAAAAAAAAATAATTCTAGAGGGACAGGTTTTCATAGAAAGTTTGATACTGCAGTGCATGGCAAGATTTTAGCCAAAGGTAAATTTCATAGTTATGGAAATGTCTTTCAAATGTACCTTGGGATTTCTAAAAAAAAAATAGGAGCACTGAAACTAAAAAACAAAAACCATTATCCAACAGCAAGTTATAGTCTAAAAAATATAAATAGAATCCACATATATCAACATGGTTTTTAGTCAAAGACTTAAAAAAAAATTCATTTTTTTCCCTTTCTGTTAGTGCTGCTGCTGCTGATGGTGGCACAGATGCGAAGTTATGTGGCAATATCCTTACGAGATGACAGAGAACCCTCCAAACATGCCTGTCGTGATAAATCACTAATTCAGTAATATAAAATTTCTAACTTGCCACTTTTCCAGACATGATGTTTTATTTCAAATCAGTCTGCTTATTTGTTTTGATTTTTGGTTTAGATGTTGGGTTTTGTTGGTTTGTTGTTTTTTGATTGGTTGGGGTTTTTTCCTTTCCAGATATCTGATACTTTGACTAAGTTCTAAAAAAAAAGTCAATGTCATAAGTAACATCGGCATGGGGCTTATCTGGCACTCCAGTCAGCAAGGAGAAGCAAAAAAGTGACTAAGCAAATAACTGCTCTTTTAATCTTGTGTGCGCCCCGCTGTTCACGGCTGCGTGGCTCTACCCCATTTCCCCACGTCATCATAATTCACTATCAGCCGTCTTTAACTTATCCTACGCTGCACGCCAGTAATGGCAGCTGATAGCAGGTCTGTCTGCAGCTCCAGGTGTGTTCAATTGCTTTACTGCGTTTTGTTTTACTAATGGATTTCTTTCCTGCTAAATTCGTCTGTGGCTTTAAATCTGAAAGTTCCAGAGAAACTGTGTATTGAAAGGGCTTTTATTGTGGTTTGTGCTTGCTAGTCAGTAATCCATGCATTCCCTGTAACTGATCCTCACCAGTGCCTTCCTCTCTGGGTATTTTTCCAGATAGACTCAATTTCATATCTGAGTCTCCTCATTGTATTTATTTTAGTTTTCGTACTTAAAATGATCTAAAGTTAAACGGAACACAAATTAGGAAAGCAGAATTACATTTGAAGTCAAAACAACTGTATTCTGCTTGCACATTCCCATTAAAGTCAAGGACACCACACAAGCAGAAGACAGTTCAGAACAGGCTTTGATCCATAACTACTGCTATTGTGAAAGGGGATTTACAACTCTTTTAGCTGCTTGGTGTGAGGACATATGACACTTGCTTCAGTGGGAGAGATCTGGTTCATTAAACTTAACAATTAGCCTCAAGAAAATCTATACATTGGATTAGTTAAATCATCTTTTGCAGATACAGAAGTGCTCATTAATTAGTAGCAGGAATAATTTGAGCTTTACTGCAATATCAGTCAGGATTAAATGTGTTATATAATTTATTCATTAGGCAACACAATTATGCTGCAGTTTAAAAAAATAATTTTCTGTAACTGAGCAACATAAAGTTAAATATACAGCTATGCTTTATACAACAGCAAAAGAAATTATTACAGATGATACAAGTAAGAACTTATGCCATTAAAAGGGAAGGTGCATTAGGGCTTTCTTGCTACAATTTTGTTGAATTGAAGCTGTCTTGAATATTTGAGCACCTCCATCAACATGTTTCTTTTCTTTCATATTTGCAGGGACTAAAAGATTACTGTAGCAATTTATTTTCATTGCCCCACAAATCCTTCACTGAAAAGTAAAGCAGAATTCTTTCAAAAAGCAGAATATGGGGAAAATATTTCAACAGTGCACTATACCGGAAACTTACACAAGGATACAAGTAATGACTGTTCTAGTTCAGGATCGTCCGGGAACATCAGCAAAGTAAAGCAGCATAGACACTATAAGAGAGTCAGGTACATTTTGATCTTCACCTCACTAATAAGAAAAAGCAAATAGGGGAATTCCAAAGCAAAGCTCTCCTTCATTTCTCTAATCCCAAAGTTAAAAGCAAGGAAGAAACGCATCATTCTCAGTTCTGACAAGCTCTCTCCTGGCCTGTCTTTTTGATTTTTAAATACCAGTCCAAGTTAGTCTAATATGTACTTGCGTGCAGTTTTTAACCCCAGATCTAATTTCAGTTAAACTGATGCACACATCTGGGACAATTTTAGTGAAGTGGAGTTGCTGCAAAGATACAGTCAAATCAGAGAAATGCTGACCGAAAAAGGCCAAAATACATGTGGGTATCTTTAGCTTTGGGGTTAGATTGCAGAATAATATTTTAAAATACTTTCTACTGTTTGCAATAAAGGGATCAGAACTTTTCAGGCTTTGATTGGAACTGCTAGAAAGTGCTTTCGAGCTCTTGCCTAACAGCTTGAAAGGCATTAAGTTTTATTCTCAGTTTATCCTGTCACAGTAAAAGGCTTAAGTGACTTCAATCTGTGTCGTATGAGACTAATCCTTTCATTAGGCCTCTGTTGTACGTTTCTGCACCTAACAAAGTCTGTTATGAAACAGTTTTCTAGGAAATTTGAAAGAATAAATGTGAATAGATTTGTTCAAAACAAGTAATTTCGATCACAGTTGTAGTTAATTAGTAAGGAACCAAACTTTTCTATGGATGTGGGTTTTGCTGTTTGTTATTCCTCTGATCTTCCTGACTGCCGGCTGGTATAACAACCTGAACACTTTGCATTTACAATCCTCACATCCAAAGACCTACTTAAAAAGTATCGATATGGATTAGCAAGAAAACAAAGACAGTTAAGTCAGGAATTGAAGTATGTGTTTTTGTGCATGTGTACAAATGTGTTATACCTACAGACCTTTGAAGTACGGCTTTAATCTTATACCAGGGCTAAATCAGAGCCTGCTCTGACACTCAGAGCTGCCACAAACCTGGCATCCAGCTGTAAAAACCCTTTACACCTCCCCTTTTGGCCAGCGCTTTCTACATGCATAATACAAGGTGCTTATAGAGAATCTAGCCAGCTGTGTTGTCCTAAGGGATCCTGTCAATTATAACCACATTATAAATGGCTTTATAATTTTATTTTTTTACCAAATACATTGGAGGAGAAGGCTACTGCATTCATGTTTTTTGCACACAAGCCTTCAAAAGCAGGAATACTATCAAGCTATATAATTACAAAGTGATTATATATATTGCTTAAGCCAAAAATGTTTCTAAAGTTCAATGTAAGAAGCTTTTAGATTAAATCTGTGACATTTATTATTTTAAGCAAAAAATAAATAGTAAATGCAGAACAAACCCAGAAATTACTTATGACTTTGCATTTATTTGGAGAAATTTTCAGTCAAAGAAAGTGGATGGAAATTAAACAGTTAGTACACTTTCTTGAGACAGCTTCATGGTATGAAATTGTAAATTGCACCATTGATGAGACATTTTGTGGCTAGCAAGATTCCTTTTGACAACTTTCCCACCTTGTAGCAGTAGTTCTGGATTTTTTTTGTCTCATTGACTTTATCTTTCTTTATCACTCACTATCTCTTTCCTCCAGCCCAACTCTGCTCTTTTGTTTGACTTGGAGCAGCTTTTTTTTCTCTCTGGTTTTCAGTTCACCAAGTAAAAGAACCACTAAATAGTGGTTCACATCATTCTCACACTCATTAATAATATGAGTAGTTCACACTCATTCATTCCCAGCCTGAGTGGTTAACACTTAACTGGGATCCAGAGGCACTACGGAGTTTATCTCTAATAATGCTGTATATATCAGGGAGCTTTTGTCTGTGGCTTCTACTTCTGGGGCAACTTTCAAAAAAGAATGATGACAAGAGTTGTCAGTGGTAGCTTTTGATAGAAACGGCACTAATTTTGGCTGCTCCCTGTATGTTCTAACACTATGGTGAAATAAGCCATTATGGTATCTGTATCCTTAGTGAAAATCTAATTCCTCAATTGTCTTCTCTTATTTTGATTTGGATGCTGGGATGCAGAGTTAAAATGCACCTCTGGATTTAAGTAGCTGTTAGCAGTCATAACAATCTCTGTAGAATTCAAACCAGTCACCTTTACTACAAATAGAGTACTACAAATTAGCCACATGCTACAAGTGAAGTCCTAAGACAACATATTAGTTGTGCCATCCACATGAATATTTAGCTCTTGAAGGAGGGCCGCTACATTTAAAAAGAAGCATTAAATTAAATATTAGTAATGCAATTTCAATAAGATGATTAGCTTAATGAGTCTAGTCCTATTTCTGCAATAGGCTGGAAGAAATTGCTCAAGTGATGTAACAACACTGCGCACTGCAATTTAGTATCTATTTATCTTGTTGCAGCAATACAACAAATATTTTTAAGAGAAATAAAAGTACTTAATGCAGTATACCTTAGTCTTTAAATTGTCTTTCTGTAATATTTAGGCCCTTGTTTATTTTCATATTTTATGATTGTTTCTATAAAATTTCAATTATTTGTATCACATTCCTACTATTTGTGCTACAACAGTAAGTATTTTGCTACATAATTCAAAGTAGGGTGAACACCTTTATGGTTGAGATCACAGTAGGTTTTTAAGCTGGCCAGAAAACCATGAGCTCAAGTCCCATACCAAGACTTGGACAGAAACCCAGAAGTGATACCGCAATGCAGTATTAGAGATAATACTGCATTTGATGTTTGTTCTTTAGGATGAAATGATAAGTTTGTGTTTGCTTCATTAACCTTGAGTAGTGGTTTTGTGGAAATGGTTCCAAATGATGCTTTTAAAAAAGAACATATAATAACCCTATTTCCTGGTCAGCTGTCATTTCTCCTCCTACTCAGTATTCAAAAATTCTCTTACAAGCTGTTAGTGAGCACACAGTAGTTGTTCTTTTACACATCTGATAGGTATGTCCCTATTTTGGGAAGTACTCAAGAGATGAGGATAAATGTATCAGGTCACATTCTGGTTTTTCACTTCCAACACTCTCTCTGGGCTGTAGAGTTTTATGAAAAAATGTGCCCTGAAGTGACTGTTCAAAGAGTTCTGGTGAACTGGGGCACAGCAGTAGAAGTCCTGCCATCTTTGGAATTGGTAAAACATGTAGCACTGTGTTGATAAATAGGAAAGCTTGTATTACCATCCACCAACTCTTGCATAAGGATACAAAGGATAAAGATTCTTGAATTTTCCATCTACTCACTTTACATGAGTGGAAGACTGGAAAATCAATTAACATATATATGGGTACCTAGTTAGATTTTGCTCTTGTCCCTAAAGTATCTGGATGCTTCATACAGATCTTGTTCTTAATCTGCTGTCTGCTCAACTTCCACCACCTGCTTATTTGCCTAAGTATGACATGGAATGCTTTTATTCAATGAAATAATTTAAGGCATAATGGATAGATTATTTCTAAGAAAATTTATATTTGGAACTACTATTTACCTTGTTTTAGTTGTTAGTAAGAAATTGTATCTGAAATTTTGTATTAGGAAGGACATGTACAAACATTGGCTATTTTATGTTTTCCAAAAATGACTGTTCTTGTAAGTTCTGATGAAAAACTTCTCCATATGAATATGTGCTCAATCTTTGGTTTCTGTATATATAACCTTGAAATAAGTACTACAGCTGATCATGACTTAATTGTTGGTCTTGACCTGTTCCATTTTTGCAGCTCATTCATAAAGCTCTGCAATGACCAGTTGATGTCTTCAGTATTTATTAAAAGGTCAGAGATTTGACTTGAGATGATGTTTCCCTTATAGACTAATGTGTATTGTGCCCGGGAACATAATGTTCAGGGGCAGTGGCAGAAATAGTGCTTTAGGCAATAAAAACTAGTTATTACTAGTTGTTAAATAATAAAAATTATAATGGGAATTGTAATCCAGTTTCCCATTAAAGTATCAAATATCTATTTGACCTGTGTTAGCATCTATGGCTCTACAATTAGGAAAATCTTGTTTTTTTCTGGCTGGATTAAAAGGAAATGCAACTAAACAAATGACAAGAATAAGTGACAGGTTGGAGAGGAGAGCGTTAAGCAGAGAGAGGGAACTAGGAAAGATAATTGGATGTTGGTCTCCTCTTTGCAGCACGAACAATACCTTTAGAAATATTAGGTGTCAGTACCTTCACTAAGATAAAGAGAAATTTCAAGTACGGCCTAGACATTGAGAAATTATAAAACCAGAATGGTGTCTCTGGTGAAAGAACGCAGATATTTAAATTTTCTAAAATTTTCAAAAAGTAGTTATAATTTTTTTAGAATTATATCATAAAATAATGATGGGTAGGTAAATAATATTTTTTTATCTGTCTGCCCCCTTTATAAATATATGTATTAAATGAAAACACCATAGATTATTTTTTCTTGATTTCTATGTAATAAAAAGGATAGTACAGGATCTTACAATAAGTACATCATAGATCTATTTAATAAGTATTTTTAATATTCCCCAAAAGATATATTAAAAATCATATTAATGTATTATGTGTAAAAAATAAAGATCAAAAATGCAAATTTTATCTCTAATTATAGATCAGCTATTATAATTTACTGAATTTCAGAGAATGAGGCTAAACATTTTAGGTCAAAAGCATTTTTTACCAATTTTCATCTGTCACTCTCAAAAGTGCTTCAATTGCTTTAGAGTGAACATTTTAAGAATATAATGTAGATCTTAAGGAGAACTCACTTTCAACAACATTTCAGATTTCAAAACTATTATAAGTTTGAAACTTGAGACTTTTAAAGAATGTTTTGTTATAGAAACTCTATGCCTATATTTTTTTGATTACAGGATGTTCGAGATCGGCGTTTGAGTTATTTATGCTCCTCTTAGCACATTACATAAAGCCTTATTAATTGTTGATATTAATGAGACATACAATGGGACTAGTCACATTTTTTCATTAATAGTTAATGAAATTAAAGTAATACTTTAATAATATATATGTCTGTCTTCCTCCATCATTGTTTGGTTTTTTCCTGTCCAGAAGATCAAAGTTTAAGTAAAAGCTTTCATCCTAAGTTTTTAAAATTTTAGTCATATTCAATCTTTGTTTTGGCAGTTTGAAGCCAAACTTTTTGGCTTAGTAGATATTGCAACCTTCTCTGTGTGCTGAGATAATGCTCACTTTTTCCCAAGCTTTCACTGAGAAATTCAGCATTTGCAAAAATGATTGAGTTGAGTCATGACCTGAGAAGTTAGTAGGGTGGTGTTCAAAAAAAATTAATTCTGTTGTGTTTATTCCCCAGTTTGGCCAAGAACCAAAATATTTCATGCAGTCTTGTCCAGCCATTTATGCACAAGTCTTCTTATTGTGCTGATATATTTCTTACAGAACCTAGATTTGCTTACTTTCCTTTTGGAGTGGCCTGTAACATACAGCTTCTCCAGAGGATACTCACTCCTGAAGCCTGACCAGGGCACCAAGTCAAGGGGTACAACAAGCTTCCTGTTTAACCTTTGCACTTTAATACAGAGCCAAGCCAATTTCATATGTAATATTGACTATATCTTTGATAAACAGTGTTAGGCATCCAATTATATAATTATGAGTGATTACAACCACCATAGTAAATATATCTGAAGCTATTTACTGTATTTCCCATAAATTGTATTAAAGTTAAAAATCAACATTGGTAGCAAAACCGATGAATATTCACTGCTGGATTTTGCTAGGTTCTCTGAAGAAAAAAGTTGTGGAATAGTAGTGAATTTGTTCTGTGTTTCTGCATACTCTGATCTTTACTTTAGAGGTAACATGAAAAATATGTGCAAATAAGCATAAGTAGAAGCAATGAAAAATATATCAATAGTACTTTTATATTATTATTCTATATTTTTATATATATATAATTCTATATTATTGTTTGAAGATATTACTGGATGCAGTATATTATTGCTGAATTTTACAATTGCAGAAGATAGATCCTCTTTGATATAAGAAAAGCATCAGTGAGCTATTCAACAAATCAGAGTTATCACTTTCCTAAATTTGTAGCTCAGACTAGATTTTCAGAAAAGTTCTTATTTAGGGGCAGAATGCAGGCCATTATTTTCATACCAAATAAAAAATCAAAATCCTCATAAAGAGCTAAATCAGTAAACTTGTCTTGAAAATCTGAAGGAAAGGTGAAGATACCCTATAATTTGAAGAAAATTACAGGGTTAAAACTGTAGGCACCTTTGTAAAGAAAGACAGCGTGATTCTTGCTAAGTGGCAAAAATTACCACAGAATTGAGTAAACAGCTACTTGCTAGGTGTGCTCATCTGATTCATGTTCTGCATGTGACTATACCAGATGCTTTACCTGAGTTGAATGATAATTTCAATAGAAGAAAAAGTGTAATTCCAGGTACTCTTGAGAATTCACATTTCCCTTCTTCTCCCCACTGAAAGTTATAGTAATGTTAAAGGTGAAATGAGCTTTGTGCATGGAACTGACTGGCAGGTTTTTCCATGTTTTTCTCTCACTTGCTTAAACTCAAACTTCTCAATGACTCTAGGACTGTGGTCCTGAGAGCCTAAAATTTGTCAAAACAGTTTTGATTTGACTGATTGAAGACTGATACACTTGGCAAAACTAAAACAGGTTTTAACTGGATTCAATCCTAGCAAAATTTTTCTTTGCACACTGCTATTACATAAGAACATTATCAATTTGCTGAAAGTATTGGTAGCACAGGACCAACAGACTTTGAAACCTTTCATTTTGTTTTTGGGGTGGGTTTTTTTGCTTGTTTTCTTGTTTGGTTTTTTCTTTAGTATTTTTTTTTCTTCTGCAATATATAGATGACATGTCCATGACAGGTAATAATGAACTTTCATTACAATTCTTCAATCTCTTTTGGAAATTTTCCTTTACAGATAATATCTTGGAGATAGAATGTTAACTGTGATTACTGATCTCAGTTCAGCATCACAGTTCTGGTATTTTATTCCGGTAAAATGTAAAACACTATCAAACTCCAACAAATATATGCATGAAGGCCTCTATACTGCCTAAAATAACGAAAGGAAAGCTGAATTTGCCATTGCAGGCTTTAGAAAAAGCAGTTTGAGGTGATGCAAGGTATCTCTTTAGCCAGAGGTTCTGCTTACCCTTTTTGCTGCACTTCAGAAAGGCTAGTTAGGTAGACTTAATGGAGCTGTCAATCCTGTACTCAAAAAAGGTCTCTATTTAGCATTAACACTTCAAAATAAGACCCTATTTTTTCCCAGCCAATACACCTGAGCAGTTCAGTGGTTGAACTCACTGCCCTGATCTCCAAAATTTCCTACGATTATCTTGGGTACCAGGATAAAAAATATAATTTCAAAGAATAAACATGCCATAACCATAAAGATTAGGGCTGAAGTTAGTATGAAAATACTCCAGTTTTAAAATACCTGCATGTTATTTTGCTCTCATAAATGCTTGCAAACTGTACATTAGAATATATTGTGTATCTAAAAAACAATGACTTGCTGATCATTAAAAGGGTGATGTGTTCAACTAAGTCACAAAAAAGCACATACTTGTAAAGCCTTTATTAAATATGTAACTATTGAATATTTTCAACCACTTCAAATCCAGATAAAAGCTTTTCAGTTATTCAAAAACCTTAGAAATGAAACTTAATTTCTTTGGGAGGTTTGGTTTACAATTCTTTTGTTTTAGATAAATAAATGGGATGTAAACACAATTTTGAACATTACGTTAGTCAAGGGAAAGTTGTTTTGTAACACCTGTGTGTAAAGATAACTGTGTTTCTCTGCAAAGCACAGTAAGAGAAACAAGGCTAGAAAAGCCATCCTTTTGGCTCTTGCTCACATTCTGACTTTCTTCGAGCCTTGTAGGGCCAAGTATCTTTAACCGTTCTGGACAAAAACAAGTCAACATTTGCAATCGGCTTGTCATGGGCAATCTGACAAGGAATATTTGGTCCAGTCCAAGAATGAGAAATGATTTGTATAATCTCATTCCTTTAAATTAAAAAAAGGACACATGTCCCAGTACTATGCACACTAAATTAACCCTATGCAGAAATAGAGCACATACAAGTAGCTACCCTGAACACTATATTGTATCTGTTACATTCAGAAATGGGTGCAATTAAAACCTCAGCGTGGGAATCTCTCACTGACTACCTTAGATCTGGTAACGGCTTTGCATCTGAGCTGAAATAAAAACACACTTAAATAAAAAGTTACAAATTAAAAAATCTTTGCATAATACTATATTTTAATGCATATGCTAGATGTGTTCTCTTCTGCATCATCAAATTAACTGATGTAGGGGCAACTAGCATTTCTAATGTAATGCCAGGAACTGCTGTTGTACACCCTCAAGATACTTTTATCTGTCACACGGGCAGTTCCTTTTAGGCAGTCAGTAGAGCAGGCTTTATTGATGAACTTTCAAACATCATATTAGGATGATAAAAAATGAAATCCAGCACAAAACAGAGAGATTTGTAAGTGTTAAATATGCATGCAATATGGAGAAAAATTATTTTAATAATAAAATTAAAAGTATTGGCAGTGCTGGTTTAGTCAGTCGAAGCATGTTTGATGAAGCTTATCAACATCTTCAAGCAGCAGTTGAACTCATCATTAATAATATTCATTAAATATGCTTTGTCACATTGTGCTTGTTTAACAGTCCTTGTCTATAGATAAAGAACTGAGAGAAAATATGAAATGGGTTGCAAATTGGAATAGGCTGTCAGGCCCCCCATTTGGAGTGATTTAAACCAGTAGGATTATGTCTCAGTTATCTTTCTGAATGTCCTCAGATGGAATCACATCCCTGACTGATGGGTACTTGAAGAGGTACTGCTTAAACCCGCGGGTGTGACATTGCTGCAGCGGCACACGAGGTGCAGGAGTGGCGATGCTCCGCCGCTGTGCTCTGCGCTAGGGGCCAGCTCCAGCAGCATGCTGAGTGCCCTCAGTGCTGGCAGGCAGATGTGCTCAGCTCCTGTTGGGAGCCAGCACACTTCCACACTGATTGTGGTGTTCCACAGGGTAGGGGAAGGGTAGTTGGCATTGTCCTAAAGGAAAAAGCTGGTATTAACCCTTGAAGAAAACAGCAGACTTCTACCTTCCCTAGTCACTAACCTGCAAGAAAGTGTATAGGACGATCCTATCATTTTTAGAAGAAAATATGAAATTAAAAATGACAGAAGAGAAATAAACAAGAAAATGTTGTCTTTTGCATGACCTAGCTAAAGAAATGTTAGCAATAAACTTTTTATTCTGAGATGAAACAGTTTTTTAATAATGTTACCTCACTACTGAAAGTCACTGAAAGAATTCAACACAGTGTGAAAAATATTTCTCTCTTAGAAGATCTGATTTTTTCATATCTTCAGTGATGAGAATGAAGTGCTCAATAATGTGTACCAGGGATGCTCTGGTTAGTTGCCAGTGCAGTTGTATTTATCTTCTAGTGTAAGACAATTGATTAGCTGTTCTAAAACTTAGTACTCCATCACAACTTTCTTTAGCATTAAGTTGGTTTGGATGACTGTAATCCACAGCAAAATAGGCATTAGGATGTTTGTTTTCTTCTAAACTCAAGCACTTTTGTATAAAAAAATCTACCAAAGAAAACCAGGCAGCTGCCTAACAGCCAGGTGAATTGGCCTCTACTACAGGAAAACACTGAGTTCTTCATATTACAATGTATAGCACCACGGAATTTACACCATGCAGCACATCAGTAATGATATTTGGAAAAGGTCTTCCATCAAAAAATATCTAGGCTGCAATTTCAACCATCTTGTATGTGTAATTTAAAGTGATTTTCTAATGCATGAATAAGTGTATCTCAGTTACGTAAAATTTAATATCTAAAACTTCACATAATAGTAAACCATTCAAGAAAGAGTAAGAGTAATATATATAAGTAGCATAGATGCCACTTATTATAATAAAAGATAAGTAAAATACCCACATATGGGCTACCGAATTGAGAGGAAAAATAAAAGAAGTATGGTATCTAACTCATTAGTTCTTCAAACATTGCAGAGGGTATTGCTCAAATGCTTTCTCAAGCACTGCAGCAGTCCATTCAAATACTCAGAAAAATGGGTAAATGTATTCAAATACCAATTGGCTCAGCAGAGAACTCATGACTGAGCTCCAGTGGAAAAAAAAAAACCAAACAACAGCAAAACACCCCCAACAAAAACGATATTTAAAAGAGGTGGGAGCAAGGGCAGGCTACAAGAGAAGAATACCAAAACACTGCCCAGGCATGCTGGGATGGTTTTGGAAAAGGAAAAGCTGAGCTAGATTTGAAACTCTTGGGATATCAAGGGCAACAAGAAGAGCTTGTGTTGCTGGTAGGGTAGCAGTAAAAGAATGAACAAATATAACTTGAGTCTGCTAATGATTGGGGAGAGTGATTTAGTGACAGTGGATGCAGATAAAGCTGAGGTACTTTAAACATTCACCGCCTCAGTCTGGGAAAGGTTTGAATCTTGAGGTAGTGCAAGAAAATTGAGACATTTGAGTTGAACTGTGTCCAGGATAAAGCATACTGGGGTGTATCATCAGGAGCTTTGCCAGTAGATTGAGGAAAGGGATACTTCCCCTTCACTCAGTGCTTGATCACACCTGGAACAGTGAATCCAACTTTGGAACTCTACTACAAGAGAAATGCTGATAAACTTGAGTAAGGCTAGCAGAGGCCACCGAGATAGATGTGGACTTGGTGCACGCGTCCTTTGAGGAGTGGTTGAGGAAACTGGCCTTAGCTGTGAGCCTGGAGTAGAGACAGCTCCGAGGGACTGAGTAACAGTCTTTCAATAAGTGTGAGGAAACTACCAGGAGATGGAGGCAGGTCTTTTACTGAGGTGCAAGGCAAAAGAATGATAGACAATGCTTTAAATTGGTATAAAGAAAAAACAGCTTCAATATGAGGGTGCTGGAACAAGTTGCCCAGAGAGGCTCCATCCTGGCATCCAAAGTCCTAAGCAACCTACTCTGAATTCTGTGTTGCTCCTGCTTTTGGCAGGAGACTGGACTGGACGACCTCCCAGTTTTCCTCCTGACCTAAATGCTTCTGGATTCTATGAAAATACGATGGTTATAAAAGATCAGTCTAAGAAAAGGATTCTTTGCTATACTGGAATGGTAAGATGCTATATATTAGAGTATGTGCCATGCTAACAGAATGCTTTCTGAAAGCAAATACGTCTGAGTGATTGCTATTTAATGATTCCCATGTGAAACAAAGCATTACTTGTTATACAGATTGTGCCAGTTTCTAAAAAACAAGATACAAAGAAAGGGTGAAGTCCAAGAGAGGAAAAAGTTACAATCTAAACTAGGTTATGAGGATATCTCTGGTTGATAATAAATTTTAGAGATATGTTAGTTGAATCTAATCATATGTATTACATCCTGCAGAAATGTCATTTTTTCCCATCGGTAACTTTTTGTAGATCTCACAAGTATTCAGGATCATGAAGATCAGAATCCATTATAGACACCTAAAAAGCTGAATCAAGCTAGAGTCTGATGAGATTTCAGTTCTTTGAATTTTTGAAAAGTGGAAGTTTCTTAGTTTTGAGGAGGAAAGAAAGCCTCATTTGTTGCATAATACATACAGCACTAGTTAAAGACAAATAATACTCAGATAAGTTTTGCTTTTTTAAAAAATAATGATACACAGGCTCTGTATGACTGATTTGTGGCAGCACCTGAATAAGTGTTGCAATTATCACAACAAAGTGCAATGTGATATTGGTAAATGATAATTCTTTTTTGAAAAATGTGTGAGTTTAGCAGCCACTGAACTTTCTTAACCATGCCTTCTGTATTTTTTCTTTGTCATTTATTTGATATTTTCTATATCAAATTTGGAAAAGTTGAGGGCTGAAGTTGACAGAATAGTTGATTTCAGCTTTGTGTTCTCTTAACCCTATGCCCTGTGGGGGATTTTTGGTGACATTTTTATATATATGTACACTGGGAAATGTTACAATGCAACTTTGGTGTACTGTATTGGAAAAGAGAAGAGGACAGTGTGAAAATGCAGCAGAGAAGGATGTTCTCAAACTGTGAGCTTTTCCAGAATAATACATCTTTTGAGGTAAAAGACTCACTGCATTAGTCAATCAGCTCATTAGGAGCCCCTTTAATTTGCCATTCAGTTCAAACTTCCTGTGATTGAATGTATTTAATAAGAAAAGTGCTTTATTAGCAAAACTGTTGTGAACTATAGAATATCAGTTTGTATTCTATGATGGGGTAGGAAGTAACTTTGGCAGCTCCTCAAAGTGGTTCTTAAACCTTTTGAGAAGGAGAAATGTACTTTCATCGTATATATTGTAATATATACATATAATTGAAAATCTACTCCTTAATTTGATTTTACATGTAAAACTTCAGGTCAGTCATTTCTCTTGCAGTAACTGAACCTCAGTGTGCTCTTCATAGCTATGATAACTTAGTTATATTTGATATTTTAGTGCCTGTGTGATCTAAGGGGCAACGCCCCAAACATTTAGATAATCTACTTTATCTACTTTCCAGGTAACAATCCAGATTAAATGTGTAGAATTGTTTCTCCATCATTTAAAAAAAAAGTTAAGATCTCTTCTTCAAATATTCCTCAGAAAGTGGAAATAAAGTCCTTTTTTTTTTATTTACAGAAGTATGATCCCAAGGCGAAAAGGGATTAAGAAAAAAGTATTATTTAAAAGGGAAACAATTCAAAGAACTCCCACGAAGTAGGGACAAATGCTCTTGCACATTCAAATGTTAAAGAGATTATGTTTGAAATGCAAGCAGCCACACACAATGTATTTGTCTGGCTAATAATTATGTTTTGCATGTCAAGTTCTGCAGAGACAGTGATGCTACTGGTAATTCTGCTACTGCAGGATCTGGGTTTTTTTACAAATGAGGTCAAAAGACAACCAGAAATGAATGTAAATAGATCTGCATGGTCTATGGAATAGCTCCCTTAGCTGTAATGTTCTTAGTTTGTGTAGTTGTTTCTATAAAACAGCCTTGCCTACCCATCAGCTAGGAAGAAGAGCGGTCTGTGAACTATGCATTCCTTCCTCTTTTCCCCTCTTTAAATAACCGTGAGCATAGGAGGGGGAAGCCACCCACACCCAGCTCCTGATCTACAAACATCACACAAATCAGACACTAATTCTGCTTGTAGGTGCAGTAGCAGTTAGTAGTTTTTAATTAACGTTTTAGACATTTGGGAGCAGGTCCTTAGATCTTACTTCTAATCCTGACAGGAGAAGGGATTTGCAGGTTTCAGGATAAAGAAGAACAAGGTTTTATTACAGTTTTGTGGTCACCCACAAACAGTACTCAAACTCTTCTTTATCTCAAAAACTACAAAACTTTTCTTTCAAACCCTGTGGGTAAAGCACTAAAGATGCTTCTGTGCATTACGTGCCCATATTTCTGTTGCCATAAACAATCGGTGGAACTTACAGAAAGACTAAGGATGCTCTGCAAAGAATGGTCTGAACAGCGACCCAGCGTGGACTGGCTCAGGATTGACATCATACACAGGCTTTCATACCAGTTTGTGAGCTGCTCCATCAACCCACAGAGAAGGCTCAGATGTTGATTTATAGATATCTGGTTTTGTACTTCAAGGCTGTCACTACTCTATCACATAATATGGTTATGTTGTCCATGATTCCAGAAATAGTCCTTCTGGGAAGAATTGTTCTTTCTGTTGGATAGACTTTGGTGTTCAATTGATTGCTGGTATATTTTATCAAGCAAAAATAACACTGGGCACTTAAAATGGAAAAAATGGAACACATTTTCCTTTCTTTTATTGTCATTATTGAAAATGGCATGGGCTTTAGATTCTTCCTTCCTTCCTTACTTTCTTCCTTCCTTCCTTTCTTTCTTTCTTGGAAGACATTTTTTTAGTAAGTAGACAGAATGGCAATAGTATTTTACCTTAAATACCATGACAATAGGATTTATGGACTACTGAGTTTCATGTTCTTTTGAAATTATAAAAGGAAATGCCATAAACATGCAAAATACTAATGAGATTATGTGGCATTTTTTTCCAGAGAGGAAGGAGTAAAGCAGATTGGCATAAATGAGTTTTGAAAGGAGGAAATTTGCAAGCTATTTTCAGAGATCCACTTGCATTGATTTGAATGAAAATCAGCAAAGAATGCTCTAAGAAATAATCTCAAAAGGGCACAGACTCCAAAGTCTGACAACAGCTGGGAGTAAGCGCTTTAGAACATGCATGTTAGCGATGAAACACATTTACATGATGATTAACAGCTTTTCAAGTAGCCTAGGTATAAGACAAAGACAAAACCCCCTAATATGTCCTTTTTCTGAAGTTCTCTCTGCCTGTCTAACCTGTGGATAAAAATGGAGGAAAGTTTTGTCTGTGTTTTGCATGTTACTTTCATAATTTGTTGGGTTTTTTATGCAGCAATAGAGATCCAGCTAATACCAGTTAGCAAAGGTTTACTGTCTGTATGAGCAGTGCTCCAATGCCTAAAGATCAGGATTTCCTAGTGTTACAGAAATTAAACTTTGCAATTTAATTCTATGAAAGCTGTTAATGTGCAAGCTAAGTCCTGTGTCAGTAGGTATTGATATCTTGCTCTCAGACCTTTAGGAGTGTTTCTGGCCACAGAAACAACCAGTTGCCTTATAGTCCCGTGCATTTGCTCAAAAAAAGGACAAGATTTCATAGGCTGGTACTGTCAAGGATCAGTATTCGGATGTTGTGATAAATCCTAATTTCCAAGCATTTGAAGTAAACTCTTGTTGTTTTTCTCTGAACCGACAATTTAGGCAAGACCTTCTGGTTTCCACTGCAGTCTAATTTGGCAAATCAGAGATTTAAATGAGATAACGGCAAAATGTAAGAGAAAGTATCTTTACTGACTGTTATTATTATGGAGGAACAAGGACAGGAAAGCAAGAAATTTTGCCAGGGAGTCAAGTACTGAATGCAGCTGTGATTTCTGGCCTAAGGTTTCTTATGGTCATTTCCACTCACTATCAGTAATGAAACAGTTAATAATGTTGACATGTAAATACCATCTTTAGGTTTTGATGATATGATGGCTCTTTGTTAACAAATAAGCTGGAATATATTCTTTGTGTAGATTACACTTCAATGCTGTAATTGAAGGCAGTATCAAAACTAAGTATAATAAGATCTATAATTGGAATCCAGTTAATGAAACAGGAAAAGGACAAGCCCTTCCCTTTACACTGTTCACTCTGACTTTTTTTCAGATTGAATTTCGGTATCCTTTGTGGTGATCTTTCCTGATGAGATTTCACTGTGATTTCAGTATTAAAGAATTAGAAATGAAAAGGCTATATTGAGAAAGTTGGTGAGGAAGCTTAAAATTGCATATCTGTGGAAATTCTGGATGTCAAAAAGCATTTTGTGACTGGTTATGGCTATAATTCTGCTTTCAAAAGGAAATTTCAGTTTAATTTCCAAGAAATTATTGAAATATGCACGTTATTTCCTTTTAAAAAATCCTAGTATACTAGACCAAAAAGTTCAAGCTGTACAAAATCATAAGACAAATAGTGCCCACCTCAGAGATGTGAACTTTCAGAGCTGCAGACAATGTGAAACGAGCGAGTAACTATAGAGCCACAATACCCTACTGTCATTGTCATTTATCCGCTCTGCCTGGACTGAAGTTCACAGCTACAGTTCTGATTGCTTTTGAGATATGCAGTTTCCAGAGTCAATTAGCAATTTCCATAGTCAGCTTTGTCTTGCTACTCTGATTCCTATACTGCCTGATTAAGCTTTTTCCATACTTAGCTGGGAAGAGCATGGACTACCTAGCACATAGACTGAGTCATACACTAAGTCAAGTATGCAGGAAACACTTTAAAACTGGACTTGAAACCACTAACATGAAATCTAACCCACCCCACTGTCCTCTTTCCATTGCTTGGAACCAGAGAGAACAGCACTGATGTCAACACTGGTGTTACTCGAAGTGCCATGTTTTGAAATTTGTTTCATATCAAATATGCAAAAGGCTGCTACTAGAAAAGCAGTGGCTCTTGCCCTGTGTCTATTGCGAGGTACGATGTCTGATTTGCTCTCTGCATCTCTTTTTGATATATGGGCCAATTCGGTGGAGAAGGGAAAGAACCAATCAATAACACGAATTAGGAGTATGCAATAACTCTCTTATCATAATGTAACATTAGAAAGGATGCACGATGAAGATGGAAAGAGGACACAATAAATCATGTGAAACCACACCAAAAATAGACTGACAGCATCTGTTCTTTTTGTCTCATAACCCAAAACCAAAATAGCTTTCACTACAACTAAAAGGAGCATATTCAAAGCAGCTAAAAAATTTTGTCAGCAATGCCTAATTAAAAAATGAAACTCTTTTGAGGATGTATATCACATTGTAATCTTATATTACCATTTCACTCTAGAATGTGTCACCTTTCTTACCACTACAGCACACTTTCTGAAAGTCAGCAATCATTTTTTCTTTTTAGCTTAGACTAGGGAAGTTCAGACCCCTTGATCGGTGTAAATAGGCCCTGTGACATTCTGAATCCTGACATTAAATTGTCCTGTGGAAGTTCAGTGTAAGAACAGTTCTGTCTTAACACTGTACTGAAATGAAAGACTCCTGAACCACTAGCCTGCAGGTTTTTTACTTGTGCCATGGAGGAACTCAAAACTGTCAGAATGGATTTTTCCAAATTAAGATTTTTTTTCTGTTAAAGATGCAGTACCTATAATATTAGCAATTGTATTCTTCATTACTTATTAAAATTATATATATCTACTCATACCTTTCTGATCCTAAACACTGACAAAGAGAATAATTTAGAAGTCAATTTAATTGTTGTTCTATTTATTCAGATACTATCTCTCCTTATAAAAGTTCCCTCCTCATTTAAAATCAATTCAACTTTACCTGGAAAGTAAAAGGAATATATTGGAAAGTCAAGGAGTTGAAAAATAAGATTGAAATTGACCCATAAATAAGCTTTCTTAGGATATCTAAGAGGTGCTTTATCATAATCATTAGGTATCCTACATGAAATGTGAGTAAGAAGTGACCCACAGTTCTGGGCAGACACGGGAGCAGGATCTGAATGAGGTAAATGAGATATTTGGATCACTGAGGTATTGTCTCACTGCTCATGGTTCTCCTTGCTGTAAAATCAGCAATACTGAATGGGACAAGGGATGATTTTTTCTCGACAATTATTAAAGCCTAAGGTGGAAACATTGCACTACAGACGTAAGAATGGATGTCCTCATTCATTTCCAATACTTCAATGTCTTCAGTAACATTCTGGATTTCATCCAAAGCATATTTTAAGAATGCCTGGAAAAAAGCCCTGCATTAAGAAAGGGTTTTTTGACAGGTTTTTGTGGGGGGTAACACTTTCTTTATCAAAATGCAGTCAAATAGTATTTCTTGTATCAAGGAGTCCTACACCAGAAGGGTATCAGAGAGATTTAATTCATTGACCTATCTCAACAGTTCTGGATAAGGCACTGAAACTATGGTCAAGACTGCAGGTGCTGACCCTCATGCTGGAGCTAATCTAAGGGGACTTGACACACATGTAAGCAGCTTTCTTTTCAGTTGTATTTTTTACTGATTGGTAGGTTCACACAAACAGGTGGTAAAATGCCTATGCTGACTGAAGTCTAGATGATGAGCTTCTAAACGAAGTCCTGATCTTTCTATTTAAGAACTCTTAATACCATTTTCACTTTGTCAGTATGTTTGTGCAATTTTTATTTTCTTATCCTCAAGAGCTGAAAAGGCCTTAAAATATTAGTTTGGAAATGTGCTTTGAAAATGCAAATATGTTTAATTTGCAGTCAGTTGTGGCAAATTATTTTTTTGAAACTGGGTAAATGGCAAGCAGTTTGTGAAGTTCGTACACACTGCAAATTGCTTGATGTTATCTTTGCTCAAACCTATACTCTACCACAGTTCTTGTCAACCCTAGAATATCCGCGTATAGGCTAAGCTTAAATGATCCTACCTTCCTTTAACAGTTAGCGTCTGCAAGCTTAGACATATCCCATTATTGCCCAGAAAGCATACAGTAAGAAGTAAAAATGTATTCTGTGTGGCACTTTCTTATTATTATATATCCATTCTCAATCCCAAAATAATAATACTTTTTATCTCAAAAGTTTTACAGCTTTACCACCTCGAGCAATATTTTACATCTGTCAAGAATGATTTGTGCAATAATGACTTAAACTATAAAATGGAGTCCTCAAAGGAAGAGCTGTCAAACATTTTTACCATAAATAACTTTATTAAAACAAGAACTGATATCCTGTATAAACAATATCTTGCCATCAAGTATAATTCAGATCATATAGCTATAAGATTAGTGAAAAAAAATTGTGAGATAGTAAGGAATATATGATATTGCTGCTTAGATATCAGAGTATAATTTTTTAATTAAGCAGATGCTAATGCCTAATGGGCAACTCCTGGAAAAAAAATCTGTTTCAAAATAATAGTTCTTGTGACTTGTATTTATCTATTGCTCATTTTAAAAAGGGATATTTACATTAAAAAAGAAATTTCTTGTGTCTTTAATCCCATGAGTACATCCAGTGACAATTGTGGAGCTACTTGTGCTATGAGAACCTGTAAATTTGGACCTTTAGTTTTGGCACCATCTGTTCCCACTAACTATTTTTCTCAGTAATTAATTATTTTGGTAGCTATGTAATTGCCTACTGTGGCACTACTGGAAGAGGACAGAGGACTAGAACTTTGCTTGGATTGTGTCAATACCCTTCTAAAAGGAAAAAGAGTGAGGAGAAATTAAAAGCAATGGTAAGCGATATTAACAGTCTCACTCTGATAGAAATACTCCGAGAGCAGCTAGTAGGGCTTTTAGCTGCAAATGTTAAAAAGTGCTGTGAAGACAGTGCTGGTGTGGCTGGGACAGGGCCTGCTGGGTGTCCAGGTCAGGCCGGGTGCCCAAGTCCAGGCCGTCTGAACAATTACGCAAAGCTATCGCAAGCGTTCGACGCTTCCCTGCACCCTCCCCACCCTGCACGGCGAAAAGGGAAACAGGCTCCATCCAGGTTATTCATTTATAAAACCACGATACATAGAATTTTTTTCTCCTTTGACCACTCTGTCTTCTGTCTCTCATGTTTTAGGCAGTAGATTCAAGCAATTGCCATTTTCTGAATATCAACTTGCAAGAAAATTTTTTCCTATCCTTCTGTCCCGTCTTCTTTGAGTGTGTAATTTGGCCAAAAGATTAAAGCAGTGAACATACAGCAGCTTTCAGTCTTGCATCATCAAGATGTTTAAATCTCGAGATCCTGCACTTTCATCTAGAAAAGTGGACTATAGACCAGTAGAGAACATCAGAATCCTAATTCCCATGTATGTGTGCAATAACGTTTTTCTATAGCAAGAATTTTCTTTTAAGCTGAACTTCAAAGCTGTGACATTTTAAAATTATATGAGGTGATATTTAGAATCAAAAAGAAAAAGCATTATTTATAGAGAGTGATTCCCTTTCTGATATCTGCATTTCTGGAATTCGGACGACAGATTAGCTTTATAAGTGATCCCACTGACATTTGCTTTACTTCAAAATATTAAAATAATTTTTAATATAATCAATGACTTATGTAGAGTAAATGATAGTGTGATGTGGAATAAAGTTTTATTTGCAATTCACTGGGCATTTAGTCAGGAGTGTGTAATATGGTGTTCAGAACCTCCCGTCAGTGGAACCTCAAGCAATTCACACCTTCTTGAGGTGTCTTCCTCCTCTGTATGCTTAGTATTACGTTAAATATTATACAATGGCTTGCCATGAAATAAAGTGTCAAATTAAACTTTTAAGCAGTGGATAGTTCATTGGAGTAACTTGGGTTACTCACATGGAGAAAGTTACATTTCTAACTGTGCTAGAACTGACCTCTGAAAATTGAAAATTGCTGAAATTGACCTCAAGCCTCATATTCACTCATAGCACACATGCAAAAGAAGCCACTAACCAGGCATTAAATTCTCATGTTTTTAGAAAACTCTTGAAATTTACTTTGTTTCACAACCTGGAGGAAGTCTTTGTTAGGTATCACTATTCTGTATATTGTTATAATATACAGACTATGTTATATATATGTATATATCCTATATTTTGAAAAATCAAATTTGAAAATTTGAAAAAGATGAAAAGTGAGGTATTTAGAATAACTATAGAATATGTTTACTAACATTCATTACATTCATCATACAGGTAGTTTTAATTTCATGACACCACATAGACTTAAGATATTCTATCACATTTTGAAAAGAAATTGAACATTATGTTGAACAAAACAAAAAAATCTGTATATACAGACGATCAAGCTGACAGATAGGCATGCATTTGAGTGTCAGACCTATCTTGTATTTTGACAATTTTTGCCTGATTTACCTGTGTTTGTTTAAGTTTAGCCGATCATATAGTGCTCATAGTGAATCCTGCTCACATTTAGACAAGTAAAATATTAAGGCAATTAAAGTACCTATTCACAGAAGTTACTGAAAACCCTTATGCATAAGATTGTTTACACTGAATAATCTGTAATTTAGCGTTCAAAACTATTTATGAAAGATATGGCAATTTTTATGGACAGTATTTCTTTGGTTTGTGTCAGATTATGGTGTGTTGCATGATGTCACAAATCAGCATTTTAGAAAAGGATCTATCTATCTATCTATCTGTCTCTGGTAATTGACAGATTAGCAGTACTTTACAATGCCTTTCTTTCCCTCCTAATGTTTTGGGAGACTTTAGGACTTTTAAACTACCACATCTCCAAACAGTGCTCCAGGCTGATGGCTGTGAAAGTTAGCAATGACATTCTCCTTTTGCGATATTATTTTTAACACATGCCAAGTTAACACAAACACAGGGTAGATGTGTAAAAGACACACAGTGTCAGGTCTCCTGAGAAATCTATGTCCAAGGCACAGCTACAACAAATCTTGACCAAAATCTGCTCCAAACCACCAAACCAGATCTAAGAATAAAGGGCTCTACTGAGAATCTGCTACAAAGAGTATGCTTAAATATTGGTAGCGTGGGTAGAATAGTTGGCCTGAGTCCTATCTGAATTATACTAGCCTAAGCTAAAAATATTACTTAAGTCTCTGCAAGATAACAACAGAATTATTGAGAACAGGATTTAACTCTGTGACTTTAAAATGAAAGAGCACATTGCATGTGATTCTAAAATTGATGTAAACAACACACTGGCACTTCTCCAGAACTAATTTAAGCTCAGCATTTGAATATGAATTTCCTTTTCCTTCTCCCAAGAGTGTACACAGCAAGAGACAAAATAAGGTACACCACAATTATCAATTACTTGAATTCAATTGAAAGATGGGTGTTTCTGTAAATAACTCTGGGTAATTAAAAAAAAAAAAAAAACAACAACCAACAACAAAACTCTACATATAGCTATTATGTATCATAATTACTCTCATGTGTATGCATTTTTAGATCTGCACATATATTTACTCATTTTGTGCTCTTGACAGGAAAAAAAGTATCAGCAGATTCAGCCATTCTGAATGTATTGAGTCTTTACTGAATAACAGGGAACACTTAATAGTCTAGGCAAACCCAAATTTTTGACTCTGGCAATACTAGGACAATATCAGTAGTTCAACTGCAGGTACTTCACAATATCTCAACTCTGAAAAAGACTTGTCCCTTTCTTTATAAGCTAATGCTTTCTTTATGATGGGCTGTTTTCCTCTACTTTTAACTTTGTGGTGAAATTCTGCATTTAAATCAAGGTACATTTCCTCTATGCTGATTACTTTAAGTGATTTACACCTTCTTTAAACCAACCGAGGGGAGAACTACTGTTCCAGAGTTGCAAACACTGTATGCCTTCATTCAGCTGGTAGAGTGAGTGTACAGTGATACACTCCATTCACCCACTACTCTCAGGGCAGAATCCCTTACTGACACAGGCAGATGTATTTTACTGGACTTCAGAGAAATTACAACACCTCCAGCAAAGGGGCTGGCCAGCACAACATACACACTTCTTTTACCAATCAACTGCTAACCAAACATGCAAAAAGTTTTGAAAATAAAACCAGACTTTACCATCTTTGTGATAATAGGTGACTTCTACTTTCCTCTCCTCTGACCCCAGCAGGGCTTGAGCAATTTGGGCAATATGATGTCTTTTGGTCTCTGGCCCATGAAGAAAGTCACAGGTGCAAGGTTTCTGCATGACATCTGGCCTGGAGAACCCGGTCATCTCACAGAACCCATCATTGCAGTAGATGATAGCACAATTCTGCACTCTAGCATTAGCAATGATGAATTTTTTATCTGCAATAAAATAAAGTGATGCATTTTTTAGTACTCTTTCAACATTTCTTATAGGGCCAATTGCAGGGATGAATGCTGAACAACGCTTCTTTTCACGGCAATGCCTGAAATACAGAGATTTTCAGTCATTTAATGAAGATAATTTGATCCATAGCTTTTAAAGAAACTTTCATTAATTTAGAATATATTAAAGATGAATACAGTTGTTTTTTAAGGAAGTAAAACCACATTATGCAAGCCTCTGTAAATCTCCTTTTGACTTCAAAATTTTGTCTGTTTCAGGCTTCACTGAAGCGCGAGCAATGAGCGCCGTCCTGTCAGTCGCAACTCCAGGAAAGTCCTTGAAAAGTTAGTAGCTTCTTTTGGGGAAAAGCAGAGCCTCGGGAAGGGGGTTCTACCCAAGTGAAGGGCTTCCTGGCATAGGGTCCATCTCAATCTACTCTGTGGGGATTTTCACTGGGGTGAATGACAGTAAATTTATAGTCAGTATTTTAACAAATCTATCTAGAAAATAACAGAAGAAAAAAAAGTTCCTAAAAACATAAAAAGAGGATATATGAAATGATTATTATGTTGGAAACATTTTGTAAATTTCACTGAAGTTCTGTGCTTCCATCCATCTTCCTTCCCAAACTCTCATCTCAAAGATAGGTCCAAAAGTTTTCAACTCTTATTAGTTGGTTTCTGTTTACCTTTGTAACATGCTATTCCCATTGTAATTATAAATGTGCAACTTTGATACACGTACTGCTAATAACATTAATTTTTATTACTGAAATACACAAGGCGATTGCTTGCTTTATAAAAGATTTCTTATATGACACCAAGTAAACAGTGCAAGTCTTCAAAATTTTAAATGTCTGTCTGAACACAGCAACGTGTTTGGAGATTTCATTCTTACTTTTTCTGCTATCTTTCAATCATGCTGAACTTTCACTATCACTTGCCTATTTAGTAGCTAGTGCATTATTACCATCAAAAAATGTGCACTTCACTACATAAAAACTTGGAGTAGCAACATCGACTTAGCATATAGATAAGTAAGGACGAGCACTGTCTTTATTTTTCCCTCAAATAATATAAGTATTACACATGCTAATACGGGTTTAAGTATAAGGAAGTATTTGAACTGGAATTAGTTGTAAGGGTTCACACCAGACTGACACTAAGATTATGCTAAATATTTAAATCAATGTACATATATCAAACTACTGTTTCTAAATGAAATTCATTTTAAGCATCAAGTGTTCCTTCTTAGAGCTAATAGGAAACCAGAATTCTGGCCAGGAAAAAACACTTCAGCTTCGGCCTCCTCGACAGGTAGTAAACTGCTGCATTGGAAAAGATCTCACAGACTCTCCCTGAGGATGCATTTGCACTGGTTTGACAGATATTTTAGACTTACATAAACAAAAGACGAATTTGACAGCTATATTAAAATGCAGTCATGACAACAAGGTAAGAGAGTATTTCCTCTTTAATAACTCTTTTGCATATTTTCTGTTTCCTCTAAATCAGAGTCTGAAGTTCTGCTTTATTTTGAAAAGGCAATTATAATTAACAGCATTAACGATCCTAATAATAATAAATCTAGCTTATTTTTTAGATATTGCACAGACAGCAAGATTCTACATTCTGCTTTTAGAGCCATCTCACTGGTTCAGAAGAAGGTAAGAGATATAACTTCTACAGCTGTACAATATGGATACAGTCAACGATAAAAACTATTCCTTGAAATAGTGTGGGAAAATAGCCCCAACCCCCCCTCCCAAAAAAACCCCCAAGCCCAAACCCAAACAAGCCCACCAGCCAATAATTCAAGTTGGTAATCTATATTCTAGATCAAAAACATTGCTACTTCTGCCAGGGATCTCCTGCCTTACCTCCGGGGTTTTCTTTGCAAGCTACAAACTTAAAAATAGTCTGGAGCTGCTGTCCATTTAGTCACATGCAGAATAAAACTACTATAGCAAAATAGATAGAAAGCGAGAACTTACTTTGCCCTTCAAATTTTCGTATGATTGTACCCAAAAATGTATTTTGTGGTGCCACATGACCTCTGCGAACAGGCATGTTTGTATAGGTCTTCGGTTTTCTGTGCACAATGACTTCTCCAAGGATCTCCTACACGGCTCCAGCCCAAAGCACCGAGCCAGCTACCCTTTGTGACAAATCATCGTCCTCTGGAGCTCGGAAATCTCTTCCCATTAGCACCACTTCTAGAGACACGCTTTTCCTATTGGAGTCAGATTCATCCCCCAGTTTCTTTCTTTTTCTTTCTTTCTTTCTCTCCTTGCTTTCTTTTCTATTTTTTTCCTGGAGGAGCTCGGACGCTATTGTCTGGGGCGGGTAGGGGTGGGGTAAGCAGGAGGAGGTGGCGGTGGGAAAAGATTACAAGGGTAATCGATCTCTAGCACCAAACATCGCCAATTTTCCAAAGCAAATGGCTGTGACCCGGCAGTTTCCGACGCTGTAGTGGTGGTTTGAGGGCTGGAAGACTAATGTTGCTCCGCTGCCAGAGGGAGTGACGTTCCCCCCCTCCGGGCTTCACCACGGCGCGCAGCAGCTCGGATTACTCAAGCGTGGTTTAGCAAGAGCCAGCCAATAAATCTCTTCAAAACTCGGCGACAAACAGCGGCATCAGGAATAAGCTACACCCCAGCAGCACCGCGCCGTGCCACATCCCCCACCGCGGCGGCTGCAGGGGTCAGCGGGGACCGAGGGCGATGGCGGCGGGGTGGCCCCGCCACCTCCGGTAGCCCCGGCGTCCCCGCCCTCCCGGCACCGCCGGCCCTGTCGCGGCCCCTGAGCGTGGCCCGCCGGGGAGCCCCAGGCGCTGGCAGGGCCGGGGGAGGGAGGGAGGGAAGTTGGTACACGCCCCGTCTGGGGCGGGGGGCGGCGCGAGTAGGGGTCGATGTTGAGCGATGGGGGAGCGGGGGAAGGGACCACCGGAGCCCTCGGCATCCTTCCTCTCGCCGATGGAAGGGATTGCCCCCTCCTACGCAGCGTGACCCAGGCGAGGGCTTCCCCTCGCCACACGACCCCCTCCTGGGAGGAAGGGGATTCCCCCGGCGCCGAACGCTGCCCCCCGGTTGCGAAGCAGGTGCCAGGCTTCGCTCGGGGCCGAGCGAGCGGCGCGGAGGGCGCGCCGGGTCCCGCGGGTGCGGGGGCTGAGCTGGGCGCGGAGCCCTCGCCCGGCCCG
>VWPU01005242.1:0-30404 GCA_013398955.1 Callaeas wilsoni | reverse complement strand
GCCAGGGGTGCCCAGGGTGGGTTGTTGGCGCTGGGGTTGCACTGGCTGACCCTGCCCCTCTGGGTCACCTGCCCACTGCCCACCTTGACCAGGGGATCTCACACAGGCAGAGGAAACAAAATCCACGTTCTGGCACTCCACATCCAGCAAAATCTCTCTCTCCTCTCCCTTTGTAAGCCATGCAGAGATGCCAGGTTTCACCAGTGCCGTGCAGGGCATTTCCCACAGCCCTGAGAAACCCTGAGCTCCAAGAGCAGTGCCCTGAGTGGGAGCTCTGCCAGTGCCAGCCCCTCCCGTGCCCTTCCCGCAGGCAGCGCTGGGTGTGCTCGGCTCCCCAGCCCTCGCTCACTGTCCCCAGGCGTGACTGCAGAGGTGGCAGCTCTGTCACCTCCTGCCACCCCTCCTCTGCTCTCGGGGCTGGGCGAGCCTTCCTGCTCTGCAACACGCATGGACATCGCTCCGGCTGCCAGGCCCTGGGCACCACAGCCACTGCACGGCCTGCACACCGCAGCTCCCTCTCCAGCTTTTCCAGGTGTAACCCAGAGGGCCACAAAGCCCCAGAAAATCCCCTAAGCAGAAGCAAGAACCTCTGTGTGTGAGTGAGGACAGAGCAGGGGACAGCTTGAAGGGGACTCTGATCCTCCTTGTCCTTGAGCGGGGACGAGCACAGAGCTGCACCTCTGATTATCGACTCAGGGCTAATTAACAAATACATGAATAACAGGAAAACTAATCAGTGTACAAGACTCCAGCAAGCCTTGCCATGCTAAATGCTCATTTTGCACCAGTCTGAATTGCCTGGCATTCCTTTCTTCACCAAAATTTGGAACACCGCAACAATTTTAGGCACATCAGTACATCCTCTGCCTGCCCTGGCAAAATCAAACAACGGCCACTTTTGGTGCATTAAAACACTGGGATGTGATGATCCAACTCCTAAATAGGAAGTTGGGTGTAGTAGGTGAAAAAAAACAAACAAACAAAAAAAAAGGAGATTAAAAAGCCCAAAGCCTGATGAGTGCTGTAGTAATGGGGTTCCACGTGCACACAGCGTGCTTGGAATGACTGCAAATTCCAGGCTGCAAATTCCAGCCTGGCTGTCAGCTGCTGAGGGAGAGGAAATCTCTGGCTGCAGGGATGGTGCTGATGACAGCACTGGGCTAAGAGCAAGTCTAGACACAAGGACACCCAGTGCAGACACCAACTCCTTTCCCAAATGCACAATGCAGCCTCAAATAATTCCAAAATCAGGATTCAGAGCCCAAGACTGCTGGAGCTACTCTGGATTTGCACCACAGAATATGAACCAGGGCTTTGGGCTTTCAAATCTGGCACTCAATTATGCAGAGTATTGTCCACAAATGTGTATTCACAGAATTTCCATGAATTCACAACTGCTCCTGCTTTCTGGGAATAACCATAAAGTGATTTCTGACCACACAAACATTCATGGAAAGGGCAACCAGTGGGAACTTTTCTATTCCCAAGCAGAAGACCAGGATCTGCAGGTATAACAGGGTCCAGCAGGGTGGGGTCTGGGTTCAAAATCCAACTTTTGGATTATTTTGGAGTGCAACAAAAACTTCAAAGAAAAAAGGAAATATTTTACAGGGTTTTTGCAGAGAGATAAATAATCTAAACTAAGCAGCCTGCCTGGACAAGCTGAGGATGCTCCCTGGAAAGAGGACAAACACTTGGAGCTGGTGTCCTTCCCACTGTCACCCATCAGCTGGAGGAATTACTTAAGTAATTGGGGAGCAGCCTCAAGGCTCCAGGATCTGCTGGCTCTGTCCTCAAGCAGTTAATAAAATTCCTTCTGCTCTCTCAGGTCTGCTTAGGGATGCTGTAAGGAACTCTTGCTAAGGAGAGGGAAGGACAGCGCTGCAGAGGGAGAGGCGCAGGAAACAAGGACTTGGGAGCAAGGTGAAGCCGTTTGTAGTTCCCTGGGCTCCAACCTGCTTTCAGCTGCCCCAAATGAACATGTGGAGTGCAGCTCACCGTTTAATACTGAGGAGCCACCAGGTGATGGAATAAAGCAGTCAAGAGCTGCTGAGAAATGTTAATGGAACAAGGAGCAGGTTAAGGGTGGGAGAGGAACAGGAACAGGATCGTGCTGCTTCCAAGGGCTGCAGTGAAAGGGAGATGCCTGAGTGAAGGCCAAATCCCATCAGCTCCATGCCATATCCCACAGGCAGGGTGCTCTGACATCAGCCCGAAGCCAGACACGGCCAGGGCTGAGCTCTGGTCCCTTCCGGCCACCGCCACTCCTCGTTTCCAGCCATCACCGCTGCTCTGCCTTGCCCCCCCCGCAGCCTGTGAGCATTTCCAGAGGAAATCAGGGAGCAGGGAACATGTGCCTAACACAGAATTCTGCCTTCCAGAGGCTCTGTGCACGTGGATGTTGTTGCTGTGTGTATTTTGCATATTCAGCTCATAAGGACTTCCTCGGGAGCCAGGAGCTGCAGATCAAGGTGTGATGCTCCTCAGAGGGAATTTAGGCCGAGCTCAGCCAGCTGCCAGGTGGACAAAACACATCCTGGGCGCCCAGTGACAGGCCCATGACGCAGCCAGGGCTGCTGGAATAAAAACGGGCTAAAGCAGACAGCAGAAGAGTTTGTTTGAGATTACTCTCACACAGAGAATCTCCACAGGGGTCAGGGATGTGCAGGGTGTATCTAACTTTGTGTACTCAGCACACAGTGCTGCTCTGCTCAGCCTGGCTGAGGTTATGGAGGGAAAGCCTGGAAAGGGATCCCAACCCCACGGTGCAGAAACACGGACCTGGAGTTTGCAGTTCAGGGAAGGAGCGGGATGGAACGAGAGCAGAGGGTATCGAAAAGCCTCTGGGAGACCACAGTTAACCCAGGGCTGATGGCTTTTGCTGGTTTAATTCCTACCTCTGACATTCCAGACAAATGTCTTAAAGCCAGGTGTTTTCCTTCACCCCATCGCCCACATTGCAGCGTATTCATCTCAGGACTAACAGGAAATATTGCAGCTGAGTGTTCCACAGGCAGCTCCAGCCCCAAAGAAGGCCACTGCCACTGCTCATATCCTGCTGCTCCCAGCTCCCCGGCAGTACCTGCACGTGTCTCTAAGCCCTTCCTTTGATGAGCACCAAAATCTTATGCAAATCTTAATCCCCCGTGATGGGCAATATCCTGTGAGGTGAGCACGGAACCGCCTCACATCTGGGCAGCTGCTCCTGCAGAGCTCACAGGACACGTTTTCCTCCAGATTCTGTCTTAATCCAGAAATTGTCATTGCCCCCCTTCCCTTCCTTTTAATCTCCTTTTCGGGTCGTGACACTGAAATACATCAGCCAAACCTTGCTGAGCTCTGGAGAGGTTTGGATCTGGGGGGTGTTTGGATCTGTCACTGTGCAGGACAAGGCTGGAAATGCCGGATCTGTGAGGGTCACCTGCACACGCAGCAGCCCCAGCTCTCTGCTGAAACACCTGAAATCATCGTTCTAAAGTCCTTTGAAATGATTTTAAATGATTTTAAACAAATTTAAATGATTGTTTTTAGAAAAGACAGGTAGAAAACAGCTGCAAAATTAGGCTTTAAATGCAAGCATTGCATCTGCCAGAGCTGCAACTCCGTGGGCAGGGGCTGGAGAACACAAAGGGCACACAGGGATGTGGCACAGCCTGGGCACACACAGATTTTAACTCAGCACAGAAATAGCTGTTTTATCAGCATTTTGTCCCCCTAGCAATAAATCTTTTGTTCTAGTTTTTCTTAATACCACAGCTCTGATTTTTAATTTGATTTTTAGTGACGCGTGGATTGGTCAGCAAAGTAAAACACGTGAGAAGGAAGGACTTCCCCTTTCCTAAATTCCACAGATTTTTGGGGACTCCTTTGCCCTCCCTAAGCAGGAAGAAATACTCAGGAATTTCAATTCTAGCACCGTCCCAGGACAAGAAATGCCTTTACCTGGAAGACTGTGAGGATGGCAGCAGGGAAGGTATCGAAATTCGTGGTTGGAGTTTCATCCTGGAAATTGAACCTGGAGAGAAGGGAGACATAAAAACCAGAGTAGGGAGGGACAAGCAGCTCCAGGCAGTCTTGGAAAACCCTTTAACATCCCATAAACCAAGTCAGGGAGCAACATTCGTTCCACCTGGCTGTGACACCCCAGGCAAGCTCAGTGGGGAACGTCTCAGAAGGTGCTTCACAGAACCATCAGCAAAAACTCAATTTCATTCCCAGAGAAAATTCCGATGCTTTGAAATTCATTTTGCTCCCCAATTAAAATGAACGATCAAAATCTCCAATGATTTTGCAGAACGAACCGTTCCAAGAAGTTTTCATCCTCAAGTGTAAAAGCCCAAATTGAAATTACCCTCTTAGTAGATAATTTCCTTTTAATATTTTGGAGATAAAATAAGGATTGACTGGGAAAATAAAAGACCAAACAAAACCATTTCATTACTTCAGAACTGATGCTGGAGTTTCAGTGGCAACACTGTGATAGTTCTTGCTGCAAAATTCACCACAGCTGGCATTTCTAATGAGAATAATCAGATCCAACAAAGCTGTGTTTTCCAGCAGGAAAACATTCCAAATGGATAAATATTGTGGCACTCTGGTTATCAGGGAAAGATAGTAAAGTAAAGTAAAGTAAAGTAAAGTAAAGTAAAGTAAAGTAAAGTAAAGTACAGTAAAGTAAAGTACAGTAAAGTAAAGTAAAGGGCTGCCCCCCAGTCCTATTCCAGCTCTGGGTGTTCTGGGGACCACGGGATGGTGGAGGAGCTTTGAACTGGGGACGTTCTTCCTTAGGAAAGAATTCAGCTCCAGGGAAAACACCGGAGCAGGAATTGCTTCCCTATAACGCAGAGACCGCTGCCCCCAGCCCTGGAAGAAGGGATGTGAACCCTTCCAGGCAGAACAAAGACTCCTCAGACTTACTGTCCTCCGAAGAGCTGCATCCCCAGCAGAGCAAAGACCACGATGAACAGGAACAGCAGGAAAAGCAAGCTGATGATGGACTTCATGGAGTTCAGCAAGGAGACCACCAGATTCCTCAGGGAATTCCAGTACCTGCGTTGGAGATCAGAGCAGCCGAGGGAGAACATGAGTGGGGAAGAGCTTCTGGTGAAAAATTAATAAGGAATTTATCTCCCAAGGGACAGGACAAGAGGACACGGCCTCAAGTTGCAGCAGGGGAGGTTGAGGTTGGATATTTTTCATGGAAAGGCATTGGAAAAAGCTGCCCAGGGCAGTGGCGGAGTCCCCATCCCTGCAGGGATTTAAAGGATGTGGCACTTGGGGAGCTGCTGTCCTTGGAAGAGGGGGAAGGATTTGATGCTCCCAAAGCACCAAGAGTTCATTCCTGCAGAAGCCAGACCCTGTTCAGCTGTGTCAGGACAACGAGGAAAACGTGGGAAGCTGTTTGGTCCTTGTCCTCCTCACTGAATTTCAGCCCCTCTCAGGCTGTGTCCCCTCATCCTGCTGTCACCTTTTAACCATTTAACTCCATGGCCACACTGATTTGGGACATGTGCATCAAAATCCCAATCAAGCATAATCCGATCAATTCAAATCATAATTTGAATAATCCCATTGATTGTTCAAAGCAGGAGCACTGCAACCATCTCCTGCTAAACACAAAGGAAAAATAAACCAGGGCAGGGACTTTCAGACAAAAATTGCTGTGAAAGAGATGGAAAAAGAAGAAAGCAACCAAGGGTCAGGATGTTTTTACAGCAAAACTGCAGTGAGAGGAGGTGGGCAGCAATCTGTGCCTGCTGCCAGCACTTTGGTGGCTCTCCTGAGTCAGGCAAGCACCGAGCTGTGCACTCAGGCACTGGGATAATGCAGGATTCCCCTCGGGAGCTGCCGGGACCTGGCTCTGGTCACGCAATGAACCCAACTCTGTCGTGTCGGGTGAAAAATCCACTTAATCAGGGCAACAATTTGGGGAACTCCCGTGTCAGCGGCCTGAGAATGTCACCTGCTGTCCTGAGAAGGGGCAGAGCCCTCAGCTGGGTTTGTGAAGCTAAACCTCTTCTCCCAAGGAACGAGCAACAACGAGAGGGAACAGCCTCAAGTCCTGGCAGGCACGTTCAGGTTGGGTATGGGGAAAAATTTCTTCATTAAAAGGGTTGTCAAGCCCTGGCCAGGCTGCCCAGGGAGTGGTGGGGTCACAATCCCTGCAGGGATTTAAAAAGCTGCAGAACTGGCACTTGGGGACACGGGTGAGTGGTGGCCTCGGAAACACTGCTTGGACCCAACGGTCTTGAAGGGCTTTTCCAACCTAAAGAGCTCCATGATTCACCCCTTCATTGTGCTGATGGCAATCAATGGTCAGAACCCACAAAAATAAAATCGCAACTTCCAAAAACGTCCAAACTTTTACAAAGCACAGCATGCAGTCAGCAACAGCAAATCTCAGCAGCTCTGGATAAAATGAACTGGTGGTAATTGCTCTGAATTTGCTGCAAACCCAGGAGTTTTCCACACATAAAATCAGTGCAAAGGTGACATTTTTGGTGCAGGTACCCGCCTTTTGTTCTGGACATTTACAGAGCTTAATGTTTCCACCCTGTTTGTCCCAGAGTACAACAAATGACACACACAAACCTGAGAGCTGAATAATAATTAGCAATAAACCATTAGCAGGTACAAATCAGCCCCTCAGAGCTCCAAAACTCATTCCTGGTTACTTCAAATTACTGTTTTGCTCGAATTTTCTTTATCTATGTAAGGTGGTTGGGATATTTTTGGAGGGAGGGGCTGTTCTTCCTCCTGTTACTTCAAGCTAAGAAGAATTCAGGGAAGGACGGAAAAAAGGGAGGATTGAGGAGGTAATGATGTAAAAAATAAGGTGGAGAACAACAGCAGGAGCGCCTAAATTTGTCCTCAATTTCCACAGCACGCCTCAGAAATCCTGCAGAAACGGCTCTGGATGGATTTGGAAATGGCACAAGAGCTGTTTGCTAATGCCAGCGCACATTAACTCGAGGCAGGAGCATGAAAACAACAGAAAAGCTGTGGCAACCTGATTGAAAATTCCACCTCAGAGTCTCCAGACTGAAAAATTCCAACATTCCCAGCCCGGGCAGCAGGAACACATCTCAGATTTGTGCCAACACCGTGGCTCAGCTCCGGGATTAGCACCCAGCAATCCCCAGGGAAGCTGCTTTTCCAGAGCCTAAATACTTCAAGGAACTGTCATCAGATCAGTGGGAAGTTGATAGGACTTGGAAAGAAAGTAAAACGTGGAGTTTTTACCACAAAATACAAGTGATAACACAAGATTTTTGTTTTAAACAAGCCTAAAGATAAAGCACAGAAGGACATTCTCCCCTCAGCCCACCGAGGAACCATGGGCAGACAAACCTGCACGTGAGGCTGGGGGGAGAACGGGCTGGAAAAATTCCTTGTGGATGCAAATAAAGGCTCAGGAATTCCCAAAATTTCCAACTGCCTAACCAAGGAAAGGGGAATTGTGCATCTGCAGTTTTACTCTGCTCCTGTCCCCCAGTGCAGACCTTGGAGGCTGGGGCAAGCAGGACTTTCGTGCCAGCTACTCCAGGGGATTGGGGCATCGGGGTTTTTTTGGATAATTTTTAACCTTTTAGCAACTTAACTATTAATTTATTGGTGATAAACGTGCAAAGCCCTCCTCCTGGCCCTGAGGCTGGGGACACAGATTGCCCGGGCTGCTAAAAGGCTGCTGTGAGTGCCAAGGGAGCTGCACTTACTTGGTCACTTTGAAAATCCTCAGCAGCCGCAGGGCTCTCAGGACGCTGATGCCAAAGGAGGTTCCCGGCTTCACTGCAGCCCAGATAACCTCGAAAATACTGCCCACGATGACCTGCAGGGAGAGACCGCTTTAGAGAGGGCAGAACTGCTGCTGAGCTCCCTGTGGTGCTTCCAGCCAGGCTCAGGAGAGCTCAGGAATCAGAGCTCGGGCTGTTTCTCACAAAAACTTCAGGAGAGTCCTGAACGAGCCAGGAGAACTGGAAAACCTCATCCCAGCCTGGCCATACCCAGGAGGAGAACACCCAGGAGTTTGTTGCTTTCTTCTCCAGCAATCAAACTACCTTAAAAAATACCTTTTTTTGAAGGACACTGTAATTTTTAATTAGATTTTTTAAACGCTGGCTCAACTGCAAACGCCAACAGTTCATTTTCCCACCCCACACAACCTGCAGAGATGCAGGGGGACACTGCCCCATCCTCCCCTTCCCATCAGAAGGACTAAAACTCTTCATCTGCAGCAGAACAGCAGCTCTGGGTAAGATCTACCAGAAACTTCTGGCAGCTGAGAGTCTTTAGGAGAGCAATTAAAGCAATAATTATTATGAGATCCAGCAAAGCCTCTGGCACACACATCCCATCATCTGCCTGGCCCTCACCCTCGGGGTACTGAAAGAACTGTCCCAAATCGAGGTGGGTTTTTAAAGTTTTGTTTTGCCTGGTTGGTTTAAGGATGGCAGAGAATTCACCTCGAGCAATGAAAAAATCTCAGAAATCCTTTATCAGGAAAAGGACAAACGGCGATGGGTAAGCACAGCTGGGAAGGACAATTAAACCCACACAGGTTTCTGCAGAGTTAATAGGATCAAACAGGCATTTCCCTGCCAATTGCTGCCATAATTCACATCAACCCAACGTTTCTGAGCTCCCACTGCCCGTGGGCCCCAGCGGAGCAGAGCACACCATAAACACCAGTTTAGAACTGGTTATCACCAGAGCCCAGGTGGTTTGTGCTGTGGGAGGGAGGATTAACGGGGGGAGAAGGGCTGGGGAACCCTTTCATGGACAGAAACTTGGACGTTTCTGAAAATTCCAGCACTGCTTGACTCTCCTGGAACACACGCTGTGCCCCGACATGGGTGGGTGAGTTAATCTCTATTTACTCTGAGCTTTGCTGCTGTCATGGCCAAAAAGAATAAGCTGGCTGTGCTCAGAGCCTGGAGTTTAGGAGGGTCACTCACTTCCAGAAAATACAGTGGGAAAGGGAGATCTCCAACAGCAGCTCATCCACTGTCTCCCATCTGAAGAAGAAGGAACAAAAACTTCTCTCCCACTGTATGGAATCCCTCAGGAATCAGCAAAAACCTTTCCTCAGCCCCTCCACATCACACTGATAATTAATTTTCCTCAGCAGGCCCTCCTGGGAGCCTGTTTCACACGAGACCCCACCGGAGCAGTGCTCCCCAGGCTGATGTTGCTCTGATTTGTTGTTTCACCCTTTGCGTTCGGACGGTTTCGTCTCGATGGTTTGTCAGACAAAACTGGGTACAGAGCTCTGTGATGTTCCAGTGCTGAATTCATTCCGGGGGCTGGAAGGTGGGTGAGGGAGGAAAAAAACACAGACAGAAGGAGGATCCCTATGGATTCTCTGAAGGAGGAAGAATTAGCAACAGATCAACAGCTTTCCCTCCTGGGAAACCCTCGGCAAAGCTCGCTGCCAGTGCTGCACACACCACAGAGCAGAGACCTCCTAGGCCCAGCTTTTGCTTTCTGCAGGCTCCTAAATCTCCTGTCCTTGACAAGCTCTTGCTGTGGAAGGAGCGTCCTGGATACAGGGATCCAAGGAAACTGGCAGCCAGCCTGGGGGGCTATATTAATACACCGGCACGCTGGCCGGGCAGAGATGGCAGCAGCTTGTCCAGGAGTGCCCAACACAAAGAGAAAACACCCCGTGGCACCTCGGTGCCTCGCTTGCCAGCCTCCCAGCCCGGGCGGTGGAGGGCACGGAGCCCAGCGTGCCTGGGGCTTGTGGATAGCCCAGGTGTGACCAGAAATAAATGAGCAGAGGAGGCTCCTTCGGCCGGTGTTCCAAGGGTTTATTGTAGGAGCTCCCTCGAAGGGGACCGGAGGCGAAGAGGACAAGACAAGAGACTGAGGGGCTTTAAAGGATGCAGGGAAGGGGGCAGGGATGGCACAGCAGGGACCTATAGGAAGAGGAGAAAGGCGGGACAGGTCTGGTTACCTTTCCTTAGGGGATACAAGGGGTGTCTGTCCACTGTCAGTCAGGCAGACCGAGGCCCCCTCAGGAATCCTAGGAATTCAGTGAGAGAAGCCAACCTCACGGAAGGGGGTTTTACTCTTTGGAACCAGCCCACCTCTTTTTCTGGGCTCTGTGGCCCCCTGGTTATTCTTGTGTTTGGTTCATTCACCACAACAGGGGGCTGCTCAGAGCCCACCCAAAGCAGGACATCAGCCCCGTGTGGGTCACAAGGCAGTGCCACCCCTAATGGACAGTCTGTGCTCTGGGCTCCTCTGAGGACAGTCTGGGTCTGGGACAGCCCATCCCAACCCTCTGAGCCACCACAGCTGCCAGGACACCCCAAAAACAGAGTCCCACATTTGGGACAGCCTCGTGCAACACCTCGGGCTGTTGGACATGGGTGGGTGATTTAAACTCTGTTTACCCTGAGCTTTGCTGCTGTCACGGCCAAAAAGAGAATAAGCTGGCTGTGCTCAGAGCCTTGGGTTTAGGAGGTCACTCACTGAAGGTGACAACACCTCCTCCTCCCTTGTGGGAGCAGAGGAACTTGGCTCCATGAGGGGAAAAGAGTCACTGCCAGCATTCTGGCAGATAAAAACTAGAAAGAACAGCCTGAATGTCAGAGCAGGGCTGGGTGAGGAGTACCATGACCTGACCCACTCTCCCTGTGCCCCTGGCTGGATCAAAAGCTCCGTATCTGGATTGTCACAACAGACCGAGTCCTGCTCAGCCCATGCTGAGATAAGAGAGGCCGAGTTCTCCTCTTCGAGCACAGATTACAGCTAATAGCTCTTAATGAATAAATTAACATCCAAAGCCATGCTCTTTGTCAGGTGGAGCCAAACCCAGCCTCGCCATTCACACCAGAGCTGCAGTTTGAGCCTGGACTTGTGCACTGAGAGAACCTGAATTACATTGCGCTGCTGTCACCTCATCCGGCGTTTACTCTTCTGCTCCTGGTGATGTCTGGAAAGCTCTGCCTGTGTGGCTCCAGGTGAAGGCTGCTCGGTGGGGACAGGGGACATGAGCAGGAAGATGAGCAGGGGGTTTTTTTGTCCTTCAATCACCTCATTGAAATGGGAGGGAGAGAATCTCCCGGCAACCAGAGCGCTCAGGGGTGCTGATGTTGCGAACACCCGGGGCTGGAGGAAATGAAATCCCCAGCTGTCACATTCCTTCCAAAAGGATGATAACGAGGGAAGCTTAATGCATTCACTGCTGCTAATTTATACAGGGACTGCTCCGCACAGGAGACACTCCCTGCACCACTTCCCGGGGATTTCCATACTCACCCTGAAATGCCCAGCGCCTGAATAACGGGAGGGACACCTGCTTTTCACAGGGAGGTTTTTCAAGGACATGGAGTGGCAGGACAGAGGTTTCCCACTGCCACGGGGCAGGGCTGGATGGGATATTGGGAAGGAATTCTTCTCTGTGAGGGTGGTGAGGGGTTGGAATGGAATTCCCAGAGAAGCTGTGGCTGCCCCTGGATCCCTGGAAGTGCCCAAGGCCAGGCTGGACACAGCTTGGAGCCACCTGGGATAGTGGAAGGTGTCTCTGCCCATGGAATTAGATGGTTTGAAGGTCCCTTCCAACCCAAACCATCCCATGATTTACCCACCCAGCCGAATGTTACTCACCCCAAAGTCAAAGCAGTTGAATGAAGAGTGGAAGTAATTCCTTGGCCCCAGCCCATACATCTTCAGAGACATCTCGGTGAGGAACAGCCCCAGAAAAACAAACTCTGCGAAATCTAGAAACAGGAGAAGAGATTAAATTAATCCATGAGCCCTTGGTGGGCAGAGCTCTTCATGTGGGCAACTTTTTGTTCCTTTTTTCCCAGCACCGACGGCCTGCTGGCAGAAGAAAATCCCTGTGCAATGGCAAACAGGACCCAGGGCCAGCTTGTCACAATTATTTCTGCGTGTCCATGAGCTGTGTGCAGCCTCAGGAGCTGTGAAGGCAATGTTCACGTGGACTCTTGGGTGGGGGCAGGAGCATTAAATAATATTCTCATTGTCTCTGTAAAGGAATTTCAAAGGAAAGCCCTGGATCTAATATTTTTAAGGGTCAAATTTAATTGCAAAGATGTTTTGGGAATTCTGTACTTGCAAGAGAAGGAAACTTTCGGGTGTGGGGTGTAAGTTTCTGTAACATCCTCTGATGATAAAAATACCTTTCTACCCAACAGAAGTGCTGACTCTGAGGGCTCACATTCAGAGGTGTTGTGTCTACTGTTACCACATTTATTTTTATTATGCCTTTATAGCCCTGTAATTATGGAAGAGCCCCTTCTGTTTCCTTTTCTGTCACATATCACAGGTTGGGAAGCTTTTGATGGGAAGATTTATCACCTATGATGAAACAAAGGGCAGAAGGAACAGAGCTGGAGGCTTCAATTTCCACATCAAGTTTTTAGGACTTCAAGCTACAGCAAACACTGCCTTTGGCATTTTAAGTTTGGATCTGGAGGCCAATAAGCAACAGCAAGAGTGAAATGTTAAAAACAAAAAAAATAACCAAAAAAAGGCAAAAACCACCTACACTACCAAGAAAAACCAAAGAGCAGAAGGCAACCCTCTCTCCCTAGAGAAAAGATGAGGAAAATTATCAAGCCTCAAAAGGTGGGGATTAATCACCTTGTTTAGTGCAGCACAGGAGATTCTCAGGGGCTGCAGCAGCACAGATGCTACAAGAAAGTCTCCTGTAATTTCACTTTTATGATTCCAGGAATGATAAAGAGGAGATGGTGCCAAACTTTACCCAAAGGTACACGGAGACAGACAAGGGGCAAGAGCTACAAGGAGAATTTCAGCAGGATAATCCTGGATTCCAGGTGCTTTGCACTCTGGGGCAGCTCGGATCTCTGCTCTGGGACAGGGACAGCACCCAGGGAAAGGCTGGAGCTGGGCCAGGGCAGGCTCAGGCTGGAGAGCAGGAAAGGTTCTTCCCCCAGAGGTGCTGGGCACTGCCCAGGCTCCCCAGGGAATGAGCACGGCCCCGAGGCTGCCAGAGCTCCAGGAGCGTTTGGGCAGCGCTGCCAGGGATGCCCAGGGTGGGGTTGTTGGGGTGTCTGGGCAGGGCCAGGGGCTGGGCTGGATGATCCTGGTGGGTCCCTTCCAGCTCAGGAGATTCCATGATTCTACCATTCTCTGACCTCCTGCAATCTGCAGCTTCAGCTGAGGGTGGGGAGAGACAGAGAAGGGAACGAGGATCCTTCCCACCTGCCTGGATTTCCATTCCCAGCCTTGCACATCCGTACGGAGTGAGCACAGCCGGCCCAGGACCATTCTGCACTGCTGGGAGTCTTTGGAAATGGCTTGGAAAACGCAGCTTCAATTACCCAAAAAATAAAAAGGGGTTTTATATTTTAAATTTTAAATGAAAGCCAGCCATGGAACACCACTGGCATAAAGTTCCCTGAAATCCAGGAAGCAATAATGAGATGAGAGAGGTTTTATTAACACCTTAGTGAGGAGCCTGCAAGGACACCTGTGCCAACATTTGCAAAAGGGGAGGACATTTCAGGCCAGTATTAATTATCCCACGTGACCTGCTCTCCTTGAAAACAGGAGCAAGATCACTGAAGGAGACTCTCAAGGGCAACGTGTTCCCAGCTGAGGAGTAAGATGACAAAATCTGAGATCCACAGCCTTTTTCCTAGGGAGAGGCAGGCTGCACCCTCCGGATCTCAGCGCTCAGGGAAGAGCACGGGCACAGGAGCAGCACAACTCCCTCTCACCTTGAGCTTGGAGCTTTTGAGGAGAAGCCTCCTCACACCTGACCAAGCTGCAGCTTTTCTCTCCTTTCTGACAGTGAGGAAACCGCTGTCTCCAGCACCAAGGATCCCAGAGCAGGGAGTTATCCAGAGTTATGCTGGAAATCCATCTGACCTTCCATGTGCTCTGGTGAGGCCCCACCTGCAGAGCTGCCTCCAGCTCTGGGACCAGCAGAAGGACCTGGAGCTGCTGGAACGAGTCCAGAGCAAACCATGGAGATGCTTCTGGGGNCCTTCCATGCGCTCTGGTGAGGCCCCACCTGCAGAGCTGCCTCCAGCTCTGGGACCAGCAGAAGGACCTGGAGCTGCTGGAACGAGTCCAGAGTAAATCATGGAGATGCTTCTGGGGCTGGAGCCCCTCTGCCCTGGAGCCAGGCTGGGAGAGCTGGGGGTGCTCACCTGGAGAGGAGAAGGCTCCAGGGAGAGCTCAGAGCCCTTCCAGGGCCTGAAGGGGGTCCAGGAGAGCTGGAGAGGGACCTTGGCTTCACACGCAGCAGGTGGTGCTTATTGGAATGACTTCCAGGGGAAGTCTCCTTATCCCAAGGATTGACATCCAGCCAATGCCTTGGAACCTTGTTTAATCAGCTGACAAAATCACGGGGAGAGGTTGTGGGTCCTGCAGGAAGCAAGGCACAGCTTCCACCTGTGTCACATCTCTAGCAGGGAGATTCCCACCCTCTTATCTCTGCCCAGCCTCGCCCATCAGAGTCACACCTCAGGAACCTCCCAGACTCCTCCACAGAACAACAAAAATCCTCAGTATCGTTTTTCAACTGCAAATTTGCACCAGCAGACCTCAGAACACATTGCAAAGACAGTTACCATCCACCCCAAAGGAGCAACAAAGGAGAAAGGAGCCAAGGATTAATGTCCAGCCACTGCTCCAGCAGGAGGCCGAACGCACCCCAGGTATCAGCAAGTGCAAGGTGTGCCCGTCAGCCTGACACACCCTGCAAACACACGTGCAAATCCAGAATATCATACAAGAAAAAGGCTGGAAAGAGGCAAAACAGAATCAAGACATATTTGATTATACTTGTTGCAGTGACCCAGACTCTCTTGGGTGATTCAGAATGGGTTCATTTCACTGCACCAGACTCTGCCTCAGAGGATAGGTTCAAACGAGAGTCCACAGCATAAAAATTCTTAACCCCTGAGGTCACCTGTGCCTGCCTCCTCTCTTTGTTTCAGAGATTCAGGCCTCTCACAGGACAGTGTGTTTCAAGCTTATCTTGAGCTGTGCTACCATTTGTAACTCAGGCTGAGTTCCTCCCCTGAGATGTTTCTATTAGTTCTGTGTCACGCGTGTCATCTTTGGATTGGCTGTCTCTGTTATACCTCTCTCACTTTGTAACCCTATAAAAACATGGAACCAAAGAGTTACGGCGTCTTTCTGTGAGCTCCCCTTCAGGAAAATAAACTTCGATTAAAGCTACAGAAATTCCAACTCTTTCCTCCTTGTCTTTGCTCCTGCCGAACTAAAGCCCAGAGACTGCTTGTTGCAGACGGCTTCGGGCCAGAAGTGCCCGTGTCTGGAGCAGGCGCCGCTCTCCTGTGAGGGTGGCTGCCTGGATCGACAGGCCAAGGCAGAGCAAAGCAGCAGGCAGTGCGGCAATACTAAAGAAAAAAATATATATAAAACCAGGAAATGTTTAAAACTCAGAGCATCTAAAAACCAACTTCCTTCTGCTGCTCTTGCACGAGCCACCCTCGGCCTTTGCCAGCTGATGAATTCCAGATCAGAGCCAGAACTGGCAGCGAGAGCTGTGTCTCAGCAGGTACCAGATGCTACAAATCATGGCCCAGTGAGGCCGGGATGGAGGGCAGTGAAATCCAGCCCCTGAACTCCTTGGGCAGAAGGAACTGGCTCCATGGAGAGGCTGCTGCAGCAGCCGGATCCGACACGGCTTCTGTGCCGATCTCTTCTGAGATTTCTTCTGAGAAGGCCCTGCCTAAATAATTGAAAATGCAATTTTGTTGTTTGGGCCTCCTGGTATTCAAACTTCTCCTAATTCCATTTCCCTTAATCAAAAGCATTTTGTGATGTGATTTAAGGAGCAAAAGTTTGATATGAACACTCTTATTTCATTTCCAAGTTGTGCTGTTGGCAAAGGCCGTGCAAGCATCCCTTCACCCCCCACCTTTGAATTAGGTATTAATTAGAGTTACCAGCTTCTTTTTGTCAATCACGCACTGATTAATTCCATTTCTGCCCCATCTCCCAGCCCAATGCCATCAGAAGCAGGTGCTGAGCCTGACACTTCCCTCTCCTCACTCTCCTCTCACATTAAACCGGGCAGGAGAATCTCAGCAGGGCAGAACCTCCCCCTTTCTGCCCAAGCAGATGTGAAATGCTCAGCAGGCAGAAATAAATACGCTCCAGAAAGGCTTTTCCTCACAAATGCTGCATATTGATATCCAGAGGGAGCTGGGTCTTCACTTCAAAGGCAGCAACAGCGCCAAAAAAAGGCCAAACTGCCCCAGATATGAGGTTCAGCACTGGGCAGGGAAGAGGCTCTCAGGCCATAACGGCTCAAATCCTGTGTTCAAATACTGGATTTATCAGAGAAGAGGCATTCTGGATTTTGGGTTTAGACCTACATAAATGAAGGAGCCAGGAAGGATGCCTGCAGGATTAGCTGGAGAAAGGAGAGAGCTTTGGGAAGGGCAGCCCCAAGTGAAACTTCAGTGATCAGTGCTGAAACTTCCTCCCCACGGTCCCTAAAACCCATCCCGCAGATCCGGAGAGCTCAGGTCCCAGCCTTATCCCACAGCTTTAGCCAGAGGGAGAGGAAGGCAGAGCCAGCCCCATCCCTGTGGCCTCCTGCACTGCACCAGTGCCTCCAGCTGCTTCCACACCAGGATCTGCGGCACATTTCCAAAGGCACAGCCCTGCCTGAAACCCTTCACTCTGCACCTCCACGCTGCCCCAGGATGGATTTTGAGGGGCCCAGAGCTGAAAATTCACCTTTGCTGCTACCAGACCTCAGTGATGCCATTCCAGAGCTGATTTCTGACAGAAATCTCTTCTTTCTCAGAATATTGGCAGTGGTGCAAATGAACATGAAGAGACGATAATAAAATCATGAAATACATGCATGAAATATATTCTTTTATAGGCAACTGCAGCTTATTTAACCAAGGTTCTGAGCTTCAGTGAGCAGTGTCCGTCTGCAGCATGAGAGAAATCCTATTTGGCCCTGGAGTCCTTTCCATACAGAGGAGGAGAATCTCTGATTGAATTTGAGGATAATTACAGGGGCATGAAGTACGGCCTGTTATTATTCATACCACAAGAATTCAAAGAATTCCTCATCGGTTCTTTCAATAAGGCTAAAGAAATCCCAGGCCTCTCTCCAAAGCTCCTGCAGTCCTTTTTCCAAAGCAGTTGTAGAGATATGGAGCATCAAGCAGAGAAAGCTAATCAGAACAATTCAAAACAGAAAAGTTAAAAGAAAAGACCAAGGGAAAAATAAATCAATGCAGACCCGTAGGCTTTTACCAACTGTTCTTTAAGTAAAATTAATTTGTAATGTAATTAAATTTCTCCCCAGAGGGACAGGTATAATTGAATTAGAGGTGCCTGGGTAGAGTTGCAGGGTTTAGCAGATCCTCACAGGCTTTCCTGTGCTCCTCTCCTGCTGCTGCAGTTCACAAAAAGCCTCCTCAGTTCATTCCTAAGCACCTTCCCTGAAACAACATCATTGGAATTTTGGATTTCTCTCTTGCTCTGCATCAGACCAGCCAAGTCCTGCTCCTCTGCAGCGACGTTCCCTCATCACGGATTAACTTTAAAGCCATTTTTAAACACTGTCATTCTCACACTCAAAGGATTTTGCCAAGTATTTCCAGGAGCCGTTTAAAACCCCCTGGTTTTGTGCTATCTCATCCTGCCTCCGTCTAAAGGATTTGTGCACAGACCTTGGGCAGAACGGGGCTTTCCAGGAGCATTCCTGGAGGGCTCAGGCCCAGCTGGGCTCCTTCCCAGCTCTTTGTACTGCGGAGTTATCCAGGCAGCAGTGAGGGGACACATCCAGTCTGGCCATCACTGCAACACCAAAACAACCAGTGAAGCCCTCAAGGCATCAAATATCCCCTGCAGTCAGGATCCGGTTTGGGATTTGTACAGAATATGATGCTAGGAAAACTCTGCCATGCCCCAGGAAAAGGGAGAAGGGTTTAGGTCATCATCAGGGCACAGCCAGCTGTGAATGCAGTCCCACAGCTCCTCAGCCTGCGATTCCGGAGGGTTTGGAGGTATGGGATACCTGGAATTTAAGAGGTTGAACTTGTAGGGCTTTTCAGGACAGTTCTCCAAAGTTGTTTGCTCTAAAATCACACTAAAAGAGGTTTCTTGCCAGAGCTTCCACCGCACTGTTCCAGAGGACAGAGTAGGGACAATTATCCCCAAAATGAACCCACAGAGCCTCTGCTTCTCATCTTGGAGAAAACCATCTTAAAAAATAAAACCCCAAAACAAACAAATAAAAACTCCCCAAAACCCCACACAAACAAAAATTATCTGGTGAACATTAGAATTTCCATGATGACCATTCAGAGAGAGATTTAGGTGGGATATTGGGAAGGAATTGTTCCCTGGGAGGTGGGGAGGCCCTGGCACAGGGTGCCCAGAGCAGCTGTGGCTGCCCCTGGATCCCTGGCAGTGTCCAAGGCCAGGCTGGATGGGGCTTGGAGGAACCTGGGACAGTGGAAGGTGTGTGGATGCTGAAATGCTGTTAGCAGAGAAATTTTCTCTTCTTGCATTCATTCTGTGAGGACTTTTCCTTTGCTGTGTAAGCTATGTAAACAATAGATAGGGTTTTTGTAAATAGCATTCATATCTGGTATCTTCTGACCTTGTGTACATTATATTAGGAAAAAACATTTCTGAGTGGGTGTCTGAGACTTTGACCAATCACCCTAGGAGAAGTGTGAACACTGTTCAATTGCTTTATGGAACTAGAATATATAAATGATATTGTAAATTTAATAAATGATGCATTCCTCACTCTAAACTCCTACCTCACTGCATCTCTAACCCCCTACTTAAAAACCCACAGAAGGTGTCCCTGCCCAGGGCAGGGGTGGCACTGGGTGGGATTTGAGGTCCCCTCAACCCAAACCAGGCTGGGATCTCTGGTTTTTATTCTCTTTGTCACAATGACCAATCTTGTACCACACCTGTCCAAAAACCCGCTGTGAGCATCCACAAAACCTCTCCCTGTTTTTGGATAATCTGGTTCTGTGCGTGATCCACACTGGGCTGCCCCTCCCCAACGCCAGCCTTGCTTCCAGCAGGGTTTAATGTCCCAGAGAGACACGGAGCTCCTGGATGGAGGGTGACAAAGACGATGAGGGGCCTGGGGCATCTCTCTTAGGAGGACAAGGCTGAGACAGACGGGGCTGTTCAGCCTCAAAAAGAGATAATTGAGAGGAATCTTATCAAAATATCCGCAGGGAGGGCTCATGGCAGGGCCCGGGTTCCGCTCTGTGGGGCCCAGCAGAACAGGCAGGAGCTGATCCCAGGAAGTTCCAGCTGAACGTGAGGAAGAATTTCCTCCCTGTGAGGTGACGAAGGTGCTCAGGAGGGTGCGGAGTCTCCTCCTGGGGATATTCCAGAGCCACGTGGACACAGCCCTGTGCTCTGGGATGGCCCTGCTGGAGCAGGGAGGTGGCACCAGGTGACCCTCTCAGGTCCCTTCCCTGCCCCATTCCGGGATTTCTTTTGGCAAACTGGGGATGATTTGTGAAACCCTGTCCCTGTTTCCCTCTCGACAAAGAGCCCTCGGGGCTCGCAGGTAAAGGGCGGCGTGACGGTGCAAAGGCTGCTGGGGGGATGCTGAGAATTTAAGCCCCAAGAAATCCCAATTTTTGGTGTTTCTCTGCCTTTTCCATTAAATGTAAGGCAGTGGGATCACTCACTCCCAGCTCAGTGGGACTCTACACCAAGAAATCAAAACCTGCTGAACTAACTGACCTTACTGAGCGTTATGGACAAACGCAGAGCTCCTGAAAAATGGATCCATCCCTAATTCCAACCTCCTCTATTTTTCGTCTTCAGCTAGGATAGATTGGAAACCTGATTTGTGGCCTCTATCCCAGATAAATTTCCCACCTGGAGGTGAATCTTTAATTCCAAGAGACAGAACCAGCCCTTCCAGCCCTCACTGGAATATTAAGGAGTTTTTGGCTCATGGATTTTCCCTTGGAAGTCACTGCATAAGGTGCTTCCAAAACTGAGTTTTGTAAATCTGAAACCTTTTTTTTTTTTGAGTTGAAGGACTTCCAGCATGGGGTTTGTTTCCTAAACATTTAGTCCTAATTCCAGAGGAAATCCTAATCCTCAAACGTTTAATTACTCCGCCAATCTAGCTTATCATTTCCTCCGGTAAATTGAGGTAATGAATAAGCAAGAGTGACTTCTCTGTATGGTCTGTCTCTCTTTTCAGTCGAAGTCTTGACAAAAAAAAGAGACTTGAAAGAAATTTCTGTCCTTATTATGCATCCCTCATTAGAGCTCCATTACCTGGTGGCATTAAATATTTCAACAAATATTAATAAGGAGCTTTTGATGTCAGAGCAGTCAGTATTCCTGACCTTTTAGGTCTATTCAAAAAAAGCTTCAAAAGTTTGCCTTCCTTGTAATAAGGTACGACCCGAGGATCTGAGGCAAAAATATTTAAGTATCTAATTTATAGAGAAATCAAGGCAAATTAGGTAGATAAGGATCTTTAAAGATCTAAGCCAACATTGTTAGACTGTTGGAAATAATTGGGGTTTTTTTCCCAGTCTCTTGTTTGCTTTTTTCAGAAGTTTTACTTAAATTCTCATGTGGTCAAGTGCTGAACAGCAGATTTGTTCCTGGCTATTTTATAGGGTCAGGAGTAGCCAAAGCAATGGCTTTGTCTTCCAGGAACAAACCCCATGCCATCCCTTCAGAAGGGAAAGTTTGCACTATCAGCATATTCCCACCTGAGGAATTTCTGGGAGTTTTCCAGCTCTAGGAGTCACAGCCTACAAACTTCATTAAAATAAACAAAAAGGCTCCATATCCCTCACCTGCCACATTTTTTAAAACCAAGCTTTGGGAGCAAGTCTGTGACCTCAGGGAGACACCATTTCTTATTTAACAGAGGACAAAGCAATACTCAATTTAAAAACCCAAAAATCGCATTTTAAAAGCACTTCTAGACTCTCTGAGCTAAACCAGGTGAACACGGGAACACAGCTAAAACAAAAGTTTTTCACAAATATAGGATAATCTTCCCTCTGGGATTATCCCTGTCACTTACTGTCACAGGAGAGCACAGTGACACCCATCCCATGTCATCACACCCCATCAGGGACGGGGTACAGAACCCAAAGAGAGCTGCACCCTTTTTAAGGCTCTGACAGCAATCCCAGCCCCTGGGGGGAATGAGTGCCTGATTCCATCCGCACTGGCGGAATTTTTATCTCACAGGCCGTTCCAACCTGCTGCTATCCCGGGAAGAGCAGAGCTGGCAGGGCTCTGAGCGTGTCCCCAACAGGAATCCCCCATGGGTGCACATCGGCTGCAAAAGGGACACAAATCTGTAGCTGTCCGGACACAGGTTAGCCAGAGAAATCTGCCTTTTCCCAGGGATCACTCCCCTTCCTTTTGTGCATCCTGCTACAGGACAAACCTTCCTGCCCCGTTCCAGGACAATTCCGCCTGCCCCATTCCAGGACAAATCCTCCTGCCCCATTCCACGACAAACCTTCCTGCCCCGTTCCAGGACAATTCCGCCTGCCCCATTCCAGGACAAATCCTCCTGCCCCATTCCACGACAAACCTTCCTGCCCCGTTCCAGGACAATTCCGCCTGCCCCATTCCAGGACAAATCCTCCTGCCCCATTCCACGACAAACCTTCCTGCCCCGTTCCAGGACAATTCCGCCTGCCCCATTCCAGGACAAATCCTCCTGCCCCATTCCACGACAAACCTTCCTGCCCCGTTCCAGGACAATTCCGCCTGCCCCATTCCAGGACAAATCCTCCTGCCCCATTCCACGACAAACCTTCCTGCCCCGTTCCAGGACAATTCCGCCTGCCCCATTCCAGGACAAATCCTCCTGCCCCATTCCCGGACACTTCCTCCTGCTCCGTTCCAGGACAATTCCTCCTACCCTATTCCATATTCCCGGACACTTCCTCCTGCCAGAAAAATTCCTCCTGCCCCATTCCAGGACAATTCCTCCTGCCCCATTCCCGGACAATTCCTCCTGCCCCTCTCCAGGACACTTCCTCCTGCCCAGTTCCAGAACAATTCCTCCCGCCCCCTTCCAGGACAGTTCCTCCTGCCCTGTTCCAGGACAAACCCTCCTGCCTCATTCCAGGACAATGCCTCCTCACCCCTTCCAGGACAACCCCTCCTGCCCAGATCCAGGCTTTACACCTGGCTGAATGTCAACTTTTAGGATGACATTCCTCTCTCAAACTAACACCTTGTTCTGGTGGATTTTTTCTGAACTGTGTGATTCAGTAATTTGAAATATGATTTGAAAGAGAATTGAGATCGTTCAGTGTGGAGAAGGGAAGCTTTGGGATGACCTAAATGTGGCCTTCCAGGACCTGAAGGAGCTGACAGGAAAGGTGGAGAGAGACTGTTTCCAAGGGCCTGGAGTGCCAGGACAAGGGGGAGAGGCTTCCCACTGCCAGAGGGCAGGGTTAGACGGGAGATTGGGAGGGAATTGTTCCCTGGGAGGGTTGTGAGGGATTGGAATTCCCAGAGAAGCTGCGGCTGCCCCGGCTCCCTGGAAGTGTCCAAGGCCAGGTTGGATGGGGTCTAGTGGAAGGTGTCCCTGCACAGAGGGTGGAATAAGCTGAGCTTTAAGGCCCCTTCCCACCCAAACCGTTCTGTGACTCCATGACTGGTGAGTCGGCAGAACCAAGTTGGAGGGAAGCCGAGAGCCGGGACGTGAGCGCGGTGCTGCGGGATCGGAAACGTCGGAGCTGGCGGAGGAACAGGAGCCGCCGGTACTCACAGAGAGCAGTGGTGAGCTTCTCGGGCTGGTCGTAGTGCACCATGGCCACACAGAGGGTGTTGAGGGCCACCACGCAGAGCACCACCCAGTAGAAGCTCTGAGCCTTCACCATGCGCCGGATGAAGAAGCGGAACATCTTCTCCTTCCTCCTGAAGTAGGACGAGCTCTCGTTCTTCCCGCTCTTCAAACTGGCACGGGCAAAGGGAGACCCTGGGACAGAAAGAAGAGTCACCACACCCCATCCCAGCAGGGAAACGGCTGCAGGGGGTTCCTGGGCACACAGAGCCTCTCCAAGCACCAGGAAGAGCTCAGCACAAAGCTGGGAATGTTGAGAATGGGCTGAGCAAGGGCATCTCGCTTGTAATGAGGGATGACGGCTGGGATTTTAAAACTTTGTGGATCAATGCCCAGCTCCACCATCTAAACTGAGCTTCCAAAGCTTTGAAGCAATCCTGATTGTCCCAGTTAAACTCATCCCTTTTTCCTGGTTGACAGGGACAGAGGGCAGTGGGCACAGGGGTATTTCTGCCCATGGTGTGGAGCACATCCTCTTGGAGCTGGGCAGCTGGCAACAGGAAAGCTGGTCCCTATCTTCCCTGCTCCAAGGACCAATGACTGCAGAATGGCATGAATTCTCCTTCTTTTACTCTCCAGCCTCAGGTATTTCCTCAGCAGAGGGCTCGATCTGCCTCCATGCACCAGATTTTGGGCGCAGCCACTCGTTTGTCTCAGTTCTGCCTCTATCAGCTCCGTTTCCACTCTGGGCCAAAACCCTGGCAAAGAGTCAAAACTGACTGAAGAAATGATTCCTGATGTCACCTCTCCCCCTGGGGTAGAGGCAGTGTTCAGATGAAAAGGCAATCTCCGGCCGGTGCTGGGGCAGGAGAAATCAGGAATAAGGGAATAAACACACGGAGCCCTTGGGGTTCCTCTGCAGCAGCCACGGAAGCTGCTGCAAGCAGGGAAAGCAGTGATTGTCCCAGGCTGGCCACTGCCTGTGCCAGCGGTTTGTGGCAGGATAACACATGACGGCCCTTCCCAGCCTGGGACGGGGCATCCCAGCAGGGTGAGCAGGACACACCTTGTCCTGTCCTGGAGCAGGTGACTCTCCTGGGCGTTGGAGATGGCTCAGGGACATGAACAAGGAGTTCTGCCTGCAGCAGCCAAATCTCAGAGTGTGATCACCTCCATGCCAACACTTGGGAAGGGTGGGAATCTCACCCAGCCTCATCCTGCAACATCAACCACAGCAGCCAGAGAAGGGATGAGGCATCCAGATGTGACAGCAGTGGGCTCTCCAAGCCTCACAGCCCCACACAAGTGTGATTTTCCCCCAGCGGAACGTGAGCTCTCTGCTCCATTTCACATTTCTGGCCATCCACCAAAAGCAGACCTGGCCTTGGCCAGGCTTTGAACAAACTCCTTGCTGAAAAACTCGGTGTGTTCTTCTGTTGGTTTGAAAACTCTGCCTTTGGCAGTTTGGAAAAGAAGCAGTCACAGTGCTCCTCCTTTTCTTTAAGACAAGAAAAAGAGCCACAGGTTGGGATTTGGGCTGCTCCACATCACAACACTCTGTAGCAGGTACAGAGCTCTGGGATATCTGTACTCCCCGTACTCCCAGACTGGCAAAGGAACAGTGCTGCCCTTTCATTCCTCTCTGCTGATCTTCCAGAAAAGCAAAGCAGTGATATTTAAACTGATCTAACACGGGAAACACCCCCTTTTCCAGGCTTTGGTGTCTGGGAATCAAGGCCCTGTGCCTGGTACAGCACAGAGGGTGTGAAGCCAGTGGGAGTGGAAAGAAAAGAATAAAAGCTAAGAACGAATGCAGAGAACACCCTGGGAAGTGTTTACCACTACAGAGCTGTACACTGCAATTATAAAGCTCATCGAGGTGCTCGTGTTTGAATTAAAGTGCAACATTTTCAGCCAACGGCCAGAAAGGGACCTGGCAAAGTCTCCCTGATCCTGAGGTGCATCTTCACGTGGCACGCAGGGATCATTTGTTAGTTCTGCCACGCTCCTTATGCTCCCATCTGAACACATTACAGAAAACCATCCAAAAACCCCTTTTCTCCAAAACAGATCCTTTATGCATAATTGCCCACGTGATCTGATTGTTTATGCTCTGCATTTCAGCCTCTTCACGAGCCCGCAGAAGGAGCTGCTTGATCCATTCCTTCTTTTCTGCCTCGTTCCATGAATCAAAATCAAAAACACTTTTCCCAAGTGGGTGCAGCACTCGCAGAAGGTGGAAAGCACTGCTGTTATTTTCCCTGCCATATGCTCCCGAGACAGTTCCCAGCTCTGCCTCGGATTATTCCCGAGCCCAGATGCTCTGTCATCCGTTGCCACCTGAAATGCTGAACTCCAAGATCTGTTGGCGTGGCATTGGCTGCCCAGAGCCTGGAGGGACTTGGATTTGAAGGCAAAGATCTCGTAATTATCGCAACCGTGAGCAAATATTCCGAAAATGACCATTCCTTGTTTTCCATGCAGGGTTCCGAGAAAAAACAACAACAAAACAAACCAAAAATGCACACGGGCTGCTGCATTTTTGCCCTTTTTCAGCACCGAACCTCTCCTGGAAGTGGCAGCGGTTTCACCACAAACCCCGCAGCCCAGGGGACTGTGGCAGCTCAGGGCTGGTGTCAGGAACATGCCAAGCCACGCTCATTTCCTGCAACCAGGTCTTCCTTTAAAGGGGGGAAAAAAACCTCCAGCAGCAGCTGTGAACCCTTAAAACATCAATGCCAACTTTCCAAAGGGCAGTTGAGGCGCTCATGCTTTGCAAGCAGCCACGGACACAGATTCTCAAATGTGCTGCTCCTCCTGTTCATCCAGGATTTGCTGCTTCGTGGGAACTGGGCTGCCAAGACGTTTCTTTGGAAGATAATGGGAACATCTCCTGCTTCAGCAGCAAAATAGACTCCACCAACAGGCACGGGGATAAGCAACGCACCCGACTGCAGAGCGGGCAGGAGACGCCTCTCCCAGGGCTGAGAGGGTTTTTGCTCCAGCAGCTCCCTGAGGTGGGTGCTGAGTGCCCAGAGCCTCCCCTGCCAGCCCCAGAGCTGCCTCTGCCTCCCCACCTGGGCCTGTCCGAGCGGGGAATCAGCTCTGGGAGCTGCAGAACGGGCAGCACCTCCTCAGCCCGGAGATCCCAAATTCACCCCCGGCAATGCCCCGCAGTGCAGGATGCCCTGCTCTGCACTGGATCTCCAGATCTGGCTTTAAAATTGCTTTAAGATCTTCCTCTAAGGCAACAATGAGAGAACTGAGGCCACTGCCCAGCACTTCCCAGTGACCATTCCCACGGCAAAGGCTGCAACACCTCAGCTGGGCATTAGTGGACAATGGGACTGTGGCCACTTCCTCTCCTCCCTCCACCAGCGTTGTTTGACAGATTTGGGGTTGATCAGCATGAATGAGCACGTTCCAAGCAGAATCCCGGGATGGCCAGCTCAGCAGGGATTGTCCCAAGGCTTTGCGGGGCTCTCTCAAGGGTGCAGCATGCAAGACCCGAGCCAGGCAGCGCAGGGAGAGGGTGAAGCCACGGAGCTTTTTGCTTTGGGAAGTTGAGTGCTGCTGCAGGAGCAGTGGAAATTCATTCTCCTTCAGGAAACTGCAGCTTGTGGAGCACAGGAGCCGCTCCAGAGGAGGAAACATGACATGGACAGGTTCAGGTGGAGATCGAAACCTCGGGGGATGCGAAGCCAGTACTCACCAACGGAGCGAATGTCTGTGAAATGGTCCTCACCTTCTTCTGCATGAATCAGGTCGTTTTTGCTCTTCTTTATTGCGGCTCTTTTCAACACTGTGTGCAAATTAAAGAGAAAATGCCCCGTGAGGATGTGGGCAGTGGATTCTCTCTCCCCCTCCCTTCTCTCTCCGGGGCCAGCATTTCCTTCCCAATGCCAGCTTAAAGCTCTCCCACAAGGGTACCCCGGAGCAAACCAGACAACCCACAACCTTGCAGGGCCTCTGCACGCCTCAGCGCCAGGGTGCTTCATTTCTTTGCCCTTCCAGCTCTTGAAGGTTTGCCAGGCACAGCTCTGCGCGTTTGCACTTCACGCAGCAGATGCAGGAGGGTGGGGGAGTCACTGCAGCTGCCGGGCCTTTCAGCACAGCGCAAGGGCTGGGCAGGGTCCCTGGATCTTCCCGAGCCCCACCGGGCCGGGCGATGAGCGCTGCCAGCCCTGAAACCATCGGTGCTGTCCGCAGCGGGCACCGCGAGGGAGTCAGCATTTGCAGAGCTCGGTTTACCACGCAGCGATGCCTCAGGGAGCAGAAACGCTGCGTGGAAAAAGCGGCCACGCATCAGTGAGCAGCCTCGCGGCAGCACCCGGTGTGCAACTCCCGCCCTCTGGGGATGTCGGAATTCTTTGAAAACGCTTTTTTTTTTTNTTTTTTTTTTTTTTTTTTTTTTCTCCAAAAGCACCTTTTAGCGGGGAGGGAAAACATCACTACATTTGCTCCGACAGGGGAATGAGAGCTCTGCACTGTCCACCCAGAGCACGGGGGGTGAGGCAGGAGCACTGAGGACGCCGCTCCCAGGACCACCTACCTGCAGAACCTTGAGAAGTGGCAGAAAAAAAATCACGTTGGTACAGTTTGGTGAGAGCTTCGAGACATACAGGCACTAAGCAGCACTTTCTATCAGCAGTAAGACACCCCACGGTGTGGTGATACAGACTGGTCCGTGGGCACACACAGCAAAGCCACTCACGCTGCAGAGACTGCCCCGGGGAGGCTCCTCCACAACATCCCCTCACCCTACACGGACCTCCCTGCCTTGACAGAGACATGGATGCGCTTCCTCCTCCTAAGGGTCGTGCTTGAGTCACTTCAAGGGAACACCCAGAGCGTCACCCAGGTTCCGAGAGGCTCCAAGAGGAGAGGATGCTCTGAACCTGTGATCTGGATCCGTTGTTTTGCAAATAACCCTTTGTGCTCCTTGCTTCCCCACCCAGCTCTAGGCTGAATCCTCAGTAGCAGCTTTGGGGTCCCTCAGGCCGCGTCTGTCCCAGTGCACTCCAGCATGTCCAGGGCCATCCTCAGCACTGGAACGCAACCAGCACTGGGATTAAAATTTTCCAACACTCCCTGGCATGAATTGAGCAGCTTTTTATCTTCTCCCCCAGAAAACTCCTCCGTGTGTTTGGCAGTGAGGTTGTGCCGTCTCTCCAGGCACCCTGGATGCCATGTCCCTCTGCTTTGGGGACTCGGCATTTACCAGCATAGACGTGGGCTGCTCCGCACCAGTTGCTCCAAGGCTAGGAACATTCTCAGGCTCCTTTAGCTTTAGGATAGGAGGAGCCTCAGTATCTCTGGGTCTTTACTCCGTGCCCTGCACCCACCTCGAGTTTCTCACAGCACTCAGCCTCTCAGCCTGCTCCTCCAGACACAGATTCCAGCGGAAGCCTGACAGCCCTGGCTGCGCCCACGTGCCGGACAGGCTTCCCCAGCTCACGCACACCCCCGACACACACACGAGGACTGGCCAAGCACACCTCAGCCCTGACCTGCTGCAGCCCCAGCTCTTCCAGCCCCAGATCCTCCCCAGCGCAGGTCACCGGGCTGGCCGAGGCCGGACCAGCAGCCGGGCACCCGATGCTCCAAAGAGCCGCACGGCTCGGAGCCAGGTGCAAAACCACCTGGGGACTGTCACCGGTGACCTGGGCACGTGGGGCTGTGGGGGGAAGCTGCCCCTGTGTGCCACCTAAGCCCCTGGTGATTTGCAATCCACTCACTGTTGTAGCTGCTGCCGCTGCCAGTCTCTGCCGGCGCCGTGCCTTGAGGAATCGGCCCTTCCGAGGCGGCCCTCCCTGACAGTGAATGGGAGGAGAAAAAAAAAGAGGAGGGGGAGGGAGGGGAGGGGAAAGGAGGAGACATGGGAGGACGAAAGATGGTCAGAAAAGGGAGAGGGAAGAATCTTTAACTGAGCTTTGAGTGGCTGGCGCATCCTAAGAGCTGTCGGGGCTGGAGGCACAGGGGGAGCATCCCCGTGGCCTCGCTGCTCGGCTCCTCCGGCCGTCCTGCCACGCTGGGCTCGCACGTCGGAAGGAAGGATCACCACACCCTGTTATGTCTTACTGCTTACAGCTAACAGGGGGCTCAGTCCCTTGGTCAAATCCGTTTGGAGCCCTGCCTTCTCTCGGTCAGTGCGTTCTCTCTTCTCCATCCTTCTGGCAGCCTCTACCCCCTGCACACACAGCCAGCCACCCTCGGCAGGGCGTGGGGACCGACCCCGAGGGCACATCCCCATCCCGGGGCGGTGTGGGGTGTCCCATAACTGCTCCTCGGCCACCTGCAGCCTGGAGAAGCCCCGGGAGAAGGGGCTCTGTGGCCGGATTTGTGCCGGGTGCATGCGGGAGGATCCTCCCTGCTCGGGAGGAAGGCGTGGCAGTGCCAGCAGTGGAACCTCTCCCGTGGCACAGGAGGAAAAGTGCCCAGCAAAGCCACCTACCGTCCAGAGGGGACTTCTCTTCCGCGTTCTTGTCCTCCTCGGCCAGCATGACCTCCTCTGCAAAAGGAAAACCGGCCAGGGTCAGCCCCGGGCTCCTCACAGCCCTGCTGCGACACCGGCTGCTGCGGGCAGCAGGCACCTGTCCCGGAGCCACCCGCCCCACCCCAGTGCCACCTACCTCACCCCAGTGCCACCCCCCTCACCTCAGTGCCACCCACCCTGCCCCAGTGCAGAGGCTGCAGAGGAATGCGTGCCCCAGGGATGTGCTCCTCGCCCCGTGTCCCTCTGGCACACGGGGAGGATTCCAAAGGAACCCCTTCCTCCGTGACATCCCTCCTCACAGCCACCCGCTCCAGGTTCTTCACCCAACTCTCATCCCCAAGGTGATGCCTTAGGATTTTAGCGTTCGTATTTTCATATGTTTGTAATCCTGCAGTTCTTTAGTGTGTAACTCTGAGCTCCATACAGAGTGTGAGCAGCCGCTTTTCCCATTCCCAGACACAACAATTCCTCTCCAGGCCTGAGAATCAAGGACACCGCACTGCCTCAGGCCCCGAGAAATGGAAACAAAAGTGAGTTGGGGGGGAGCAAACTGGGAGAATGGGACTGCACTGCCTGAAGCTGGAATTGCACAATTAACCTCTGATATGCAAATGGACAAAATTTCTATCTGTCCCAAAAACGTGCGGCTGTGTCCATCCTGGGTGCAGTCTCTGTGAGACTCCTGCACTGCCCAAGGTGCGCCCTGGGGAGGCCTTTCCATAAAGCCCTGCCCTTTATCCTTTCACTCTGTCCAGCCTCTGTTCCAGGGCAGCCTCTCCAAGGCATCAAAGGCTCTTCTGGAGACCAAGGACCTTGCCCCAGAGCAAGCAGGACCACAGTCCCCACAAGCCCCAGGAAGGCCCCTGATGCCCGTCCGCACTGGGGACAGTTTGGGAAAGATGCTCCACACCCATTGCTGCTCTTTCGTCTCCAACAAGATCAGGATTCGGCCGTGGGGAGCAGAGCTCTGCCTGGTGGCACTGGGTGAGAGCAGCAGTGTCACACCTGACGGTGTCACACACAGTGTCACACACAGTGTCACACCTGATGGTGCCACACACTGACGGTGTCACACACAGTGCCACACACTGACAGTGTCACACACTCACAGTGCCACACGCTGACGGTGCCACACAC
>VWPU01005241.1:0-76844 GCA_013398955.1 Callaeas wilsoni | reverse complement strand
CGGGGGCCGCGGGGCCCGGCGCGGGGCGAGCTGGGGCGCTGTGCGCGGGGTGGGTGAGCCGGGGCGGTGGGCGCAGCGGGATGGCCGAGGTGAGGGGGAACAGCCGCGTGGGGCCGTACGGGCACGAGGGCGTGGGCAGGCGAGGCATGGGAGGTTCGGGGTGGTGGGGGGCTCGGGAGCTGGGGCAGGGTGGGATGGGTGAGCGGGGCTGGAGCAGAGCAGCCGCGGGGCCAGGCCCCGGGATGGGGCCCGGCGTGGAGAGGCTGCTCGGGTGGGGGGTCATGCGAGGTTGTCGGGGTGGGGACCCAGGAGGAGTTGCTGAGATAAGGAGCACAAAGATGGGCAGAGGCTGCTGGTAGACCAGGGGGCTGGTGTGAGGCACGTCCTGCGGATCTTGGCCTCCTCTTCCACTCTTGCTGTTTTGTTGTGTGCTTTCCCATTAGTCTTCTGTTCAGGGTTGTGCTCCTGTCTGATTGTCCTTTGTTTTGGCTCACGTGAAGAGAAGGGAGAGGCAACGGGGTTTGGGACTGTGTTTTATGGAATATAAACTGAGGGTGGTCTGGCATGAATTTGTGCTCGGCCATTTTCCTTCATAAAAGCTGTTCTGTGGAGCTTCCTTCTCCCCAGGACTATAGGCTGTACAGGAAGATGTTTCTGTGGAGTTCCCTCCTTTTCAAAATGCCGTTTCTTGTGGAGTTCTGCAAAACCAAAGTAAAGTAAACAAGAGAAAAAATACAGCGAAGGTGGCCAAGCCATCCTGTCTGGCTGCTCTCCATCAACAACTACTTTCTGTTCTTTCTGCTGTTCTGGCCTACCCTTACTTTTTACCCTGAAAAACGCTGCTTCTTTTGTCACATTCATACTTTTTTTCTGGTTGCACCTGGTTTCGTAGAGGTGTAAGAGCTGACTCCTGGCTGTCCCAGCTTTGTGTCTTGGGTTGCCCCAAGCTAATAGTGTTCCTGTAGCATTATGTTGGTTTGGAGATGCTGAGAGCAGGATGGTACACAAGATGAGTTGTGGAAATTCACCCTGGTGTGACTTGCGAAGGGAATTGTTTCCTGGAAATTTTTGTTCAGCATTGAATGGCCAAGTCTTGTGGAGAGTGTCATCTCTTAGCATTTTCTATGGCTAAATCTGTACTGTGCATCCCACAGAAGGTGGCAAAGCACCTCTGGAGGTCTCTGGATTGACCTCCTGCTAGAAAATGTCCTGGTAGATCAGAGTGCTCAGGGCTGTATCTGTCCCAGGCTCTAAGAATGGCGATGCCACCCTTCCTTGGGGCCCTGTCCAGTGTTTGGCAATGCCTATAGAAAATACTTGTTTCCATGTGCCTAGATGGATTTTCTCTTGTTCCAGCTGGAGTCCCTTTTCCCAGTATCCCTCATCCTATCCCTGCTTCTAAGCACGGCTGGCTGATCCTTGAGGGATGTCATTAGTAACCAGCAGCCCAGTGAAGGCTGTAAGGGCTGATTGTGGTCCTTTAAACCTGATGTTACAGTTTTCCCCCTCCCTTTATTGTCCGGTTTTCCAAGCATTTTCATTTGAAGGATGCTGTGGGAGACTTAGCATGGTCTTTGACGTGAAGTCAAGGTGTCCAACAGCCCCTGCTCTCCCCTCAGCCACAGAGCCAGTCTGTTCGTCCCAGCTGGGGGAGTCATGTTGGTCAGGTGTGATTTGTCTTTGGCATATCCATTTTGGCTGGTCTCAGTTACCTTTTTGCCCTTCCTGCGCTTGGAAATGGTGCCCAGGATTTGCTCCGTAGCCTTTCTGGGCAGAGGGCAAGGCAGCTGGCTGATAGCCAAGGTTACAGTGCTCTGTTATGGTCCATATGGATGAAGTCTTGGTTTGATGTATTACCGAGATCAACATATGGATGGATGCAGCTGTTTCTGTGTGAGAGCTCTGTTCCGCCTGAGCCCAGCAGTGTGTGTTATCGAATTGTTTCTGACCTCTGGTGCTGCTGTCTCCCACTAATGGTTTTGTGCACTGAAGTTGTGTGTGAACTCCAGGGCAGGATTAAATCCGGAATGGGATTTGTGCATAGTCATTTCATACACTTCCCACTGGAAGACAAACACTCAGCAGATAATCTCTTATTACACTTGTGACTACCGGATGCGCCGCCTGAGGTCCAGACCTAACAGCTGCCAAAAGCAGCTTGCTCACTGAGGATCAATACTGCTCCTGGAAGTACACGTTCACTCAGAAAGGATGGTCACTGCTTTAGGCCTGGTCATGAAACACCATGAGTTTTTGTTCTCGGAAGCCAGTGGTGGGTTGCCAACAAGTGGACATGAAGCGTGTTGTTCTCTTCGTGTGTTGCTGGGTAGAGGAGCTGAGGAGCCTGCGCTGTGGGGGCTCAGGTCTTGCCCCTTGTGTTGAATGGCAGAGTGACCATGCTGGGGGGCTGAGGAGCTGCCCCTTGGATGGTTGTCAGGCTCTGTGGATAAGTTGACTGGTGGCATCCAGTTGTTTGGAGAGAGCAACTGGTTCTGCTGGATCCTGCCACGTTTCTCCTGGTGGGTTTCTGATGGGGAGAGCGTTGGTTTCCAACACATATGGGACTGTCACGAGCTGGCACAGTTCGGGGGGATGTCAAACTTTGGAAATGTGTGGGGAACAATTCCAGGATATTAAATTCCAAAATGAAATGGGGGATCTTAGTAGTTGGCCAGCAGGAAATTCTGGAATTGCCTGCCTCCAGCGTAACAGAAGTGAAGATTTTAACAGCTGCTGTACAGCCATGAAACAAATGGCAGCATGAAGCAAGTGGACTGCTTTCACTTGGAAGGAGCCGTGGTGGGCTGGTTTGCCTCTTCATGGAGCGGACTGGCAGCCTGCACGATCACAGACCGTATGGGCATGTTGGATAAACACCAGACCAGAGAAGCTTGGGACCTCTGAGCTGGAATCTGGGGCCTCTAATGAAAAAATGCACGTGGGAGAGAGATGTTCATTGTTCTAGCTAGTGCCAGGCTCCGCTTTCAGGAGAGTGCTGTGTCAGCTGCCTGGAAGAGAACAGGTCATCTTGGTATCAAGAGACTTTCCAACAGCTATTCTGTCTCCGCCTGCTCCAGGAGAGCTTAACTCTGGTGCGACAAGTATTCCTTTGGTGGTGGCAATTGACTGCCCCACTGCAGGTTTATGCCCCTATGGCATTCCCTTGATGCACTGAAACAATGATTTTTTTTTGCATTTTCATCTTGCACTGATTTGAGGAACTTAATTTTTTCCACCTCCCTCCTCCTCACTTTTTGTTTTTTCCTGGATTATTTTTAATCTTGCATCAGCTACCCAATCTGGTTCACTGTGGGACTGTGTGAACAGCTGAATGGGCTCAGTGGGAGGGCAGGGAACAAGGGGATGGGGAAAGAAAGGATAGGAAGGATGGAGGAAAAACTACTGAAGACTACACTTTTGCTGAGACAAATGTCAGTTTATGCTTTCAGGTGGAGTCTTTTGTGTGTTTCTAACTTTTACGAGTTACCCTCTTGTTTGGGAGCATGCTTAGCTTCAAAATTATCACTGATTTTGAGTCTGTGGTACGTTTAAGGTGTGTTTAAATGGCATTGGGAGATCTGATCACAAGTCAGTCAGGCACAGAAGTGCTTGCTGCATCTAACACCTTTGAAGTGAGGGAAGTGGTGACCCACAGTGCCTGACCTGGGCACCTAAGGCTCACAGCAGCTTTATTCCAGTGCGCTGGAGGCCGAAGCTTCAGAACTTCCTTGATGTTGTTCATTGCTTTATAGCTGCTGGTGGTGTGTCTGCCTGTGCTGCGGTCACACGTTCTGTTTCAGTGTGGTCCCCAAAGTTTTTAAGAATGGCCATAGGACATGGTCTCTCTGTTGTTATAGGGTGCTATTAATGCATGGCTGGGGACTGTGGCTTGACCTGTCCCCATCCCATTCCATCCTCCCACTTGGCCTCCAGGCCCTTGTGGCAGCCTACAGCTCTCGACTTCCACACTGCTGCCGGAGAGCTGTGAGGACAGGCATGGTGCATCAGTCCTCTTGACATCACAGTAATGTCAGTAATAATTGAGCTTTCCTGGTAAAGAACTGCGAGCTGTTAAGGAAGCTTGCATAGAACATGTTGCTGAGTCCGAATCTGGAGCGAATTCAGATCATTTAACTGCAGGGTCACTTGTAAACCTTCTCCTGTCCCCTTGCTTTGTTGTCAGCGTGTATGTGTTTTGGGTGACAGGAGGGCTTTCTGTGCAATATCCCTGTTTTGGTTGTGTTTGCTGGGTTTTTGTTTTCTAACTTTGCAGATAACCTGAGCTGGGTTTAGTGGAGAGAGGTATTAAATAACCTGTAAAGATAAAAATGAGAGTTTATTCTTGAAAATTACTAATAGGCGTCTGCGGTCGTTGGCCGTAATAAATTTAGGACAGCTTCTAGCTTATCACCTTTCAGCAACAGCTAGGCAGTGGGTTTCTTCATCTTTTCCTTTCATTGTTTCTAGTTACACAAGTTTATCTTGCATGTTTTGCAGCCTTCCTTCCCTTCCCCTGCCTTTCCCCTCTCCCCCATATCAGCCTGCTTCAGCATTCGTTAGCCTTTTATTGGGAAATGCTGCGTGGAGGAGAGGTTGTCAGCCAGCTTGGGTGTGTTTGGGGGCTACAGCTGTGACCCCCTGAGTCTGTAATAGCTGCAGACCATTTGCAGCTGGCACAGCGGAGCGAAAGGACCGAGCGTGCTTCTGCTCTGTTGGTGAGTTCAGGCAGTCCCTGGGCTGTAGGTGGGGGACCGTGCCAGGGCAGCCTTCTGGGAGGGCTGGGACGGGGCACTGCTGGGGCTCTGGGGAGCGGCCGAGGCACTCCTCGGCGGTGCCCGTTCTGCTCCTTCACAGCCCTGCGGCCTGTCAGTCTCGTGTGTTTTGCCTTTCAGTGATGGTGAATAAAAGACACTTGATAAGAAACTGTGGAAAAAAGACTCTTAAAACTTGTTTCGTTTAACTAGTAAGATTTTTGTGAATGTAAAAGATGTTCCTTTCACTTGCATCTAGCTATTTTTCAAGCAACTTTTGATGTTTAAACATCCTGACTTTAAATAAATAGAGTGCATAGTCTCTCCCCAGTAGGATGAGAGGAGAATGAGGTGGTTGCTGTTACTGTTTTTACTTTGATTTATAAACCACTCCTGAGCAGTTTGGGGTCGCTTGAAAGCGAAGGTATGAACTGTTGGAGGTTGGCTTCTGGTAGTCCTGGGCATGTGCTGGCAAAAAGTAACCTGTGAAATCAGTGTTACTTCTGCACCAAGTAAGGTGGTTTTTACACTCTATCTTGTTGCTTTCCAAGGGCATTATTTTTTTTTAAATCCCCAAGCAGGTAAGTGACCAAGCCCTGCAGCTGCTTTGCCTCAGTTTCCCATGAGGTTTGGATAACTGGAACTCTTGGGAAAGGTGCTCTTGTAAGATATTATGGTTCTAGGTCTCTGGAGCTCACCACCAGGAATCCACTATACAAAGAGGCCCTGCTTCAGAGTGTCTTTAAAGGTCTGCAATGGTTCCTTGTCCTCTCTTTACTCGTAAAACCAAGTCTGGAAGGACCTGCAAAGTACTGGTCAAGCTTTTGGGCTGTAGCCCAGGCCAGAAGAAACCATGCACATGTTCTTCTCTTCCAGCTCTTTGTCTGGACCACCTTTAGGAAGGAGAAGTGTTTGGGGGATAATTTTTACTTGGCATTGATCAGTGAAGCAAAGCAAAGAAGTTAGTTGGTGGCTTTAAAGTGAGTTTGCCAGTGGAGGAAAGATTTGGGCTTCTCCAGTCCTCTTTTACATGTGTGTTACTTGCAAACTGTTGAGTCTTCATGGTGCCTGGGCTTTCACAGCTCTGGTCCTGTGCATTGCCAGATCATGATCTGTGTCAGATGTGGCCCATGGTAACGTTTCTGTTAAATTGCACACGATGTGCTCTGGTTAATTTGGGGACTTTATGCTTTCATGCAAGATGTGGGAGGACAGATGACACTTGACCAAGCATAAAGTTAGTGTGACGTGAACAGATGATTCCTGATTTAGCGCAGGGCTCGTCCTTACAGAGTTAAGTTGTCAACATCTGAGCAAATTTGAACCAGCCAAGTGAGACAGTTTCTGTGGATGTTTCTTTTGATAGTGCTGATTTAAGATGTTTCTTTTGGTGGGGGGTCCATTTGAGCAGCTGGGCTGTCCTCTCCTTCCTTTGCCGGGCTTGCACAGCTTGGCCTGGCTGTGCGGCGGAGCGGGGCAGGGAGTGGTTTGGTTGGAGATGGTTTTTTGACCCGTGTGAGTGCCTAACTGGGTTTACCACGTGCAGGCCTCCTGCCATCCGAGGAGAGGCTGTCACAGCTCGAGGGGGTGGCATGAGAGGGCGGAGGATGAATCAGCTTCACTGGCACTCTTGTTTGAAGAAACATCTGCAAAAACGCTGGCAGGAGTTCACACTTTCTCCGTGTTTTACATTGTGAAGCCGTGATGTTTCTGATCTAGCACTGAAACCCCTACCTTTGGACTAAATGTATTGTCATACTGTGGCCTAAGCAGTTAATTCACGTTGACAAACTGAAGTTCAACATTGTTTGTTAAACAAACAACCAAAACGAACAAGAAGCGCAACTTTTTTTAGTTTGTTTGTTTCTTGAGGGTGATGCCAAACTTGATGTTTTGAGCACTACTGAGGTTCTTGTTTTGCAACTCTTGAGACTCTCACAGGGAGCACAATGCTAGTTTCTTGTCATCTTCTTTGCTGCCTAAATATCTCTTGGAAAATAATGTTTTTCTTATCTGTCCCTTAGCAATGAGAATTACAGCGGAACAGGCTGTTTTCTTGGCTGCTACAGATGGTGACTGTTGTTAGGGTGTAGCTTGAGGATACTCCTCTTCCATTCCCCCTGCCCCCTCCAAATATTCCCCCATGATTTAAGGAACTCTATTACTAGCTTCTCTGCTCAAGCGTTTCTCTGCTCAAGTGACTCTTCTGTAAATTAGACCATCCTGGTCTTCCCTTACAACACGCCTTTGGGGAAAGGTTTTTCTTTTTTTAAGCCTGAACTATTTCCATGGTATTGACGCACAAAGAATGGCACTGGATGCAGCTGAAATTACATAGGCTCACAACTTTGTAGCCATACAAACATTTTCTGCAGTAGCGTTCTTGGGAACTTGAGTGGCAGAAGAGGCAGTGCAGAACAGGCTTTGTGTCCAGAGGCCTTCAAATCATGCTTAGATATCTCCTGTAAAGCACAGAGTAAAGAAGTGGTTCTCCAGCAATGTTGAGCTTGTGCTTGTCCTGCAGGAAGCTGGGGGAAGTTGACTCAGTGAACCTGAAGTGTCAGTGCCACATGCAAATGTGCCTTAGTTGTAGCTGGAATATTGGGAGCGGATTAATTGAAATTGGTTTTCTTGAACTGCCATATAATTGATTTCTAACAGCAAAATTGCTTCTTTGTCCTCAGGGTAGTGCTTTGGAAGCTTAGTTTTATTTCCAGGATTCTTGCACAGTTTCTTTTCAAGTCTTGTTTGTACAGACTTTTTGTCTGCTTTGAGGTGGCATCCCTAGTAGCAGTTACTTCAGTATGGCACGGTTCTTATCTAGGAGTGACCCATGAAGTACAGCTGGCAGCCATAACCTCTTTGTCAAAAGTACCAGCAGACTCCTGTCCTTTGGTTTTTTCCATAGATGTCTGCAAGTGATAACAGCCAACGGTGCTGTGAGGAACAGAAATAAGGATATTGACAATCTAAAAGTGTGGTTGTTCTTCCCTTTCTTCTGTTCCCCCTACTCTGGAATTTTAGACTTTTACCGGGAAAGGTACCATCTGTATGAGCTTTGTGCCCCATGCAGAGCTGAGGCCTTCAGTCCCTAGGCTATTGCAGTGAGGCAGAGTAGCTGCCTTCTTCCCTGGCACAGAGGGTAAATATTTGGGACACACCTGGCCACTGTGGGTCAGATTAGAAGTTAATCGAGCCCAGGAGCTGCCTTGAGCAGCGCTGACAATAGGGGAGTTGAGAGGTGCATGAGAAAGCAAGGACCTTTGATAATTCCTCCAAACACCGTGGAATCTCCAGTGATTTGCTTTGAAACCTAGTCTATTAATTGTTTCTGAAACAGGAACCATTTCATGTCTCTGCCTTACCTTTCTCACTTTCTCTTGTAGTTTTTGTATCTATGTCTTTAAGATAGGGAGCAATAATCAGAACTTAATTATCTTTGAGACTTCTGTCCATGTGTGAAATGTATGAACAAAGGGTTCAGGAGTTAATAGGGAAGAACTAATGCATGGATAATGGAGTTGCATAAACCTTGTTTCACTAAGAATCAGGCAAAAAATGATACGAGATGGCTGGACAGGAATTTTTCTTGCCCCCTCCCTTGACATGATAGAAAACAAAGAACAGAAGACCTCTGGGAAGTTCCAAATATCATAATGTTTCAGAGTTTAAACTGGATCAAGCAATTGACAGTTTGTCCAAGCAAGTTGCATGTCATTAACTTTGATTTATTTTTCTTTTTACTTCAAAAAGATACATGATGTCTTACCTTGAGTACATTTCTGTATGGAAGGTACTTCAGTTTTTGTTTGTAACTCTTACAGAGCCTTCAGTTTGGTGTTTTGGTTGGGGGTTTTTTTGTTGTTGTTTGGGGTGAGGTGGTGGTGGTGGTGTTGTTGCAATAACTCTTGATGTAAGAGCTGGCATGGATAAACAACTGTATCAACTTTTTTATAGGTCTGTGCGTAATCTGTAGTCCTGTTACATGGATCTTGCAAGGAACTGCTTCTCCTTTGACTTATGGTTTGGGTAATATTGAACCTGGATTTTTGGAGGCCTGTCAGAAAAAGTGATCCATAGGTTACATCTCAAAAAAGCCAAGGAACGTTGGCTGTCCCTTTCTAGTTCTGCACATTTGGAAGAAAATAAAACAAGAACATTTTGTTTACCATGTGAGCGTGTAGATAATCCTTGCTCAAGAAACGAGAGCAAAGCTGGCTTGATTTAACTGGGGTACTTCAACTTATCCTTGCAAAATTTAGTGGTGGTTTGCTGTTAACTGTATGGAGGGGAGATTCCTGCAGGAGATGCTCGCTTTTGCCCTGCCCCTCGCTGGCTGTAGGTATTTCAGAGGCCTGTGTGCATGGCATTTCCACATCCTTTTTAAGGAGTTGGGTGGTAGTGGTGGTGTTTCCCATAGCGTGTGCTGCCTCATCCTCAGCTTGCTGCATCCGCTGCTTGCAGCAGCCACAACTGCTGCTGTCCTGTAAATACAAATTGAGCCTGTGCTGACAGTGTGTCTCTAACACCTTCGTTGTTCCATGAAAGACATTAATTTGTAAATACCTGGTTTGTGTATATTGCTAGATGTATTAGACCCCATAATTCCTTTAGCAAATGAAAGAACTGTTTCAGTTTTGCCTTTCTGGTAATGAAAATACTGTGCTGGCAAGGCTTTCTCTATTGAAACTCTGTCTGCTCTGTAACTAAACATTTCATCGGGTGGCTGCTGCTGTGAGTGTTGCTGTTTTTTGAAGAGCCAGAAGGCAGCAGGACTTGGGCTCTGCCAGGTAAGATGGCAGGGCTTGCAGGCTCAAAGTAGGGTTGCTTCTCTGGTCTCCTCTTTCACACCTAGAGGGATTGTATTATCCAAAGCATAAAATGATTGACAGTTTAGGGCCAAAGCTGTTGAATAATTTGAAAACTGTAACTTACTGAAGGAAACTGGCCCAAAGTTGAACTGGAGAGCCTGGAGTATGAGGAGGCACATATTTCCTGTGAAAGAAGTCATAAAGTAAGCAGGTCATCATAAGTTTATGCGCTGTCTTGATGCTCGTCTTTAATTCAGGGCAGCAGCTTTGTGAGTTGTGAAGGGGAAATATTTACAACTGTGAAGTTACCTCTTTACCACGTGTCTGGAATTGCACATGGTACCCAGCAGTGGAAGTGAGTGTGAGAAGAGAAGAGGAAGGCTCCAGCCTCGCTCATATCCTGAGTGCATCTGTAGGCTGGTGCAGTACTCGCTGTGTAAGGCTTTTTGGGGAGTAAGGTAGGGAATACACAGCGAGGTCAGTCTCCAGAAAGCACTTGTAGCTTGAAAGGCAAGTGTGCATTGGGAAGGATAAAAATACTTTTGGGCATTTTTGCAACTTGATCACCTAAAAGCCCATAAGGTTATTAGGTAGCTCAGACATGTCTAATCTTATAAATATATGACCTCCAGACAGTGCGTGTTATTTATTTTGCTGTACCCCCTCCTGATTTTCTTTTCCATGGACTGATGTAGACATAAGCAACAGCTGACATGAAGAAGGCAGAGGGGGAAGCTCTTTTGTAATAATGTCTTAAAAGCATACGAGAGCAAAAAGAAATTCTGTTATGTTAATTGCCAATTGAGAACTATTATTTTACTGCCTTCATGGAAAATTTTCATCTTCTGTGGTCTGTAGGCTGTCATTCTAGTTTTAGCTGCTGTACTTATGTCTGTGTGTTCTAGCAGTTCAGTCAGTACCTGTGTAATACAGCATTGCTTTCTGGCAAGTTGTGTTGTGCATATTCAGGAAAAGCATTATGGGATATAAAGGCTTTTTTTGGATAGATTTATGCGTGTGGGTACTCCTGCTCTGTAACAGCACAGGCAAGAGGAAGAGCTGCATTTTGAGTTTGTCAGAAGGTGATGATGTGTGTGATGGTCCTTACTGTCTTTTGGTGTTTCCACACTCCTCAGTCATTGTTGTAGCCTGATCACAGATAACTGTAATATGCATGAGTGATACCATTAATTATGATCGTGGTATGGATGCACGGATGATTAATTCGGGGATGGTGAGCTGAAGCTAACAGCTGTTGTGGAGGTATGGGGTCAAAACTCTCTTCAGGGGGCTGGGTGGTGAGCGATTGCCTTCGTGTGCTTTTTGTGGTGGTCAGGGGGCATGTCACGCTTGTGGGATGCAGAGCAGTTTTAGACTAGTCCTTTTCTTCAGTTCTGTAAGTAGGAAAGCAAATAAATCAGCAAGGACAGGTAGTCAGTTGTGTTTGAACGGTCTGGCTTGTTTTGTTTGCTCTCAGGCTCTACTTTTCTGTCCCTAGACCTCATTTTTTGTTTTAGTGAACTCTTCCTGTTCTTAGAACTCTTCCATCTTAGTTAAGATGCGTATCTCCCTGTTGTCTAGAGATTTGCTAATTTTGTCTCCTTCCCCATCCCCTCTTTCGGCCCAGGGCACAGACCCTGGCAGCTGTGCGCATACAGGATGTGTCCCATTGGCAGCTGGATTGTTGGGAGCCTGTGGAAGGTTTCTGTTACTCTGTGTGTGCACATGCATCTGCAGTTGTAGGTACTGCCTTGGAAGCAAACTGGGAATGATATTAGCTGGGTAGGCAGTATGAGAAAGGGTGCACTTCCTTGGCATGGGAGGAAGCTGGAGATGAAGTGGAAGAGCCACTCAAGGAGTGTTTTGGAGTGTAGAGCACAGTGGTGTGCCTCCCTTAAACGTCCTGTGCAGGAAACCAGCCTTCTTGGCCTTTGTTGCTTGTGGAGCAGTTTCAGAGGACTGTGCTCACCAGCCCAAGCATCAGTTTGCATAGTGGTTTGTTGAACTTAAAATTTCCATGTTGTACATGTGGAGCTGGAATTCAAACAGTTCTCTGTGCAGGATAGCATTTTAATTTTAGTTCTAGTATTTAAAATCTCCATGAAAAATGTGAGCGCGTTCCTCTGATACGCATTATTTTGTGTTATGTGATTTGCAGCGTGCTCTGCATTACTTGCAGACAGGAAGAAGCCCTTTTCCAGGTAATTTGAGCAATGGGAAATAGGTCTCCATTAGTTGCATAGCTACTGGTGAAATGCTTAACATAGCTGTGGAATTAGTCTAAAACGTGGATGAGATGTACGGGGCTGTGGATTTGACAGGGTGAAGTCCTCGAGCACTGGCCTAAGGATGCACCTCTGCACTGTCGTGTGTCAGCTGCTGAAGCGTCCCGAGGGACAGGTTTGGTTCTGCCCTTCTGGCGGCAGCGTGCGGAGCGTGATGGTTCCTGTGAGCTTGGCGAGCGGGTGTTGGCCACACAGGGGGGGTCTGGGAATGCTCCTGCTGCTGACCGAGCCTGTGCTGGGGAGGTTTGTTATTCAATGCTGTTGGATACCACTGTGAGCTGTTCTTTGGTAAACCGTTCATCTGTGATAAGCTTTCTTTAAATCCGTGCCAGATTTTACAATCAATAAACTGTAGTTATGTGAAAAATCGAGTTAATGTTCACTTGAGGTATAAAATGTGTCTCTGAGAATATATGCGTGTGCATGCACACAAAAAAGCTGATTAAAAATGATGTGAACTGTGAACATTTGTAACAGCCACCTGAAACCCGTGGGATTAAAGACAAGGTTATATTTTCAAGACATAGATTGACATTTACTTTAGTTTCAATATCTAATTTTCAGGCACAGTGTTTACAAAAGTAATATTTTTTTGCATCTGCCCCAGTCTTTATTTTCCCCTTTCCTTAAGTGAGGAGTGGCTGGTTGTCTTAGGAATTATTGGAGGTTTGGAGGGAAAGAACTCATCCTTTCTTCACATGTTGGAGCCTTCCACTGAGAAGTGGCCAGTGAGCTTGGAGAGGCACCAAAGCGTCAGCATCCTCTGCTGCAGTGCCCTTGTAGGTCATGGGTGGTTCTACTGTGGGAGAAATAATTTCTTTTTACTCTGCTGATCAGTAAATTGCTTAATGCCCACCATTGTTATTTCAGTCAGCAGTTGTTATTGCTGAGGCCGCCAAATATCTGTTTGGTTTTGTGACTTCTGGTAGAGCTGGTCATGGTAATGTTGAGCCTGTTGTTTCCTGTTTGATGCGCTGCACGGAGCCAGTGTTTGGGCATGGAAATTTAGGATCTAGTTAGTTGGGTGTTTTAACTATTTCTGTTACCAACCCACATAGTTTTCTACAAACCAGATGCCCAAACTCAATTCATCACTTGAGATCTTTGACCAGTTTAAAGCCTGCAGGGATGTGATATTTAAGAGGAACTGACTCTTGCAGTTGGGAAGAAAGTTTTGGAGTCACTCCGATGCGTGTTAGTGTGTGTGAAGATGGCTGATGGTCAGTCTGGGAGGTCTGGAGCACAGAATGCACAAAAATGTCAAAAATTGAGTGTGCTATTTCAGTGCTTCTTAGCCCTGGTTACAGTCTATGGTTGAGTGACCCAAGACTCGTGCTGAGCATAAGCCTTGAAACTCTTCTCTTGTCACTCCAACCAAGACCGGGTTGGGACTTCACTCTCAAGGTGACAACACCCTTTTTGCAAAGACAAGAGCTTGGAAAACAGGGTTGTTAAGAATTGTCGCTCTCGGGATTTTAACCCCTGCGATTCCTGGTTAATGAATCTCTCCTAGGGCAGCCCAGCTCCGCTGGAGGGGCAAGAGGGCACTTCGGTTGTTTGCAGGTAGAGCGAGCAGCGCCTTCCTTGGGGCCATTTTCCCGATGGTCGGTGCTGTGCTCTGCTGTCCCACGCAGCAGTGGGTCGGGCTGTAAGTCCAGGAGAGCTGTGGATGACGGGCTGGAAGTCCAGGAGAGCTGTGGATGACGGGCTGGAAGTCCAGGAGAGCTGTGGATGACGGGCTGGAAGTCCAGGAGAGCTGTGGATGACGGGCTGGAAGTCCAGGAGAGCTGTGGATGACGGGCTGGAAGTCCAGGAGAGCTGTGGATGACGGGCTGGAAGTCCAGGAGAGCTGTGGATGACGGGCTGGAAGTCCAGGAGAGCTGTGGATGACGGGCTGGAAGTCCAGGAGAGCTGTGGATGACGGGCTGTAAGTCCAGGAGAGCGGAGGATAACGGGCTGTAAGCAGTGATAGGTCAGGCTGTAAGTCCAGGAGAGCGGAGGATAACGGGCTGTAAGTAGTGATAGGTCAGGCCGTAAGTCCAGGAGAGCGGAGGATAACGGGCTGTAAGTAGTGATAGGTCAGGCCGTAAGTCCAGGAGAGCGGAGGATAACGGGCTGTAAGTAGTGATAGGTCAGGCCGTAAGTCCAGGAGAGCGGAGGATAACGGGCTGTAAGTAGTGATAGGTCAGGCCGTAAGTCCAGGAGAGCGGAGGATAACGGGCTGTAAGTAGTGATAGGTCAGGCCGTAAGTCCAGGAGAGCGGAGGATAACGGGCTGTAAGTAGTGATAGGTCAGGCCGTAAGTCCAGGAGAGCGGAGGATAACGGGCTGTAAGCAGCGGTCTGACAAAACGTGTCCGCAGCTCGAGCGGTGTTACACGGGGCAAGCGGCAGGGCCCTGATGGGAAAATGCCCTGGTGTCTCTCTGGTCACCTCGGAGATAAAAGGGGTCCCCTTAACCCTCCTGGTGCAGTTTTTCAGGAGCAGAATGTCTTCCTTCCTGTGGGCTGGGGAGGAGGGAACGGTGTCTGTGCTTTCGAGAGCCCTTTTAAGCAGGATTTCGGGGAGATGGAGGGTAACCCTCAGTAGCTGCCCCTGTTTGCGGAGGGCAAGCAGCGCTGGAGAGCCGCTCCTCCCGGAGCATCGTGCTACCGTAGGCATTGCAGAGCATCACCCGAGGCGTGCCCGGGGGCTACGGGTGTTTTGCTCCAAACACTAATGAGCTGGGAAATCTGGAGGGAAATCGCCTTAGTCCGGGAAGGACTTGTTGTCAGATCTGTATGCAAGGTCAGCACCTTGTCAGCGGGGAGCTGCATTCAGCCCCCTCTTTGTCGCAGTTCAGGCTCAGGGTTTGGCTTCTGGAGTGTAGGGAGAGGAAGGCCAGTCCATTCAGGACTCCTGAGCATCTGTTTACTTAAGGAGTGCTTAAGCTTGGAGTTCCCCAATACCAAATAATTTATATGGCACTCATGCATGTTTCTGTGATGTTTTTTTTTTATTTTTGAAGGCACTACCTTTGGTAAAGAACTCGTTTTTTTCCTTTAACTTTAGATGTTTATCCTGCTTGAAAATACAAGTACTTCTAACCAGTCTGGACAGCTATATGGAATTTTGGTGAGGGCATTCTAGGATCACATAAGTGTAAAAGATCAGGAAGCAGAGGAAAGGATGAGAGAGAGAAACTATTTGTATTCTAAGTAAATGAGCCATGCTTGTAAACTGGAGGGGAAGAGAGAGATCACATATTGCCGGTGAGAAGTGACTGGATTTTGATAAGAAGAGGAAGCAAGTAAAAACAACATTGTGGTCTAAGTCGAAATAATCTGATCAGAGAGAGAAGGAAGATCACGTGCTTTGCTTTCCAGGCTGGTGAAGGTTTTGATTCGATTTTTAGCAGTTCATATTTTAAAGAGTCTTTTTTTTTTTGTCAGATTATGTCTACTTCGAAAATTCTTCAAGTAACCCCTATTTGATACGAAGAATAGAAGAGCTCAATAAGGTAAACATTTTTTTCCATCAAGTCTTTGAAGTTAATTGAATTTATGATCTGCTTGATTTGATTAAAATCAAAACAATTCTTTAGCAGTTCTCTGGTAATTAGCAGCTTAAAAATACATTTGTTCTCTGATCATTTTCTGGAATGCTTTAAGATCTTTTGTTCTCCTTTGGTATGAAAGGACTGAGTGTCAATGGCATGTCATTCTCAAGGTGATTATGCCTACCTTTAGGGCAGGAGGTTTCTGCAGTTCTTCACTTCCGTGCCAGCATCACGGGATGTGAAGAAAATACAGGAGTTTGCCTAGAGGATGGAGAGCTTTAATTTGATCTTTCTTGTGGGAGGCTCTTGCTCAGGAGAAAGGTTCGCAGCTGTGATCTGCCTGCTCAGACTCTTTGCTGGTTGTCCTTTCGGCCAGCGTACTCGTTCATCTGCCAGATTCCCTTTCAGTGGACCGAAAGGGAAGCGTGATGGCTTCTGTGTGGGAAGCCTGCTGAACTTCTCAGCTCTGAAATTTGACCTAGTTGAGGGGAGAAGACCGTCCTGAAGCCGTTAGCTGTATCCTAAACGTGCCACGTTGTGGGGTTTAATACCAACATCATCCAACCCATACAGAAGCGATGTAATGTTGCTGCTTTGGATTTGGATATACATTAACTGACTGCTGTCAGGTGTTTTCTTCTTTCTTCCTGTCAAACAGTTACCTGGAAGAGAAAATGTATCCATTTCATGACCAATAAAGAATCTGAATGCTAGGACATCCGTGGTAAACCCGTGTTTTAGTGGAGGTCTTTTACAGAAGTACCTTTAAGTCTCTTTTGCCTTAAAGAAATATGAATGAGTTCTTAAAATGTTCCCATGAATTATCACTGTATTCCACCCATTAAGAGGCTGCAGATTTGTTGATCACTTTCCTGGAAAGTGTTGTTTCCCCCTCTTTTTCTTCCTTTTCATCCTTCCCCTCACCTTTAAAAGAAGATGAACTTTCAACCTGGATCTCCCATCTTGGTGCAACGCTTGCTTGAGCTGTGATTTTTCTGACCTGCACTTGAAAAATGGGTCTTTCAGGTTGAAATGAATCCTAGATCTTCTATTTCTTTTTTAACTGAGTCTAAATGAAATTCTGACAATAAATCAGATCAATTTACATGGAAGCTGTCTATGTTTGAACAAGATGGTTCCTGCCTTTGTATTTTAGTTCCTCAAAATTTAAAAGTTCTGAATTATTTAACAGAAAAGGATAGAAATTCTGAGACTCTACTGAAAACTTTTGGTCTGTAAGGGAAATATTTGTGCATATATGTGATGTCTGGTTTTTTGTTTTTTAGATTTGTGTTAGGAAAATTGATATTATAAAAGTTGAAACTTTTCCTTCGTTCGCATCTTAGAGATGAACATGTACATCAATTTTTGTAGTGTTTCCTTGTGGACACCTGCCTGGTTCACTACTCTTTTTTGGAGACTTCCTAGCAGGGAATTTGTATCTTCTACTTTCTGAAACTGTGCCTTCATTATGGTTTTCAAAGAGTCTTCAGTGGTAGGATGCAACTCTTGAGTTACTTTTGCATTATTTGATTTCTTTTAGAGGTAGTAAATTGGCTAGGGCTGTTACAAACCGGTAGGTTTATTTCCCCTAGAATGTGTAAAAAGCCAGTTGCACTGTTTGACAGGTGCCATCTTACAATTGATCACGTCTCATTTTAAGAGCTTTAAGTAAATAATATTTCAAAAATTCTGACCTTTTCTTTTTATGTTGTCACTGGAATAGAATTTATTGTCTGGTGCAGCTTCCTTTGTTCTCCTTCTGTAGTGATTTTTTGTGTATTGGTCATTATTTGGCTCACCATTGCTGTCAGAGAATCTTATGTCATTTCTTTTGCAAAAGTAATAATGGCTGGGTTCTTTCTTGCCTTCCTACTGGCCTGCAGAGTTTGGAGCACAGCCTAGGTCTGGGTTCTGTTGTTATTTTTCACAGTTTTTTTATTAGGTTTGTAAAGGTTTATCTGAGTGCTACTTGATATAGGCATCACCTCAGAAGTAGCAAAGTGGCTCGTTAATATGTTGCAATGGCAGGTAAGTGTGTTTTTCTCACCCCTCAAAACCTCTGCACCTTAAAAATGGTGATTCCTCCTCTGCACCTTAAAAATGGTGATTCCTCCGGAGCAATTAGGAGGGCAGGGCCAAACTGCCTGGAATTTCCCTACCCTGGAAGGGGTCCTGCTGGAGTTTGTGTGTCAGATACTGTGTGCAGCTGGAGGTGCTAAAAGCAGACGCCGGGTAGCTCTCGTGCAAAATCCCAAATAATTGATGAAGTTCCTCGTTCAGAGTGTGCCGTTCTGCTCGTGGTTGTGGTCAGACTTTTCCTTCTGTTCCCTGTTTCAGACTGCCAATGGAAACGTGGAAGCGAAGGTGGTCTGTTTCTACAGGAGGAGAGACATCTCAAGCACGCTTATTGTGCTGGCAGACAAACATGCAAGTAAGCTGGTTTGTGCTCAAATGACATTGCTTCTGCACTCAATTGTCCAGCTCGGGTACAACTTTGGTATTTCAGGTGTCAGTATTATCATTCTTAAATGTGTGTTTTTCTGTAGTCATCTTTAGCAATTTGCATTACTTATTTCAATTTGCATTGACTTTTCTCTTTCTGCCTGACCTTCTTTTTTATTTTATTTTTCTTTATTTTCTCCTTTCCTTAAACCTTTTAATACCTCATTTGTGTATGGTTTGATTTTGGTGGGGACAAGACAGAAGTTTTCAGTTAGGGCTGAGTAAAGACATCTTATTTGCTCCACAGAAATTAATTTTTTAATTTTTGGAGTGAGAGAAAGTATTCTCCCTGTTAATATAACTTCTCATTAGTTATTTGGTTTGGTTTGTATATTAAAAAAACCCCTCAAACGTTATTTGAGTGAATCAAATAGACTGATTATGTGAAAGCAACTTGAAACATGGCCAGCTTGAAACCTGACTAACAGGATTTCTCTTTAAATTTCAATATTAATAATATTTCTTGTAGTGACACAGCTTTTGTCTGAACATGCTGAATAAATACGCTTTGAAAACAGAATTTGAGAATCTCCTATCACTGTTGTGAATACTTTTAAAGCCCTTTTGTTGGGAAAAGAAATGTCTATGCTGAGAGGAGACTTGAAAATTAGAACTTTTTTCCGAGTATTGTAGTTATGTTCTGATTAAAAAAAGTGTGAACCTAAACTATCTTAAAATGCAGCAGGTTGCCCACGCTACCTTGCATCAGTCTGCCTTGTGTGTATGCACTGTATAACTGATGTCTTGGTTTATTTTTTTTATTATTACTAGTTTTGTTTTACAGAATATGCTAGCTTGTGTTGGCAGGTACTCCTCTCCCAGGGAGGCATCTGAGACACTTGGCTGAGTAGAGGTGGAAGCTTATTTGCAAACAAAAATTTGGTGTTACCATTCTATTTCAATTATAGGAACAGTTTTAAAACAGAGCAACGTATTACATGACATTGGGCACTTTGTCTGAGGTGCTTCTAGCCCGTTTGACTCCATTCCAGTTGCCAGTGAGGATTAGATTTAGGTTTATTACACCTTCCTGGGCCAGCTCAGCATCCCTCGTGTCCCCTCCTTGCAGGCTGATGGACACAGTGCTAACGGAACAGTTTCCAAGACAGACACGTTGAAAGGGAGGAAAAACCTAAGCAAGTAGAGTAACTAAATTGTTTTTGTCTTGTGAACAACAGAGTGTGTGAGATGCAACTGTTCAGATTGCTTAAGATTTAGCAAAAAGCATGGACAGCCTTATGAATCCTTGTAATTAGGGGCACATGCGTAGATGAGAGAGAAGCAGTCAGATATGGGCATGTCAGAACTGTGATTTAGCTGGCAGACATCACTGGCTTTTAGTGTGCTTCTTGGTGTGCGTATCAATAGAGTGATCTGGGGATTGATTAAATCAGATACTCAGTTTTAGCAATGAATATAATGGCTTGCTGTGTTCTCACTGCTCCAATGCCATTGGGGAACAGATGCAACAAAACGAGTCCCTGACTGATAAATTTGAGTATTTTCTGTTGTAGTCTGCCCAAATAATCCCTCCATTGCAACCATACCTTGAAAAGAGGCTTTGAGAGGAGAGCTGGCTGTGTCACAGAATTGTGGTGGCAGGCAAAGCTTTTTTGAGATCTCTTCAGTGCAGCAGAATTCATTTTATCTGAGAACCTTGAAGCTTCATAGGAACTTCACCATAAACAGCATCACTGTTGATTCCTTCATCTGTCTCACTTCACTAGGTTTAGTAAAGGAAGCATGTAGGAAGGGTTCACAGAAACTCATATGTGAGACTGAAAATCAAAAATATTTGAACCCACGTAAGTGCTCTTTGAACCTGCAAATGCTGATTTCTCTTTGTGATAAGAAGTCTAAGTGGGTTTTTTTTAAATGCAAACAAATAGTTCATTGTTCATTTGTGTTGTTTGAAAGATGGGAAAATTCTTCTATAGCAAAATCCTATTAATAGAGCAACCAGAGACAACCGAGTCTGCCTCTTAGAGTAAATTTCATTAGTAACTAGCATTTTCTCCAGTATGTTTCTTTCTGGTGCAGAATAAAATTGCTACTGAATGACTTCCATTTATTTAGATAGATGTGCTGCTCTGTGGTTTCCCTTCTTCATAAGAAGGGAGAAGAGAGCAAAATTAAGCTTTTTGGACAGCCATTAGTTCTTCACTCTGAAAAAAAAAAAATCCACATCCTGCATGATATAATGAAATTAAATTTTGTAGATGTTAAGATTCTAGTACAGATATTCCACACTCTCACTGACTTTGAGTTCATTTCCATGAAGTCTCCTGTTGCCTCATTTTGATGCATTTGCAGTAGATGTACGTATCTGCATCGCTGATCTTTTAACTGCCTTTGTTCAGCTGATTAATGGAGCTTTCTGACTGCAGACATTTCTGGATTCACACAGTCTTCTGTTTAAGATGCCTTTATTTCAGACCTACTATTGAGATCAGGGCAGTGAGAGAGCTAAGTAATGGGGAGATACAGCCAGGGCATGAATGGAAAAATTGTTTGGATATTTTGGGTTTTTTTTTTTTTTGCTCTTCCAGTAAAGGAAGAAAAAAGATGTAATTGTGAAATTAATGTTTTGAAGTTTGAAAAAAACTAAATAAAAAGCCACTTTAGCTTGGATGATCCATCAGATATCTGAAACAGGCAAGTCTGAAATGTTGTCTTTTCTCATAAGTCTGGATACAGAGAAATGTGTTGGAAGTGCCTTATTCTGTAGTTGGTGACTATAAATTAGTACCTGATGGATGTAACCTGATTCTTGGATTTGATCTGTGATCTTACTATTTTTATCATATGATGTAAAGCTTGTCTGGGCTGTCCTATAAATCTTTCAGCCTTATGATGTCTTCCATACATTGTTAGTGCTTTTTATTCATAAGCCTCTTTAATCACCTCACAAATTATTCTAGGGAATTTCTCCAACTGTTTCTGAAACGAACTTGCTTCACCAGTAAGACACTGTTTGAAGTTCTTGCCCAGAGACTTTGAAAACAAGGTTGCAGACAGGACTTGATGGAAGAGAAATGGGAAAGATACTTCACTCCTCAACAACTTCACTCATCAACAGTTGGATGCTGTCACTATGTATTTTCTTTATATAATGTCTTACACAGTTTTTAGTAATTATTTAGATGTTTGCAGCAGTGACTGGCCAGTGAGTAGTGGTTGGGGAACTGGCTTAGTGCCAGTTGGCAGATTTGTGGTTGGTTTTCAGCAGGTGCTCTCTGGGTGCCAGGCACACGTGGCAGCTTGGTTTTGGAAGTGCCAGAGCTTCTGAAAATAAACGGTTGCACGATACCTGTGTGCCCAAACAGGTAGGGAATTTATGGAGAAGTTTTCTCACATTTCAAATAACACCAATCTAAATGAAGTTTGACAATAGCTTCTCAAATTAGCTCTCTTTATTTCTTCCATTTTTTTCCCCTTTGTCTGTTTTCTCCCAGCACCACGCATGCAGGTTTAAGAGGAGTCCATTTCATGTATCCTCTAATGACACCGTGGCTCAGGTGTTGCTGAGAGGAGGGAGCTGTGGTTTTTCTCTTTGGGAGGGCGGCGGTGAGGGAAGATATAAGTGTCCAGAATAGTTTACTACCTGTAATAGTGGCCATGACTGCAAAAGATGACCACCAGAAATTCGTGGCAGGGATCCTAGTGGGATGTCTTGATGATGTGGCAAACTCTTTCTGAAGTGTCAAGGTATAAAGATTCCTATCTATTTAAAATTTCTCCATATTTTCTATAGCTACGAGTCAATATCTGGTTTTTGGTAGAGAAAAAAGGAATAAGGCTACAGTTGCATACAAACCATTCGAAACTGAACCTGGGAGAAGGAACCCAGTGTAGTATTTTAATTTATTCAAATGCAGCATTTCTAGGGTGTTCCTCCAAGGTCCTTAGTTAAGCTGTTAGAACAGCCAGAGTTGCAGCTTCCTTTGCTGCTGAAGGAGCTGTTGTGCAGGTCACTGGCACTGTTTTTACTGTGTTTCCCAATGATTTGGCTCCACTCTTTTTCTTTATTCTTTACATTATTTTGTTAGGTATAACCATGCTAACTAAGTCTTCTGTTCCTGCAGACTGTTTCCCAAGCTGGTAAACCTTGGGTGCTCTCTAAAACTAATCTCTGTGTCTTGTTTACCTTTGTGCATTTCTGAATTCTGTCATGTAGCTACTTGTATGACACCCATAATGCAGAGAAAGGGCTGCTGCTTTCTGCTTTTGATGCTCTGGAGAGCCCAATCTGATCTATAGCAAATTGCTATTCTTTCTAGTGTCTAGCAAATATTGATGTTTAATTTCACATCTCACACACCCAGTCATTTTAAATTACAATTACTGCCTCTTGGGTTTCTCCTGCCAACTCAAAGTTTACTCTTTCTAATTATTTTCCCCATATATGTTAGCTTTCACACAGGTCTTGCTGTTTGTGCCTAATCTGCCTATCTCTTGTTCCCAATATAAGTCATCTTCAAGCTTTGGTAATGTGCTATTAATGATTCTGCCATTAAATATCAAATAATACTTAATCTAATACACTTCTTTGCAGCATTCCACTGGCTACTGCTGCATAGCTGATATATTACTGTTTGTATTAAGATTAAATGTTTAGTTTCAAATCTGCGCAGGCACATCTATCAAGCAGAAAGATTAATTTTGAGGTAAGGCTTTATGAGAGCACTGAAGTCCCAATGTACTGCATCTCCTGTATTCCCATACCACTTACTCCACAGTACTGTCAAAAATTCAGGCAAATCTTTCTGAAGAGGTTTCTTGGATGTTTTATGAATACACGTTTCTATTTTTTTAAGACTACGGTCCTTTTTTGTCAGGGGACGCCATTGTTGAGGGTGCAGTCTGCTTGAGTTGGTGTGAGGGGGTGAGCTGGAGGAAGGTGAAGTGCAGATAGGTCAGACAGGCTTGTCCCTCTCGGGGCTCAGTCTGCCTTTAGCCTGCCTCTGGCTGAGGTGGTGAGGTGTTGGTGGGCTCTGACCTGGTACTGGGTGCTTCTGTCCAAGCAGCCTTTGCCTGACCTCAGTGAGGGGAGAGGTTCCTGTCCTGGATCTGTCCCTTGGTTCCGAATGCATTCGTCAGGTCTGTCTTTTTCAGTGCTAAATCATGGCTGTGAGAAAGGAGGGACAGTGCTCCTGGAGATTTGTTTGTTTGTTATTTCCTGCAATGTTCCTACCTCTGTCTGGGGGTGCTGTGACAGTTTTACTGCTGTGTGTGGGGGAGTTGTTTGTTACCTGTAGAAGTGTCTGTCTGTTTTTAAGAAGAAATGTATTGTGCTTTTTGGTTTTGAGAGGCTGTTCATAGCAGAGCTGCCATAAGAACGTGTGCTCTCCACCCTCTGTATTTTATTGCAGAAGCTGGACGCATAAATAAAATACTGCTTGGAAGGCAAGCCTACCTGAAGGGCTGCGGTCCCTGGGATTAGTTTGGTCATGCTGGGTGCTTTCATTTTGTCTGTAGATTTGACTGGCACAAAGGGGTTGACATACTTTTTAGAAAAATGTAATTTCTAAAAGCTGTAGGCTATCAAGTATACTGAAGATACTGAGTATTTTAGGTTGCTCCTTGTAGTATTTCCCCTGCATTACACAGTGCACTGCTGTCATTTCCAAAAGCTGCTGTAAGTGCAGGCGTGAATTCCCTTTTCCTTTGTGCCTCCTTCGGTGGTCAGGCAAACGAGCTTGGAACTTGCTGACTTGTGTGTGGATTGCTGCTGGTATATTTACAGTGTAGCATAGCAGTCACAATATTAATTTTCAGCTAAAACAGAATCCACTTCAGTAAATAAATTGCAGACCCATGAAACTGTGCGACAAACGTAAATTTGGTGTTCTAGTTCCCAGGAAAATATGAAAACCTGAGTGCATGCTGCTGTGTGGTTAGCAGCTGATGTGGTGTAGCAGCTATTGTACGTTGCAGTCTGGTTTAATTCTGCTGCTCTTTTTTCCCTTCCTTGCTGGAGCAGCCTACCTGACGGGCAAATGGAGTGCAGGTCTTTTATTCGGGGCAGTAAAACGATGATAAATTGTGGGCAACCTGAAGGGTACATTATTTTTTGTCGCCGCCTTTGGCATAATGGTGGTCTATTTAAAGCTAAATGCAATTTTAGTGTTTTATAAAATGGAGATCTCTCCTTTCTGTTTGCTTTATTTTTGGGATAACTATGGGGATTTTAGTTAACTAATCTTAAGGGTATATAAATCATAACTGTGCCTGTATGTGTTTCTTACTAGAAATGTTTTTTGGCAACAACTGTTGAATTAAGCTGCAGGCATAAGTCTGCTCTTTGAGAGTAATGCTGCTGTAAAATTAGAGTTTTACAATTCATGCATGAGACTTTACAGCTCATTCTACTACAGTCTGGGAAACTTTTCCTGTGGTTTTGCAAGATACAAGTAACTGCATTAATTTCTTAGAGAAGGAAAAGTCTGATCTCTTCTTCCTCAGTCACTCGTCATGGAGGATCTTTGGAGTTTTTTCTGTGACTGTTTTGCCTTTTACAGCTTTAACTGGCATAACTGGCAGGATACTTGTTAACGAACACAAAACATACAATTTATTTCTTGAAAGAAAGATGCTTGGAGATGTTTAGGATCAGTTATGTATCAGCGTGGGTGGGATGTCATGTATTTACTTTGGTGCCTGTTTGAGAACTGGTTGGATGGAGACTGACTAGCTCCAAGGCAGCGGTGGTGCGTCCTGCCTGCTGCAATGCAGGAGCCTTGCAGCTGGATGTGTGTGATGTGGGTAGGGTAGAGAAGGGTAGCGAGGGCGGCAAGAGTGGCCTCAGGCACTTGGCTACGTTCCACTTAATCTTGTGGCTGGGATCTATTGGCTCTGGATGGGGTGAGGAGAGTACAAAATAACACCAGTTAAATAAACTGCCCTTTCCAGTGGGCATTTCCTGCAGAAACTGTTGAAGCTGGGATGGGGCAGTGTGATGTCCTGAAAGAGGAGTAGGATTTAAGATAACTGATGCCTGGCAAAGAGGACAGACCTCACTCTGCCTCACTCGTCATGTGCCAGCTTCTTCCTGATGAACCCGATGCAGTGATGGTCTCCAAAAGCAGCTCTCTCTCTGTCTCTCTCTCCAGACCTTCTCTGTTGGGAGCAGATTTGTGTGACTTTCAGCTTGATGTGACCTGTGTGTGCCTGGGATGATTTGATGGTGGTGGTGAATAAACACAGTTCTTCAGGTGTCATTTCAAGGATCTGTACTAATTATGTAATTGTTCAGTTGGCCGAAATGTTACATTTAATCTGATTAATGTTTATTATTTAGCAAAGGTTTTGGAGCAGGTCATTCTGACTTGCTCAAAGTCAATTCTTGTCCTGTTCTTGATCAATTTTGTCTCTTTATGACTAGGAGAAATGGAAGAAGAGATGGAAAATCCAGAAATGGTTGATTTACCAGAGAAACAGAAGCATCAGCTACGACATCGTGAGTTGTTTCTCTCACGACAGCTGGAATCTCTGCCAGCCACACACATTAGGTAATGACTGTTTTCTTCCATTTTATTCAAAAATCACATAGCATTGTTACTTCTCAAGTACTCTTCAATGTGAGATCAAGTTCTGTGTACAACTTCAGTACTACCATCTTTTGAATCACATGACCATTTAAAATGTTTTTTCATAAAATGTGTTTCTCTTTTTTAGAGGGAAATGCAGCGTTACTCTGTTAAATGAGACGGAATCCCTTAAATCGTATCTGGAACGGGAGGTAGGAACCATTCTGTGCATTGTAAAGCTTGATGAGTTTGTTCTGATTTGGTGCCTGTTTGCAGGTTTTCTAAAAAGAGGGTAGTTCTTTCATTTCTGTGTGTACTGGGCATTCACAGTGGGAAGCTTTAGGCTCTGTACAATTCTTATTGTGCATAAAACTTTGTGTTCACATCCCTGTGTGACAGTGAGCTGCCTCTCCTGCGTAGGGAACCCAGGCTGCTCGTCAGTGTGGCTGGGCTGAGATCAAACCCGGAGGCTGATGCCCTGGGACATGCAGTGACTGTAGAGGAGGGAGCAAGCCAGCAAGCTGTGCTTCTCTGTACTGGCTTTATCCTGAAATCATACAGATTTATGTTAATGTGCTTTAAGCTTGATCTTGCCTCAGATTTTTGAGGAGCTTAGTTCCCTGTTCGTTGAGTTCACTGTTCAAAATACTTACCTGGAGTCCTTCATATGCCACCACTGACACTTAACTCCTTGAAAAACTGCTTGTCAGGTGACATCTGACAAATTTACCCAGTCTGTCTCTTTAAACGTATCTCAGACCAAACACTTGAAACTGAATTGTCTTGCACAGTTAAATGCCATTCAGAATATAAATATTGGGCTTTACTTTTTCAGGTATTTTGTGATTTTAAAGAAATACCGTTGTATTTTTAAAAAGTTGCATTTCTACACCTTTAATTGTGGGTAGACCTCTGGCTGCTGGCTGGGTTAAACAATCTTAGAGTCTGACAATCTGTGAGAGATTTACTGTGGAGATTAGCAAAGACTTCAGGATGTTATTGTTTGAACACATCTGCAAGCAAATAATTTGCATTTGAAAACATTATACTGTTATACAAGAGAGGAAATCTTGTAATTAAAAACAGTAGGGTGATGGCCATTACTGGCCCTTAAGAAAGGAGAAAACTGGCCATCTTTTGCAAGGAGCATACTGTAGTCTCTCTCATAGCTGGGCTTTCTTTTTAAATGCTTTTGTAGCTTTCCTCAGTATTTATTTAAGCATAAGATTAGTCTTAATCTGATACTTTAGTTTAAGAGAATTTTAAACAAAGCACAGGGATTAAATAGTTGAGTTTCTCTTTGGAATGTGAAACCAAAAAATGTCGGGTCTGCTGAAGGCTGCCAAATGGCAGAGCATCAAACAAGGGATGTGGTGTTCAGCAGTGCTTGTAACCAGCTAGCAGCCCAGGATATGCCAGTTTGAAAGCAAAAGTTCATCAAACTGAAATTATTTCAGATTTTCCAGTACCCAGCTCTTAAGTAGTGTCTGTTCTCATCCAGTTACTCCCAAGACATTTTTATTACTGCTGGTGTTACAAATAGGTGTGCTGAGACTGAAGGGAGATGCTTTCCTCTAATCATGCAATGCTCAGTTGCAGATGTAGGCACGGAAAGAGATTTTCTTTTTTTTTCTCCATTCTTTTGAACTTTCAAAATGCAAGATGAGTGATGTGGGTTATTTTTAAAACTGAGCAGGCACTTAGAGATTTCACAGAATGAGAGAGTTCCCTGAATGTGTCCTGTCACTTAGCGTGGCATTTTGCTGTGGTGCAGACCAACTTGGACAGATGGTAAAGAAATTAAAGGCTCAGGAACACAAATGTGCTTGGGTGGAGGGTGAAGAGATTAAGAAAAGGAGATAGTTGTTGCCCAATGGGTTCCTAACACTGGATGGTATTGTTTTGAACTGTTTCTTCTTTGCCTATGCCTCCTGTTCTTAATCCATCCTTTGCTTTCAAAATGTTTCAGGGTTGTTCATTCTTTTCTAACACGCCTAAGCAGTTCTAGGGAACCTGGTATTTGATTTCCTAAATGTTATGACCAGTAAAAGTAGGCTTTCAACCTGAGGCTGTCTGCCTTGAAGCAGGTTAAATATCCAGACAGAAATTTTTAGGGAGATAGTAAGCATAGCAAAATTACATTTTTTGTTATCTCTGTTCTCCTCCTCCACCCTCTCTCTGTCACCTTCGTCAGGAAGATTGCCTTGTTACATTTGGAAAGCAGGCTGAAGGGGACCAGCACTGACTCTCTTACTGTGCCTGGTAAAACTGGGTTTGTAGCAGGAGTGAGGAATAGGAGGAAAGAGAGAAAAAAAGCAACTGGAAAACCTGAATTTTCTATAGACACTTAATTCCCATGGAGATCAAGAGAAGGGCATAGCCAATTATGGCAAAAGCACTAGATTTCCCTATTCTGCAGGAAACTGTTTTGTATGTACCATCTATTTCACTGCTCTGCCTGGATATATTCAGAGGCTTGTGTGAATTTGCCTGCTGAGCAGATGTCTGGCATATCTGTTCCTTTTGGTACCCCCCTAAAAATAAAACGTTCTCTAGTTAAAATATATCAAATACATGAAAGTAAGTTTGCAAGCTGCAATCAAGTAACCATTATTTCTGTAGTGTACTTTCACTCTGAGCCTGTTTTCTTTCTCTGGTTTCTTGGTGACTTTGGTTCTTGGCTATAGCTGTGGGTAGCTTAGGGGCTTTGGTAGGGAAGCTCTGAGCAGATGTGTCTGTCTAACAGTTGAGAGAAGCAGAAAGTCATGATTCAGTTTTAACTCTTGGCAGGTCATGTTGATTTTTTCTGAACGTGTTGGGTGTTTTCTGGGATCTGAAATGAAAAGAGAAAACCCTTCTCTTTCTTGACTGCTGCAAACCCAGCATACACAGTTTTGACAAGACAAATGAGCACGGAGGATTTTGAAGAGCAGTGTTACTTTGTTGTGAACGTCCCTTGTGAAACCCTTGTGAAAAATTGTTCTCATCACATAGTGGTGGTCAGGAGTTCACACATGCTTTAGAGTACACAAGGATCTGGTTTTTTTCTTAGTTTGCATTGGCACTAAGCTGACATTTATTAATGTTTTCAGCAGTCCCACTCAGTCTGCAGAAGGAATCTCATGTCTATGAGGGAGAATGGTCATGGTTTTGAATTACCTCCAGAGGTTGCAGTCTCTGTTGTATTCGCACTTGGGTCCCCAGACTTCCATCTTGTCTCTGCTGAGGAGGCTCTGGACGGGGAGAAGAGACCAGAGGCTTTTCATTCTTTTGTTCAGCCTGATTGATTTGAGACAAAACTGGACAAGACATAAGTGGATGACCTGAGACTAACAGAGATTTTGTAGAGAAAATTCATAGTGATAACCAATAAAAGAAAAGCAATAGGGCATGTAACAGTCAAATATCGTGGGAGAAACCCCCTCCACAATGCATGGCTCTCCCTGGCCAAGAAAGACTAAAGAATTTGCCTGTGGAATTGGTCTTCTTTGGGGCCCACTGTGTTGTTACACTATAGTATGTTCCATATTTGCTGGGCAATGTGCCTGAAAAGCATTAATGTTGCACTGCATATACTTTGTCCTGCAGTCAGGTGTTTTGGAGCTGGAGCAAATTAAACACTGTATTTATAACCTGAAAGCCTGTGAGACAAAGGCTTTTCCTACGTTTTATTTCCACAGTGATACATTCTCAAAATACTGCAATATCTTGAGCTTTGAGCGTGTCAGGGAGCAGGAGACCCAGATTTCTTTACATAGATGTAATATAAATGAGTGTTCATGTACTCTGAAGCTGCCTTCTGCCTGTAGGTTGATGTAACTTGACCCTGGTGCCTGTGGGAGTAGGAATTTTTTCAAAAGTATCATTTGCTTAGGATGCAATCAAATCCTCTGACCCTAAACACAACTACAGACAACCCTTCCAGTTGAAGTTCAGTTCTCTTCCAGAATTTTTGCCATGTTACTGTGGAAACTCACAGCAATTCTTCTTTTTCTGGGGCTTTATGTGACAGATTGGGAGACTCTCTTTTCCTTTGCCACCTCTTCGTAAAGCTGAACAGGGCTTGAAACTCATGCTGGTTTTGTCCTAATTTTTGTTGCATGCTGTTGACACATACAAATATAGGGAAAGGGAAAAATGAGGTGAGCATGAAATGAGATGCATTTAAACAGAGCGGCTGCTAGTGCCACAGAAATAAGGGGAGAGGGAAAATAAGCCAGAAACCTGATATGTGGAAAAAGGCACACTGCACATGCTGTTTGTGTTCAGACAGTTCTCTTTGCTGGTGACCATGTGGCTGTGGCCAGAGGCTACAAAAGGTCGGTTGTTCCGTGTCCTACCAGAGCTCTAACCCTGCCCAGTACTGCACGCTGTACCTCGATGGAGCGTACCTAGTCTCCAGAGTGTCACTCAATAGCTACAGCTAAGTACTTATCCATGCAGAAAAGTTTAATTACTTAAACTGTACAGTTTTAAGTAGTTAAAAATTTTGGCTGTTTCCTTTCTCTGCCCTGGCAGAACATTTTCATTCTGGAATGCCTTCTTGGTTTAATTTTACACACCCAGGTAGCGGAAGCCAAGCAGCTATTTTAGCCTTTTCCTCATCTACTTGAACAAAAGTAACAAATTAATGGATTGCCACCTGCAGCTAATTACTGCTGCTGCCAAATCTGCTGCCCCTCTCCTAATAACAAGCAGAAAGAAACGTGGTGGTTCAGTCTTAGACAGCAGCAGGCAAGAAGTTGGTCAGCAGCGCATGCCTGTGACAAGGACAGCTGAGCACATCCTGGTCTGTGTTAGCAGGAGTGTAGCCAGCAGATGGAGGGAGGCACTCATCCCCTCACTTCCTCACTTGTGAGGCCACTTCTGTAAGTTTTTGTCCAGCTTTGGGCCTTCCAGCATGAGAGGCATGGCCAGATTGGAGCCAGCCCAGCAGGGGCCACAGGGCCTGTCTGGGGCTTCGTGTCTCTGCGGGGTCGCGTTGGTGTGGCTGTAACACTCTGGAGTTCTGCTTCAATTTGTACTGGTATTTCTGTGTGGATAGGCCGCTGGCATCCAACCCTCTGGTTTGGAGTATGGGACTTGAATGGGATATGGCAGTTTTGTGTTCTGAAACAGCTGATGTGACTAAAAATTGTCTCCTGGCCCTTCTGAGCCTTGACTGTGCAAGAGGAGCTTTGTTCACTTCAGTTTGAGAGGCAGTATGTTAAGAGAGAGGCTGCTGTCGAGAGCTAACACTTGCAATATAGAAGAAAGTGGCAGAACTTAAATGGGCTTTTAAAACTGGTGGTTCATTTATTTTTTGTTCATCCAATTTTAAAACCTATATACAGGTAATAAAACCACTCTTAAACTGTAAAAACTTGGTAGTATGGTTGCAAAGCTGAAAGTAAAAGCTAATAACACTGTTCACCTTTGTGCTCTTGTTTTATTTTTAGGATTTCTTCTTTTATTCACTAGTGTATGATCCTCAACAAAAGACCCTGCTTGCTGATAAAGGAGAGATTCGAGTTGGAAACAGATACCAGGCAGATATAACAGACTTACTAAAAGAGGGTAATTTCTGTAATTTATTTAAATTGTCAAGAGTTCGCGTTGAGTTTGGCCACTTCTCTGTGTGAGGCCTGCCTAGGTGTGGGAGGTGGCTTGCACTGCCAGGCCGTGTGTACAGTGATGGCTGGATTTGTTGAGGCTGTTGTCCACCGAAGGCAATTAGTTCTCTTGCAAATGGGTCTTTAAATGGGCGTTCGTCCAAATCATAAAAGTTGTTGAAATAAATTGAATTAATGGGCTCTCTCGGAGCTTGCACTCTTTTTATTAAGAGATTTCAGAATTTCCATGGGAAACACTAATTTCCATCACATCTGTAAAGCCTTTTGTGTTTTTAATCAAGCCTCACTTCCCTATAAGAGCCCCTCCCAAATTATTGCCAATTAAATGCTGTCTGCCCTCATCAATTTGCCCATTACTGCCGGGTGCCTTTTCCCTGGAGCCCTCTCCCCATCCCAGTGCTGGCTGCCAGCCTAGACTTCTCACCTGCACAACAGGCAGGAGGAAGAATTTGCTGGCTGGAGCTTGTGTTGAGACTTGAGCCTGGCCCCAGTGTGTCATGGAGCAGTGGGACCACGAGGACACGGGCCTGAGGACGAGGGAGAAGGAGCAGGAACCAGTAGTACTTATCAGATAGCAGCTAACTTTAGATTTCTCTCTGCACTACCCTACAGATCCAAAAGTGGGTGGAAAAACTGAGAGGGATGGGGAGTGTTGGCATCTAAAGGTTCTTTCCTGAGCCCTGTGTAATGCAGAGGGACAGGTCTATCCATAAGCTTCTCCTAGGAGAGAGAGGGTTGTGACCTGTGTTGGAGAGGTGATACCCAGTCTGGATGGGCCAAGGTGCGGAAGCAATGAGATGCTTCTGTCTTAGAAACTGTGCTGACACTGTGAGTCTCATGTTAAAACAGGCAAAAAAATGGGTCAGGACTCCTGTTGAATTTGTCTGTGAAACCAGTATTTATTCAACAGCTGGGCAAGTCTCCTAAGTGAGGATGAACTAATGTGAAAGGCATCCTGTTCCCTCAGTGGGCCAACATGGGGCTTCAGAGAAGGACAATCGCCAGATGTTCTAAAGGAAGCAGAAAGAAGGAGAAAGTCTCAGTAGCTCCTGTATTTTAGCAGAGTATTCTGGTTTGTCTAGACTCGGGAAAATAAAGAGTGTCTGATGCCATGATTTCCCCCCTAGAAAGTAGCTGAGATGAGTTGAACCAGCTACTCTTTGCCTGCTGAGAGCAGCTGGGAGTGTGTCTGTTTTCCTGGAACTGCTGCAAGATAAAGGAGAAAGACAGATGAGCTGGGGAAAGAAACTGAAAAGAAACTGTCTAGTTTGGAGAAAGATGTGCTCTGTTTGCCATGACATATCCTTTGACACCAGTTTGTGAAAATCTGATTGCCCAGTTCAGATGAGCTGTGTTGCTGTGTCTGTCAAGCTAAAATTGTCACATACAAATAAGTGAGTGAAATTTTCACAGTGGTCTGTCAGGCAGAGCAACCGAGATGGGCTAACAGTGACAACAGTGTAAGATAAAAAATGATCTAGAAAGTACTTCTATTTTAAAAGAGCCATATTAAATATTTCTTATTTGTTTTTCAACCAGGTGAGGATGATGGAAGAGATCAGTCAAAACTTGAAACGAAAGTTTGGGAGGCCTTTAACCCACTAGTAGACAAGCAGATAGACCAGTTCCTGGTGGTAGCACGGTAAGAGCATTTCACCTCTCCTTTGAAGAAGTGAATGTTAGTAGCTTCCAAGCACTTTCTTCTGTTCTTTTTGTTTTATTAGCATGAATTCTGGTTTTGGTTGCTTGATTCACTTGCTCAGTTTTAAAATGAGGGACAGTTTATATGCCTTCCTGGGAACAGCATGCCTTTAGGAACAGCTCCTCGGATTTACAACTTTTTTTCATAAAAGCAAAGCAAGTTGCATGTAAAAGTGATCTTGTAATTGGTGGGGTTTTTCAAATACTTCGGTCAGCATGCAGAAGACTTAGTGAATTAAATTCTTGGCAGTTCTTTGCTCTGTCCATTTACTGCCTTTCAAAACCAGTGACACTTTAACATCCATTAATGGTTTGCTAAGAATTCTGGTAAATACCTATGACGGAGTGAGGATACTTTCTAATGCCTAGATTCCAAAAGGTAGGCACAATAAAAAAACCCCCTGTGAATCTGTGCTGATGTTGTTTTTATTTAAGCCCAAAGCAATCCTTGTTGATCAACTCTTCCATTTTAAAGGTTCTTGAACTAATGCGTTGTGTAAACAGAAGCCTGTATTGAATTTTAGCCTCTCATAGCAATTGGTGACTGAATAATTTAGGGGAAAAAATACACAGGAAACTCTCCATATCTCTGTGTTTTAGGTGTTAACCTTTATAGATGAACCCTGCTTCTGTCTGCCTTTTTTCCTTCCCCCTGTTGGATTTTCGTGTGGGTTGTTTTGTAGTGACTGTGGAGCTGCTTTGTGATGGGAGTTTCCACCTTGTGTAGGCTTCTGGTGGCAGAGCTGGTTTCAGTGGTTCTTTGTGGCGGTCCAGTGCTGCCCACTGGGTTTTTAGCAGCAGCCGCCGCGGGCTGCGGGCTGTAACGAGAGTCACTGCAGAGATGGGTACGGGATTGCTTCTGATCGCAGTCAGCAAAGCGGTCCCGTTTATAATTAGTTCACACACACAGAGAAGTATCAGTTCAGCTAAAGCTGGGCACGGGGGAGTTGTGAGGCAGGGATGGGGATAGTGACTGGGAGGCTGGGGGGAGGGCGAAGTGTGAATCGCCACAGACACTGGGATGGGGGAGGCGGGTTTGGATTTTGGCCAAAATTAGATGTTTGATGACAACTACTGCGTAAACATTTACCTTTCCTACTCCCGCACTGCTTGGCACTGGTGTGTTCCTCTGTGCTCTCAGCTAGTTTGGAGAAGTGACCTGAGTGAAGGGGGAAAACCCCAAACCGCCTCTTTTTGTTGTTGTAGTTGCTCAGTGGAGTTCAGCTCCAGTTCACTGTGCAGGAGCACAAGTGTTTCACCCGTGTGGTGTAGCAAGCAGGCAGGGGAGAAGGAATTTCAAGAACCAATGTTTGTTACAGGTTTCTCCAACTGATTTCTTTAGGAATAAGATGAAGAGCATGGGGATTGTGGTCTCAGATGCAGAAAGGATGAGTCGTGAAGTATTTGAGAATTGCTGTGTTGTACAGGCTTTGTGTGATGTATATTATACAATGTGAAGTTGTAAAATAATAATGTTTCTAATTTTCTGAAACTTTTTCAGAAAAACACTTGCATTGCTGCATTTTTTTGTGTCTGGTCTTGGCATCTGCCCCTGTACCTTTGGGCAGTGCAGCACTGCTCTTGCCATTGTGGAAGAGACTGTTGTCATTCATAAAGCTTGCTTGTGCTCTGTTCCTGTTGCAGCTCAAGTCTGTTGGCAGATAAGGGATAAGAGAGTAGCTCAAAACTCCCTGTTGGTGACCCTTGAGTCTTTCTCTATTTCCTCTCCCGTGCCTAAGCCTCTTCAGTCATATGAGCTAAGTAAAGTGTTCATAAAAACAAGCCACGTTTGGAGAGAACGCTCTCTGGCTCAGAATGAGCACCAAACCTTGTAATCTTGTAACTGGGAAATGGAGCCTGCTCATCTCAGAGAGTGTTGTCTGGGTGTTTGTTTGTGCTGGGTTTGCTTGCGAAGTTAAGGCTGGGTTTAATTTCTTTCAGGTCTGTTGGTACGTTTGCCCGAGCCCTGGATTGCAGTAGTTCTGTCAGACAGCCAAGTTTGCACATGAGTGCTGCAGCAGCCTCCAGGGACATCACACTGGTAAGATTTTTTTTTTTTAGAGGACCTTAAGTTTGTGAGACATGCAGAATATTCACCTCAGCATTCACAGTTGGCAAAGAGAGAGGGGCAGATGGATTGTAATTGTGGCTTGCTGTGAAGCAGAGCCTGTCTTTGTAAAGGAATCCTTTAGTTACAGATGAAGTAACTTTTTCTGGCCTTGTGCCTCTTATGATCCATCATGGATAATACTGTGAGATAATTTCTGTGGTTTTTTTTTTTTTTCCCTTGGTTTTATTAAAATATTCTGATGACATGCTTGACAGCCCATCCCTTGCATGGGCTCAGTAGCTCTCTCGAGGAGAATGCAAATTATGGTCTGCCTGTCTGTAACGTTACAGTGCCCGAATGCCGTTCTTCATCACTTCCCAACACCAGACTGTCACTGGCATCCTTGGGCGAGATTGACCAAGGATGTCTGGGGGAAAAGCTTTTGGTCAGATAAGAAATGTCAGTTGATGCTGTTCTCTTTGATGAGCTCCAGTTTAGAGTCCCTGAGGAGCAGTGATATTGTTAACATTTTATAATCATAAATGTTGCTGAGTAGATCGAGGAAAGGGAAAAAACTTGAACTTTTATGCTACGGAAAGTTAATGAAAATTTGAATAAAATTTATGAAGTCTTCAGAGAACTGTTATCAAAGCCTCACCTCATAACTGGAGTAATGTAAACTTATATGTAGAGCAAATTCTAGTCTAGAACGGTGTAGGTTAATTATGCATGTGCACAAAACTGGTATGATGAAAGGCAAATAACATCCTGATTAAAACTGCAGAAACGGGGAAATAAAGCCAAGCTTTCATTTACTAATAGCAATTCCTCCCTCGCAGCATGTTCTCAGCCCTTGTAAATCACAAGTTGCAGACAGCCGTGGCTCGGCTTTCTGAGGAGTAATTGCCCCTGAGAGTCATTCTTTTTTCCTACTCAGCTGTGATGTGTGACTTAACTTGAGTCTTTTTTGAGGTTTCTGCCCTTTTGGAGGGATGTATACATGTGTTGCTGCTCTTGTTTTTCATCCATGAAATTTTTGTGGATTATTTGACAAAGAAAGTGCATGGCTGTCTCTGTGAGGAAACGCCCTGGGACCTTTCTCCATGCCCCATCTGTGGATGGTAGCTCAGTCCTGGGGGGAGTGGATCTATCCTGTGCATTTCCTTACCAGCAGTGCTGCAGTGGTGGTGCTGGCGAGGAGATGATAGGAGTAATTGATGCACAAGGGCTTATGTTCCACAAACCTCACTATTAGTGAATGTTAGGTTTCTGTGCTGACAGCTACAGTCAGTGTGAGGTTGGAACCAGCTTTTACTGACTTTTTGTTAGGTACAGAATACTGCACCTTCAAATCTCAGTGCAGAATTTGTCATTGCTGTTTCACTGTGAAACGTTTTCCCCCCGGATACTTGTCCTTACATTTCTTTCTCCTTTCCAACCCTGTAGTTCCACGCTATGGACACTTTGCACAAAAATGTCTATGACATTTCCAAGGCAATCTCCGCGCTTGTGCCTCAAGGTGGGCCGGTCCTGTGCAGAGATGAGATGGAGGAGTGGTCTGCTTCAGAGGCAAACCTCTTCGAGGAGGCTCTAGAAAAATATGGAAAAGATTTCACTGACATTCAGCAAGATTTTGTAAGTATATACAAGGGAGGCCCCCATGGCAACTGGCTCTGATTGGGGACAGAGCTGGTTTGCAGCTTGTCTGAGCTCTGTTTTTCATTGTTGAACAAGAGGGCTTTGAACTGGAGCGTGTCTCTTGCTCTAAAGTGGGGAAAGGCAGACCTCATACTGGTGACAGCCTGGTGTACAGTCAGAATTTCAAATCACAGATGATCGCTTTTCCTTTAGAAATGTTAATTTAGAATCATCTGTTCCACTACAGCCGAGGGAGGATGTAGGAAAGTGTTGTGACAGCCGAGCTGCTCTAGATTAATTTGTGTTTGAAGGAGAATAAGTGTTGGGCCTTCTGAAACACGAAAATGTAGTCACCTTTACAGTGTGGTTTCAGAAAGGGCCTTTTGAGAGTTTTCAAAAGGAATCCTGGGCATCCAAGGGAAGTGTCCTGTAGTTTGGCCAAAGCTCCACCCTAGGTGCCAGCCTGCAGATTGAATGGAGCACTGTAAGGAGAGCCAAGTTTCACTGTGTCGCTGTTCAAGTCCTCCAGAACAAAACAAATAGTTTCAGTGTTGTTTGTCCTGTGCTCTAATCTCTTAGAGAGACTTGGAAACAGCAGCACTCTCTGTGGTCCTGCTGAAATCCTCATGCTTCTCACGCAGAGAACAGAGCTGGCAGGGCACAATGCTGTTAGTAGTTTGTTTTGTTTTGGTTTTTTTTTAATGGGCCAGCTCCGTTGAAGCCAAGTGTATCAGGACTGTGATACTGTAGATGTGACTCTTGCTTCAGTCTCTGCTGCTTGCGCAGAGTCTGAGCCTGTGGCCTCCCTTCCACATTGTGCCTCTCTGGAGTGGTTTGCTGTGGAGCCAGTGCAGCATGAAGATTTACCTCTAGCCTGTTCCACTTTTACACTGAAATCTCAGAGTATTTTGAAAGGGCATTTAATTTAATATGGGTCCCATGAGCATCTAAGCCCCTTTGTAGATTCCAAGTGTCTTTTTTTTTGAGGAGGGGTAGTAGTTGCAAGACTCTGCTGCAACCATCAGTCAGAAGAATCCCGAGAATTTCAGTGAGACTGTGTGCCAGCTCCCTTCAATAAATTCTGCTTTTCTTTGTGTCCCCAGCTCCCATGGAAGTCCTTAACAAGCATTATAGAATATTACTATATGTGGAAAACTACAGACAGATACGTTCAGCAGGTAAGAGAGTCAGAACCACCTCTTCCATTCTAGCAGAAGGTGTTTTTCTTGCCTGTGAAACCAAGCTTTGTTTCTCTATTCTCCCTCTTGGGATTCAGCCTTTCCAATAGGTAGGTTCTGTTATGATGAGAAGAACCTCTTGTCACTAAACTCATCAGCCCTTCTGTAGATAAGAACAGCATTGGCAAGAGTGCATTCTTGTGTTTGCTGCTGCCCTGTTTGCTTGGAGCTTTCTAATGTCTGGTTTGGAATTCAGCAGAGGAAGGAAGGCAGGGCAGTTACTTTCTGACTGTGGAGTTCAAGGTCGGCGTGAAGTTCAGTGACCTCTTGTACAGGAGGCCCCCACGCTGATCCCCCCACTGCCTGCCCATGATTTGGGTGGCAGATGCACGAGGCTGCCCCACGTAAGCTCTGAGTGAACTGTTTACCTGGGAAGTGCCACTGGCTCAAATTCCCAGACTCGTTATACTTGAGAATCAACTTTGAGTAGTGTTTACAATCATTTTTATCTCTGCTTGTTTAAATACGAAGGCTGGTTGGTCCCTGAAATAAAGCAAGCACCATGCAAGCAGCATGCAGAGTCTTGCAGAGTATCAGTTGCTGAAAACTACTCCTGATATTTAACAGGAAAATGGAGTGAAAGAAGGGAGAAATTTAGAATGGATTCTTGATTACAATTATCAGTCCTAAGCTGAGGCATCTATTTGAAATATTAGGAAAAGTGGAATTGTGACAATGTCCTGCCTTGTTTCCTTGGAAATTCAGCCTGTGGTAAAGACTAGATGCCTGAGGCATTGACCAATGTTTGGCATGTGCTGTAATGTGATTTTTACCATTTTCTTTCTGGTTGAAGCACTGTTGAAATTAGAGGCACCCTCATGACAAATGAGAACCCTTTTTTGCATCAGTTATGTTTTAATAAAAATGTTAATGGCATCCTCATTCCACTATTTCCCCAAGTTCGTTCCTTGAAACTTTTCCTTCCAGTTAGGAAATGGGTGGTAGGAACATGTGATAGTGATGGAAGCTGGCACGGTGGAGAAGAATAATGCTCATGGTTTTTCCTTCCCCATTGCTTTCTCCATTTCCTTAAAGTTTGTTTTCACATAGTCAAAATCGCAGGGGGGATAATTATGTGAAGGCTTTAATTATTTGTTCTTGCAGCAGTTAAAAAGCACAACAAACCTACAGTTTCTTATACTGGTTTGTTCTATTTGTGTGCACTGGGTTTTCTGTCGTGGTTATGCTGTACCTTACATGTGCTGCCCAGGAGTTTACCAGGGAGTGGGATTTGGGGAAGACTTCCAGTTAGAGACTCTGCACTTAGGAGACAGTATAAGCTGGACAGGTAGAAGTGGCAGTGCAAAGATACCACATCAATTAGATCTGAACTGAGCTGAAGACCTCATCTCAAATTCCCAGCTTGTACAAGCAAATAATACCATGAAACATTTATAAAAAGCTTGAGAGAGCTATCTGTATGTAACCACAAAGAGAAAGCATAGGAAGTTGTAGTTCAAATAGTGGTGTATTACATTTATATTTTACTTGATGAGTGCGAAGTCTTTGGCAAAGTACATCTGTTGCCATTTTTTCCATCTGTTTCTTCATAGTGTTTGTTCTGTGCAGACTCTTCCCTTGGTCTAATACCACAAAATGGTTCTGAGGCTGACAGCATTTTCATACATAAGATATTGAAAGTATCCCAAGTAAGGAGGTGCAAAGTGTGTACCTCCAGTTTTTGCACTTCACTTCCCTCTTTCCAAGAAGATGATTAAATTATATTCCCAGTCTGGATGTTACAGAGTTTAATGAAAGTATTAATAACTTGCTTATTCTTGTAAAATCTTTGGCTGAATGAGCATTAAAAGTGCATTTAAATTGCCTATTTCTGTGAGTTACAAAACATAGGAACAAAGATTTTTATCACCAACCAATTGCCTGCTTGGATGAAGAAGCAACAGTTAGCTGGGAGCTGTTTACATCCTTCTGTTTCCCTTGGCATCTTCTTGGCATGAGAAAACACTGCCGTAATACCAAATCAGAATCTCTCTGTTTCTTGCCATTGAGGAAGGGCCGTTTTGAGTTGCCTTCGACAGAAGGCTCGTTCTGAGAACTGAGCAATGGCTTGTACTCGTGCTTGGTGTACCTAAGATCAGAAGGCTCAATGCAGCACTTCCCGTCTTGTGAGTAGGACACAGAGAGGAGATGTGTGCAAACTGACTGCTTTTGGAGCGTGCACTCAAATCCCTTATCCAGTGATTTTTATTTGGCTTTGGCTATGCCATGCTTCTGGAGATTACCAGCGTAAGTAGGAGTTCAGGCATCTCGAGAAGGACTGACCCTCCAAGAGCAGAACTGTTAGGACTCATTCTACTGCAGTGTCAACGCAGAACTGGTGGTTTAGTGCAGGCTCCTGAATGTCTCCTGTCCACAGTGATCCCAAGAGCTGTCGTGTCGATAACACCCTTTCAGAGCTGTCATGAAGAAAATGAGGGTGATGCATTCCAAATTCTGTATCCTGGGTCTCCTTTGAACATGTTCTTTTCTTGGGACAGATTTTCTGTGTCAGTACACAAGAGTGTATATTTCTGATTGAGGTAGGTTTGAAATGGCTTTGAACGATTAACTGCTGTTTGTTGGCTTCTCCCAGAGATTTGAGAGCTCTGAGGGTTGATGGGGTGTTTGGCTATGCCTACATTTTCATTCGGTTAGAGGTTGAGTTCTTGCGTAGTTGTGAGTTCCAGGGTGGTTTTTTTTTAAAGACGAAATGTTTCTGCTATTGTGCTTATCATTAGGGGAAGTCCTGAAAACTTTAGAACATGAAGCTTTCCAAAGGTTGAGACAAGCTCGGGACATGGCAGTGGCAGATGACTGTTTAAATTAATCACATTCTTTCTGAGAGTTAAGGGCTTTAATTTACTTTTTCCATTTTTATTTGTGTCTGAGGAGAAGGTAACTTCTAGGGGAAGATCAACTACTATCAATTTCTATTTCTTTTGTGGAAGTGCCATTAGAGAAGTATAGGAGGAATAGACAGAGAGAGTTGGGTTTAAGGTCAGCACGGTGAGAACATGCTGGGGAAAGTGGAAGTGCCCTTACATTTGACTCGATGAGGCAGGGATCTCTGGGTCAGTCTTGGTGCGGATAGAAAACATCTTTCTGAAGGGATGCAGGCCTGCTGTGTATCCAGCCCAGAGCTGAGAGTGATGTCTTAATGTACCAGCCTTCACAAAGTCCTGTGTGCCAAAGTGCAGAAATAACATCAATGAAAGGTTTTTCCACATTCGTGGGGTGTTTTATCCCCAAACACCTCCTGTTAAACCTATGGTTATATGGAACTCGGTCACTTTCTTGCCAAAACTCATGGGTACAACCCATCCATTCTGAGACGTGTTGCTGGAGCACAAGCAGCTGGGAGTGTTTCTCCCAAATGCATCACAGACTAATTCCCTCTTCTGTCCCACCTCCCTGACCTCTGCTGTGTGTTCAACACTTGTGTGTTCAGAGGTTTGACAAAGAATAAACAGCGTGAAAGTTCTCTGAATCCAGAATGTGTAATTTATCTTCCCTTTCATAAACTAATAAAGGCCTAACATTTGAGGGTGTTTGAGGCATCCCCGTGCTGTCCACCAACCCAACTCTTGTGTTGTGGATGTTGAAATATCCGCAGCGTTCCTGGATTTCTTTTTTTATTTCCTCTTTATAAATATTTACTCTTTAGAAAATGATCACAAACATTTGTTCTGATATGGCACCTATTATAAAACTCTTTCAAGCCCAGTGGATAGTATGTCAAATATGAGAGAGGATATATAAAGGACAGATGTTTGCACCAACTTGAGTGTACAGTGCTTAGTACTTTAATCCCTTGGTCCCTGTGAGATAGACAAGTTGGTAATATCTTCCTTTTATAGATGGGGAAAATATGATGAGGTAAATAAGAGGATATACTTAAGATCTGTGTATATAAATAACTCAGAGAAAAGGTTTTTTAGGCCAAACTACTAGAAAAAGTTACAAACATTCTGGGTTTTTCTTGAGGGTGAGGACATTCATAACTACATCAGACAGCATTAAGAATTTATAGCATAAATACGCTTCAGGCACAGATCAATTAATAACTGGCAAAGGACCTAGCAGAGCACTCTGTCAGCGAAGAGATTATTCTGAAATTGTGCACGACTACATTTCAGGCACCTTTCTTTGGTACCTTCTGGGATCAGTCAGTGTCAGGAAATAGGAAACTCATCATATCTGTTCTATCGATTGCCCACAGCCACAGGTACTTAGCACAAAGCCTCTTCTTACCCAGGACATTGTGGTACCTTCTGGAAACCCCCAGTTTGCCTGCTGTGCTGTTTGTAAAAGGGTGTGTGCCCTTTGTCTGTGCTGTGCTGCTCCCCACAGCTGGAGGAGAGGAGGGTGTTGTGAGGTCCAGGTGATTCAAGGCAGTTTTTAGCTCAGGGCTTGCTCCATCCTCATCAGTCACAAAGGAAATCTGTGGGGTGAGGTTAACATTCATCACCTGTTTACTAAAATACTGCTTCATACCCTAAATTAGCCATGTCCCCAAGGCAAATGGCTTTGTGTTGTTCACAGGAGAATATTGCAGTTGCTGATAATGCTTTATGCTTGGATAAAGCTCTTGCATTCATAGATTTCCAGAACTGTCATAATATAATGATGCCAATAGTCCCCTTGGGAGATGTTGTCAAGAAAACTGCAGCTTTTTCCTCTCACAATCTAGAAATTTAAAAACCACAACAGTTCTCTACCAGTGTAAGTTTCCTGAATTTCCTGTCTCAAGGAAATTGGATTCTGGTACTGGTCATCAAGCAGTATTTTAAGCTGTTTGTCAGTATCTGGTGTTGGATTTCCATGTATTTCCTGGGGAGACTGAGCTCTGTAGCTGTTCATCTGCCAGCACGAGTGGCTGTGGCAGTCTGTGCCTGGAGCATGAGGTCCTCTTTGTCAGCTGAGGCTGCGTGTGGAACAGGCTCCAGCTCTGAGCTGGAAGGCACCTGAGCCTGCATTTCGTTAAAGGATGATTTTTTTGTTTAGTGTCTCTGGAAGGTAGAGGAGGATGTCTGATGCTGTTTGGGGGACCATCGTGACAGTGCTTCTTGGGTGCCTTTATTCCTTATGCGAAGGTGCTCGGTTAGGGTCGAAAACGTTTGGTTTGGACATGCAGTTCACGTTCAGGAGAACCTCTTCAGTTCCATTGCTGAGTGGCAGCAAAATGTGTGTTACTGATTGCTGCACATCTGCAGGATTGATAAAGATTGTCTCCACAAGGTCTTCATCTGGGTTCTCTTGGGGCCAGTTTTCAGGCAGCAGTTCTTGTCCTGGGTGAATTTAACAGAAGCAGTCTGGGAAACTGGCCCACTCCAGCAGAAAGGAGTCAGCCAGGAGTGCAGCTCTCTGTAGATGTAGCCATAGTCTCAGGATCGCTTTCAGAGGTTCTGTTTTCTCATTCCTTGCTCTTTTGCTTGACAACTTAATTCTTTGATTTTTAAGGTAAGTTGACTGTTATTTGCAGGAAAAGGGAAGAGGGGAGTTCTTTAGGAGTCTAGAGAGCTTTGGTGAGGAACTATCAGAGTGTCATATGGAAAATTGTTGTTTAAAACTGTCCTGATAAAAGCTTTATGCTTACAGGAGACATTTGCTTTGTTGTTTCTATGTGTGTGTATGGTGTCTCTGTGAAAACAATTTTTATGTTTGTCCAGCTCCTCAGTGACACACTCTTCAATTTTATTATGTTTTCTGGTGCTTCCTGCTTCTATGAAGATACTGACTTCAGCTTTACAATTATTTTCCTAGACTGTGCCTTGAGGCTGCTGCATAGAAAATGTTAAGCTAACCTGTTTGTCTGGAATATCCCCATGCTGCTGCTTTGTCTGGAAAACATTGTCACAGCTTTATGCGGACAGCTGTTACCAGCCTTGAGCAGGGGGTTGAGCTAGACACCTCCAGAGGTTCACCCTGAATTTATTTTGCAAATATAATAAAGAGAAATCTCGAAGTGTCTCTCTTACTGTTTAAATGGTGGGGATTTGAGTTATAAAAGGAGTTCTTGACCTTTTTAATGTCTAAAGAAAAATAGCCCATGTCACTGAGCCTTCAGAAGTTCAAGGGTATCAACACAAAAGTCTTACCTGAAGCTTTGAATTTGTGTAGCCGTTGAGGAACTGTGATGGAGAGGTTGCATTGCTGTACCTGTTATTGTCCAATTGGTGAATGTTAGAATCAGCACTGACATGTCAGGTTTTCTTCTGCAGGGGAAATAAAAAACTTTTAAAAAAGGAATTTGAATTGAAGTGAATGGGAATGAAAAGCTTGTCCTCGTTAATAGTAGCTTGGTATCTCTGACTTTTTTGAAAAGCTACATAGTCATTTGATGCCCCCAGTTGTCTTCAGTGAATATTTTCTTGTTGGAAGAAGATTTAGTGGTAGCTGCTCAGTAAATAACTGCTAAAGTCCTTATAAGTTTGCTACTTGACTCAGGTAAGACGGCTCTTATTTTCTTTTTATTTTAACTGTTTTCTTTTTTCTATTCAAAGAAACGATTGAAAGCAGCAGAAGCAGAAAGCAAGCTAAAACAAGTGTATATACCCAACTAGTAAGTATCTCTGGTTTTGTTTTCTATCTCCTTGTCGAGGGACTGGTGCAGCAGTTTCCATGTCCTACAGTACTGTTATTTCCTGATTAGGATGTTGTGCTGTGATGTTGCTCATTTCCTGCATCCTCTGTAATGTTCCCATTCTAAAGCAGCTGTTACTTATCTTCTAATTTTCATTTTTATATGGAGTGGGAGTTGGGGGCTTGCTGGCAGGTCAGCATGGTTGTGAACAAAAGGGTAGCTAACTGCTCAGTAATCTTTTTTTCTTAATTTTTGTCAGCAGTGGATCACCGATGCATGTTTGTTTCCTGTATATCATTACATATTAAAAAAATGTATAATTATTTATATGCGTACATATATTTTGAAACAAAATTCTTAGTAAAATGTGTCTCCTGTTGCATTTTCTCTGCATACTTTAGTCAATAGTTGTTGTAATGCAGAACTTCTAGTCTACCCTTTCCTTTCACTTTTCAGCTTCCACTCCCAGATATGTTCCCCTGTGTATTATCCGCAATACCTCCTTTGCTCTTTTAGGCTGTCTCCTTTTAAATATTTATGAACTTCTACCATCTGTTCTGTTACTTAAGATAAAACTAATTTTTATATATTTAGCTTGCAAGACAGCCCCTTATTTCTTCTGAAAATAGAGGATCCATTATTATATGTACCTCTCAGGTGAATTTACTAAAAATGAGGTATAATATTCAGAGTGAAGCCAAACAGATTTCTTGTCACACAATTTTTTCAACAATACTGCTTTTTGTGTGTGGTGTTACTCTGCAGGGGGACACTGGACGTCAGATTAAACACGAATTCACAATGCGATAAGCTCGTAAAGCAAAAGGCAGTAGAATTTAGAGTGCAGATGCAAAAGGGTATTGCAGACGAGAGAGCCTGGCAGTCCTGCTGCTGCTCTTGGATTACAGTGTGTGGAGGGAGGGCTTTGTGTTTGGAAGGTTGTGGTGCTCGTTTGATAATGGCTGCCTGGAGTGGCATCTTACCCCTCAGCAAGGTAATTCTTGTTCCTGTCTGGAGCGCACGTAACCAAATCAGCAACTTACCTCCCTGCTTCAGGAAAAGACCTGGCTCTGCCCACGTGGCTGCTCTTCCTGTCTCTGGCTTTGACTGCCAGTCACGGTTCATTTTATGAATGTTATACCTTAACTTACGTATTATTTAATTGATAAAATGGGGGATATGCTTTCCTCCTCCTTCAATATCCTTTCATGTGTATCAGGAAAAGCAGCAGTTACACTACTTACTTAATCTCACATGAATGCTTCTGCTGTTTTCTTGCTATTAATACCTCCAAATGTGGCAGCAATTAAATATTTCTAAGCTTTTTTGGATTACTTCTACACAAGCTTGAGTACAAGGTCTGGCATACAGGGGCTGTATAGCATCTACGTTATCTTGTGACCTAGAAGAAGATTATATTCTTGGCTTGTAACAGCAATCCACAGTGTAGGGATCTAAATATCAATGTTATTGATTTGTCCTTATCATGTTACTGAGCCCATTCCTGTTTCTAGGCTTGAGCCATAATGATCCACTTGTCACCTCGAAAATAAATTACTTGATGTAGGCTGTCACAAGACCTATGCAGGAGCGTATCAGCTGATTGTCTGAAACCCATTTCAACAGTAACTGGTGTAAAATTGTCGGCAGTGAGAGACCCTGAAGGATATCAGGCTCAAACAGTTTTATCTTTTTTTTTTGTCTCTGGCTGTCTTCCATTGATAGGGCTCTTGTTTGTTTCTCCAATGTTAATAGGAAGATCTAGCAGAGAGGAGGAAGATAAAAAGAAAAAGAATAGAAGCTGTCTTCAAAGGTCACATACATGTTACACAATGAAAAATAACAGCTCTGCGTAAAGCTCTGGAGTTGATATTTTTTAGCTTGAGACTATGCCCCAAATTTATTAAACACAGGTAGCTGAAGCATGGAGGGTCATACAGGTAACTGATGTGAGGTTATCAAGTCCTAAACCTACCTCTTAGAAAAACACTTCTGACCCAGACTGAACAAACGTTTCTGTACCTGTTCCAGGAACAGCCCCGGTTTTGGGACAGACATTTGCAGTTGCCTTGACAGAACCTAATGTCTAAAAATATGGCTTTGCAATGCAGCCCTTTGGCTGAAAAGCACTAATGTGCTTTCCTGGTGAAAGGAAAAAGTGTAAAATCAGTTAAACTCAGGAAATACTGAAAAACAAATGTTTCAGTTGTTTTCTGTAGCACTGTCTCTGTCAGTGGGAGTGGTGTTGAGGCAGCAACAGAAGTCTGAGCGCACAGAGATTCCACATTCTCACATGCCTCATCCTGCCATCCTCTAAAGTGAGTGCAGTGCTCGGAGACCTTCATGCAGGTGTAGTCTCAGACTCTGTGTGTACCCAGACATGCTCTTCAGGTTGCTGTGGAAGTTGTACTCTGGTTTTACTAATCTTACAGCCATCATATGTACCAGTTACTTGATTCTTTTTGATGAAGTCTGGTTGTGTAGCTTGTGCTTTTTGGGATTAGGACATCTGCCATCGTGAAGGCTGAGACATCCAGTTTTGTGTGGCTTTTCTCTCATTTGCTTTGATCTAAGTGATACCAGAAGGGGTAAGAACAGAAAGGGAAGGAAGAACTGCTCCCCACAATTCCCAGTCTCCAAAATGTACTGGTGAAAAATGTAACTTTTAACTCTACATCTGTATGTGTTAATGAATACATTCTATTTACAGTATTTTATCCGAGACTCTCAAAGCACTTTGACAAGCTGCAAACGCAGCCTCTCAAAGGCTGTGAAGCAGGGAAGTACTGTTCTCCCTACTGTGCCCCTTTTGTGAATCCTGTAGGGAAACTGCAGGAAGAGGTCAAAGCTTTGGGTCGCTACAAGGGGCAGCTGCTTAACAGGCTGAAGATAATTCCTTTGTCTGTTTCTTGGTTGTCCTCTGCTTGAGGACCAAGACCATTTTTCTTCCCTGTTTCATTGCGCGGAGGTCCGTGGCAACGTGGAAAACCTAAAAGGTGTAAGGCTGCTCTTCCCTCCGCAGCTGTGCTAGTCGAAATGGCAGTCTCCAACATTTTGTTGGAGAAAGCTGCTGCTATTCAGAAAGCATTGTTTAATGGTCATTAGACTTGTTCTTAGAAGTGGGTATTTACAGGAGGTTGGAGAGCTGTGAGGAAAGCTCACCTCTGTTGCCTGGATCCAGACACTTCCGTTAGATGCCTAGAGGTAAATGGCACAAATGCGCCTTACAAAGGATTTAAAATTGCTTTAATTTCTGAGGCTTTATTTCTTAATTGTTCTGTTGCATCCAGCACACATGGGTTCTTCAATAACAGGAAACGTTCACCGGATGGTATTAAGTTTATAATTATTTCTAACAACAAAAATTTTATCACCGTGCTGTGGGTCAAATGCTGTCTACTCATCTGCTGAAGGGGTATCAGTCTTCTGTGGGGATCAGGATTATCTTCAGGTTGGGGTTTTTTTGTGCAGGGGCTTCAGTCCCTGACAGGGTTCCAGCACCTTCTCTGTGCATGTGCTTTATTGCCTCGATCTCTTGCGTTGAGACTGAAGAATACAGCCCAGAAATCTGCACTTCATGGTCCCTGTTCTAGCATAAGTGACTGCTCCTGCACAACTGAAACCCCTTTAAGAGACTTCCATTCCTGATACAAGAACTGGAAATGACAGTTTGCCACACCATCGGTATTCTCACTACCTTATTTGCATCTTTAGCTTCAGCTTCATTAATTGCTTAATGATTCATCCAGTTACTCATCCGATTCTCTTGTTAATAGCTGTAGCAGGCTTTGGTGATATCAAACAAGTTTAATTAACATATCATCAACAATTAAGAGCTTTTTGCTTCTCATATGATGAAAACATTATCTGCCTGAATTTTATTGTTACTGCCACTGTGAAACTTGACTGTAGCTTTGGAGCAGGACACTCTGGTGCTTGCTGCAGCTTTGTTAATTGTAGTGCTGCAGAATCCTGGAGTTCACCACAACTACAGCGTGCCAGTCCTTCTGATCAGCATGGTTTGGTGATGGGCTTTCACCAGTGCATCCTTTCCACTCGTGTTTGAATACAGGCTTGATAATGGTTTTAGAGAGGATAATGGAGCCAGGCCATTGTCCTCCTTTCTGATCCCAGTTCTTTGGATGAACTTTATTGGGCTTTACTGATGGGTTTCAGACTATTTTGCTGCCTTTTTGGAGGATAAATCCAAGGTATAGAAGGGAAGCAGTAGGCCTGATGCAGAACCATAAGGCCTTATTTTCTTTACCTCAGTCTTTTTCTGTGTGGAGCAAGGCAGCGTGTGGCAGTGTGCATCTGTGAGGGCTGTTTGTTTTGCAGCGTCGGGGTAATGTTTGCACATGGAGTTTGCTCGTGAATCATTGGCAGAAGTTCTTTTGCAGCAGGTTACTATAGTGACGTCCCAGAGCAGAGGAGCGTGAATGTTCCCTCTTTCAACTGCCCCTTTGTTAAAGTGCCTGCGGATCTCCTGCCATCTGTGGGGTCAGAACCTGGTGCCTTTCTGATAAGCACCCTGAAACACTTTAATCTTCGTAGGAGCTGGGCAAATTAATAAGCAGAAGGCGACAAAAACATATTCAGGCGTGTGAATTAATCTAAATGTCTTGGGTTTTTTTTTCCTATCTCCTCTGCTGCTTTTGAGCTGTGTATGTGCTGCTCAGTGCACTATAGGAACAAACTACTTAGTGTTCCACTTGGCCTCTTGAGCTTTGTCTGCTGCAGAAAGGCTCTGAATCTTACAGCGAGAACACGACTGGAAGTTTTTCCTGGACTGGACAAACACACTCTTGCCTCCTTATGCAACCTGTGTTTGGTTCCTGTAGTTCATTCACGGCAGAACCTATTTTGTCTCTGTCAAAGTGGAGTTTTCCTGAGCTCTGCATCTCAGGACCTGACTGGACATTTTCAGATAAGAAGGATGTTTTCTGGCTTCCAGGGCAGCATCAGCTTTGGATCCAGTTGTCTTCAGAATTCTGTCACTTGGAACTCCTTTGCTTTCAGGGATCATTGCTGAGAACATGAAACCTGATGCTGGTGCCCCATTAGAAAGAAATTAATTTGGCTCTATTCCTACAATGCTGTTTTTGTAGCACTAGCCAGGGTGAAACATAGCAAGTGTTTGGGGTTACTGAAATCACTGTGACTCCTGTGCCAGTGTGCAACTGATGTGTAAGAAAAGAGGATTGCACAAAGCCATTTTAAGGTATTCCTGCTTCCAAACTGTGGGTTTGTTAGTTGGAAAGAAGAGGACTGTGCCCACTCCCTTCAGGTAAGAGCACATGGTAGGAATGTAATCAGCACTGCAGTTCGGGCTCGTGTTCCGCAGTGGGCTCCGAAGCCTGCCTCTCTTTGTCGCTTCTATAACGTGACCTCCTAACAGAGCCCCGGAGTCCTTGCATGTCTGATGAGCTCCTCGTGTACTCTCCTGTGAAACTTTGTGTATGGCTTCTTCCACCTTCCCCCATTCCCCAGAAGTCCTGTCCCTGCCATAGCAACTCTGTCCTCCTACTTCCCTCCCATGCCAAAGGTTTTTTTGAAGGCCTCATTTTCCCCCTCAGACACTTCTTCCTCTGCAGAAATTTTGTGCTATTCCCTACTGCTCTCTATGCCAAGGTTTTGTTGGCCTTCCATTCTCCTCCCACCAGCAGATTTTGTTTTAGCTCTTAGCTCTTGGCTTTTCCTGAATCATCATTTTAAAGAGGGTATAGGGATGAGCGGAGGTGACCCAGGTGTTGTTACATGTTCAGGGTACTTGTGTGAATTGTGGCCACATGATGCAAACCCTTGCAGTGAGACAACATGGAAATATTTGTGGCTGCAGTCTAGGGTTAAATTTCCCTGAATAAAGCAGGTGTTGCCCTCTCTCTGCCTAGTGCTCCTGCTCCAGCCCCCAGCCTTCTTTTTGGAGATTTAAGTAAAATATGTCTCATGTTGAGGACCTCTGAGTGAGATCTATTTTTACCTAGATTCACATGTCTGGGATAGTCAACAAGATACCTACATGGTTTATTGTTTTTTAAAAGGTTTTGAAGTCTTATAAATGGCCTCCAACTGTCATTTATTTTCATTATCAATATTTTAAAATATTGTTGGAAACAGTGTGTTCATAAAAGCCAGATTGCTGGTAATTACAGCTGGTTCTGGAAGCCACATGCTGAATGAAATTTGACTCTTCAGACATTTTGGGCCATACTTTGAAAAGTCAAATAAAAAATAGCATGCCTCAGTTAACACTCGTCATTCTTTTTTGCTTTGTGTCTTAAGCAACAAGCCAAACCCCAACCAGATCAATGTAAATAATGTCAAGCCAGGAGTGGTGAATGGTACTGGAGTCCAGGCGCAGAACGCGGGAGCAGGACGTGCCTGTGAGAGCTGTTACAGTAAGTGCCACCATGGCAGCTGTGCGTGCAGAGTGAGTGCTGAGATGGGAGTGTTAAGGTAAAAGCTGTGCCGGGGTGGGGGCAGAACGGGATGTAGCAGCATTTAAGCAAAGGTTTTTTTGAGGTTGTTTTTGTTTAGTGTTTGTTTTGGTTTTTAACTACTGGTGTTACATTTGTAAATAGAATTATGAAGTACTAAAGGGGGAGTTAGTGAATATTCAGCATAATTGCAGGTAACTATTGAATGAGTATTTAAATCACCAAGGTGTCAATTTGACAATTTTTTTTCATCTTTTTTTTTAGTAGATTTCAAAATATGTGACACCACTGTATTTGATCTGCTGCCTGAGATTAATATACTGAGCTTAATGATTGTGCTCCTTTATGGGGAGCCTTTAGAGGTGCTGGAATGTAGGACTGTATGAGAAGTCAGGTCACAGACTCTGTGCATTCTTCAGCTGTAAAATTAATATATGGGAAGTTCCTGAAAACAATCTTTGCTGTTTCCCTCATCGTGCAGAAATTCTCTTGCAAAAAGAGAACCTTCAGTTCCATTGGCAGGAAATTTCCCATCCTAATAATTGTTTTTTTCTGTTCGCATTTTAAAAAGGGTTTAGATTAATTAATGTAATCAATTCTGCTGAAGTCACAAGTATATTTAAGAGTGGTGGTGACAGTGAAGCCATCATGAGTTTAAGGTCTGTTTGAGCTTTGCTCTGTGTGTGTGTGGGGGTGTTTTCTTTTGTGCTGCTTCTAAAGAGAATAAGATCTGAAAAGTGATCCTGTGTAAGGATATATATAATTTCCACCTTTGTTATCTCTAGCCACCCAGTCTTACCAGTGGTATTCTTGGGGTCCCCCTAACATGCAGTGTCGCCTCTGTGCATCCTGTTGGACCTACTGGAAGAAATACGGTGGCTTGAAAATGCCAACACGGTTAGATGGGGAGAGGCCCGGACCAAACCGCAATAATTTGGTGGGTATCCCCCAGGCAGGCCGGTGCCTCTGCCTGGCGAACTCAGCGTCATGATACCTAACTAACTGCCTGCTCACTGTTCTTAAATATTTAACCACCAGAAGAATGCCTTCAGCCTTCATTGTTGTCCTTGGGTTTGGTGTTTCATGTGGAGCAGAAGTTGGCGCGTTAACCTCAGCTAGAAGTAATTTGTTGCCAAGTACTGCCCTGAGAAAAAACAAGCCATCATTTGTTTAGCAAACTAGCCTTCAAATGCATGAAATTACTTAGTGGAGATGGGAGAAACTGAAATGCCAGCCAGTGTTTCTGGTATTTGGTTTCCATGATTTTTGCTGTAAGGGGAACAGCACTGTTTTTTTCTCTCCAAAAGAATTAATTATTTCCTGAAAGCTATTTGCTTTCCCAAGGCATAATTAAAATTAGATATACCCCAAATAGCTAGTGGCTTTTTAGAGATCTTTTATCTTGTTTTTCTACCTAATCCTATTTTTTTGAATAATCCTCCCATTTTTTGGATAAGTTTGAGTAAGCATTGTATGAGCTGTTTCTGTTTCATTTTTCCTCTCTTATTCAAAAACCAAAATTCTTGAATTTTTTTCTGAATTTGGTGAAAGTTTAATCTGGGAACATTAGACATTAAACTGATTGGAAAACGTAACTGTATCACATGGATAGAAGGACAGCACACACTGAACTTTTATCTCAGGTTAATTTCTTTCTGCTCTCCTATTCTTTGCTATCGTTCCCTTTCCGTTTCTTTTGTTCAACCTTATCCTTTCCTTTGCCCTCTCAAGCCTCCTAATTGCTGAGATAACTGCCTTATACCTCTGTCTGTTAATTAAAAGTATGTAAATAGTCAGCGAAGGGAAAGCCTTGTTCTCCCCAAACTGAAGTTTCTTCCTGTTTTCCAGCTGTGGGTGGGTCTGAGATAACAAGATACTACTTGCATTATTTCATTGGTTGACTCAGTTGCTTTTCATGAAGAAGGTATCTGCTTTGGTTCTCAGTAGCTGATAAATGTCTTCCAGTAGTATTCTTTTTTATATGCAATGAATATTTGACATCTGTGAGTACATTTGCTGAGTTAAGAGTAAGAATTAAAACAGATTCTTGCAGCTTTGAGCCAAAACCATTCCTGCGTGCCATACACTTGCTTTGGAAAGTGAGTTTGTGGTGTGTATTTTTGTCATGCAGCTCTTCCTGATTTTTCCCCTCCTTCTGACAAATGCTTTGTTATAAGGAGCTTGCGTTGTACATCCAGAGCAGCCCTAAGCACCCAAAACTGGAGAGTCTTTCTGTTGAATCTGTAGGCTCTAAATCGTGTGGTAGCACCAGGTAACTTCTTCGTGTCTGGCTTTTGGATCCCTACCTTAAAACTTGTGACAGCACAGAAATAAATACTTCCCTGTGATGTAAAAAGGTTTACCTTCATTTTATCCTTTGAGATATTTTGGGTAAGATTCAGGAAATGGGGAATAGCTGGGCTGAAAATATTTTCATCTGTAATACCATTTCTGTTCTTATGTCTGAGAATCGATAGTTGAAAGTGATTTTACATAATACTTTCTCTTTTTTAAAACCTTGCTTTCTAGTAGTTACATTTTCAGAAATTGTTTTCATTTCTCTTTCCCTTCAGAGTCCTCATGGTGTGCCAGTACGAAACAGCGGGAGTCCCAAGTTTGCGATGAAGACACGACAAGCTTTCTATCTCCACACGACAAAACTGACCAGAATTGCCAGGCGTTTATGTCGAGATATCTTGCGCCCCTGGCACGCTGCCAGACACCCCTATCTGCCTATCAACAGTGCAGCAATCAAAGCAGAATGTGAGTGTGCTGCAGCCGGGGCCTCCTTGCCGAGGAGCCCTTTGAGACTCCTGTCCTGTAAAGCTTTGAGTTGCAGCTTGCTGAGATGCTCTCTTGCACGTAGCTGGTGCTTCCACAGCATCTAGCTGTACTTGCAGAGCCTTCTAATGGGTGGTAGGCTGGGCAAAATGACTTTGAAAGTTCATGAGTTGTTTGTTTTAAAACATTCACATTTGCTATTACATAGAGCATTCTCCTGTGTTCGTGTCCTGCTGCCAGGATCTGCTTGCCACCTGTAAAATTCCTTTTAACGGCAAAGCTCTTTCAGGACCCTGGAGTTATTCACTTGGTTTTGCTATAATAGCTAAATGTCTTCACCCTCTAATTATTTTTCTGTGTTTTACAGGCACAGCACGTTTACCTGAGGCGTCAGAAAACCCATTGCTATTAAAGCAAGTGGTTCGAAAGCCTTTAGAAGCCGTACTCCGGTATTTAGGTATTAAACATCATCCCATGCAAAACCCCCCAAACACAGGAAACACCCTCCTAGCTACTCTGCTGACCATTTGGGTTTTCCTTTTGGGTCTGGATTTAGACGCTCTTTCTGGATTAAAAACAAACAAACAGAAGACAAAGCACAAAAAACCTCACCCCACAAACAAAAGAAAACATGAACCCCATCTCGTTAACTTGTCCTTTTTACTTTTCCTGCTTAATCTGGCAGGCCCAGTGTCTCTGCAATCCACTCTGGGGTCATAAAGCTGTACCAGAAACTTTTTCAAGTGAAGGGAGGGATGTGTTTACTGTGGCTTCTGATGTATATGGGGATAAGTTACCATCTGCTAGTGGAGGCACTAACATGATGTTTTGGGAACATTTGGTTGTTCACTTTTTCTGTTTTTGGGCTGTCTGGAGGTAGTTTGTACAGTTGAGTCTTCCAGGAAGGCTCTTGGGTTTAGGACAGCACTGTGTCCCACAGCTTGTGAATCAGTTGCTAGCTGTTCTGTGCTGAAGCTAGACAAGGGGATCATACTTGTATTTTTCACTTTCCTCTTGGGTTTTTGTGAGTTTTTTGTTATTTTTGTTAATTACAATTTTCTTGAAGACTTTTGCCTCATGAGCTGGTCTGTGGGGCAGTAGTGAGTAGCTCCATCCAGGACTTTGGTGTAAGTTTGAGGTGCTGGAAGCATCCAGAGTGATGCTGTGTGCTCTGCCAGTGCTGACTCCAGACAAATGCCAAATGCTTTTCCCCAGTGTTCCCAGTTGCCCTGCAGACATCCCTGAGGTTGTTCTGGCAGCCAAACACGAGTCTCGCCTCAGGGAAGTCTTGGACAGGGGCACTTTGAAGGCTTCCAGCTTAGCAAGGAAGTTGATTGCCTCTTTATTTAGATAAGCAACACTGGAGTTAATTTTAGGTTTCTTTGAATGTTTTTGTTGATGAAATATTGGAAGGCTGAGGGTGTATTAAATATTTCCTGCTTCTCTGTTGAGTGTTGTGCTTCTGCTGTAGACTAATGGGATACACAGATTGAGAAACCTTTGGATACCTATAGTGCAACAAAAGCAAGCAAATAAAGGGAGAAGTTTGCTGTTGGATAAAATCCTTATTTTAATAATTGTACAGAATGGAGCAGTAGATTTTGAGTGTTCCTTGCACTGTGTCAGAGTCTCCTCTGGATTACTGAGCTGGGAGAAAAGAGTGATGGAAATGGAGGGAGGCTGGTGGACTGGCAAGAAGGCTTTTTTGGTGATGTTAGTGGGATTGAATTTATGTTACTCTGCTGTTGGCCCTGCAAGAGAGACTCATTTAAAGTTCCCCTTTGCTGTTTCTTGTAACTTTCTCAAAGTCTTTTCATTTGAAGAGTGTGGGCTTGATCTCTGCCTTGGCCCAAAGCTTGAATTCAGATGTTGCATGCTTTACAGTGAGTCTTTGAATCTTCGCTTTTTTTGCCATTTGAGAAATTGTATTTTTTATAAACATCTCTGGCAAACTGGCAAAGTTGTAATTTCCCCAGAGTTTAGGGATGTTGCATGACCAACATGGCCACAGTTGGGTTTTAGTATACAGCACCCCAAAACTCACCCCAAATTGTTGGAGAACAGTGTTATGGAAATAGATACAAAGTGCTTTTGCTATCAAATCTTATTTTAGAATAATACTACAATAATGATTTTAACATCTTAAGTAGTGGTGAATTCCTAAATATATGGAAATGCTTTGTATCAATAGCAGTCTCCAGCCAAAACTATTGACTGAGATAGTTTGTATATAAGAGGATGTGTACTTGGTCACCTTGGAAGTTTGCAGGTTGTTTTCAGATTTATAATTCTAGTATATTTGCTAATAAAAAAATTCTACTTTGCTGTTTTCCACCAGAGTCTCATCCGTGTCCTCCGAAACCAGATCCTGCAAAGAGCTTGTCCAGTTCTCTCAACAATCTGACTCCTGCTAAGTTTACACCTGTCATTAATAATGGGTCCCCAACTATCCTGGGAAAAAGAAGTTATGAACAACACAATGGAATGGATGGTAAATATTTTTCCACAAAATTTATGTTGTGTGTATAGGTTTTTTCTTCTGTCCTTTTGGTATACAAGAAGATTATGTAAACTCGTAGTCCTTTATATAAATTCTGAGTTTCTTATTCTTGAGGGAGGTTATTTTTAACTTTTGTGAAAGTCACCTGTCCCATTTCTCCTTTTGGGTGAGGCACATGTGCACTGCCTGGGAGGTGCATGCACATAAAGTCACCGTGCTAGTGGAGCTCTGCCTGGCTTGGCCAACCTCGCAAATGGGATAGCGAAGGAGAAACTTCCCTTCAGTTTTTAACTTAGTAGTGTGAAGAATGCCCTGATAGACTTTTTGAGTGATGTTTCCCTTGTTGGCCCTGTTACTGACCACCTCTGTGCTTGGGCTTCACCTCCTCAAGAAGAGAAGGCAAGGGAAAGGTGTTTGCAGCGGGAGATAGAAGCAGGATGTTCCTGGCGTGGACTCCAGGTCTCTGTTCTGAAGAATTGCTCTTGCCTGAGAGTATCAGGGAACAGAAAGTGCAGTCTCTGTCTCAGATGAGGAGAAAAGGGTCTGTTGAAATGATCTTAACAGGAGTGAGAACACAGAGGGTAGCTCTCCTTAACAGGGGAAAGGAACAGCTGGTGTAATGGTGACTCTCAGCAGGGAGGGAGATCCAGAGATTCTTTCTCATTTTTTACCTTTAATTTTAACTTTATATGTAGCTTATCTGAAATACAATTACAAACATTTGATATCTGATTGTGTTTAAACATTAAGAACTTTTAAAACTGCTGCTGTTCAGGTTGCTGATGTGATGTTTTTCTCTTTTCTGTTCACTTGTGCTCTATCAGGCAACATGAAGAAGCGCCTGTTGATGCCTAGCAGGGGTAAGACCTTGAAGCTGCGCTCAGCTTATGCTAGGAGAGTGATTTTTAGTTTCATCTGCTGGCTTGTCTGTGCTTTGTGGCTAATGAGTCTGTGTGCACCTTCTGTGTTGATGTCTAAGTGTTCCTTGGGTAACCACTTCCACCCATGGTTTTGCTGCTCACCTTTCAGGCTTTTCACATGCAGGCAACCAGTTGTACAGCTGTACTGAAGACATGAAGTCCTGTGTTCAGGATTGATTCCTAATTCCTCAAGTTGACAGAACAGTCTTCCAGCAGTTCTGTGAAACTGCAGGAAGCTGTGATGGTTGGTTTGAAAATAGGTGTTGTTTCACTATTTGACTTCTAAGAAAGCAAAGTTTCACGTGTCTTGAGCTGCTTTGAATTCACTTGGACCAAAAGAAATAGAAGACAGTATTTACATCAAATCCCAAGTTAAACCCTCTGTATTTTCCAGTGAGAGTGGACAGTCTCACTGGTGAGAGACTGTCTGCACGTTCTCTGCTGGCAGTAGAAAATGATTTTCAAAATTTCCACTGGTTAAAAATTAATCTGTTCTGAGTACTGCATAGATGTCAGAATCTTTCATTTGTGATAACGCAGGAAACGTGTGTATGATGTCAGTTCACCAAATTCAATAGAACAGACCAATTTTGAATAGTTAGGAGACAGACAGCCACGAAATGTCACTGTGAACAGGCAAACACAGAAACTTAAGCTTACATGTTCCCGTGAACTGGCCAGCACTGCATGCCCTGATGATAATCTTTGTGTTTCATGGCTGAGGCCGTGGATGGCTGTTACCCATATTTACATGCATGCAATATGAGCGCATGTGGAGAATACAGCAGTGAGGACAGTGGTTGTTCTGCTGTCCTGCTTTCTTTGGGAGTTTGTTCCTCGATACCCTGTTGCTGAGTTTTCATGTGCTTTGTAACTTGTCTTTTGGGAAGAATAACAAAACCCCTCTGCGTTGGTCAGTCTGGCTTCCTCAGCAGCTTTGTCCGGTAATGAGGGATGTAGATGCAGAGTAGTTCACTGAATTTCCACAGCTCCTGGTGACTACCTGCTTATGGACACACCTGCTGCTCCCTGCTAAATGTCCTCCTGAGCAGATGACACACTTGGGAAGCTCAGAGATGTTGTGGCCCAAAGGAGGGAAGTGGAAGGACGGATCCTTCCCTCCGGAAAGCTCTCTCTGCGTAGAACACTGGACTTGATGACCTGACACAGTTTTCTGGAAATGGAGGACTCCTGTATCAGTGTTCCATTCAGTTGTAACTGTTGCTGGAGCTATTTGCAAGATGATTTTTGGAGAAGTACCTGTTCCTCAGAGTATGTGTTTCTCTGAAGCAGGTGTGTGTAGCCGTGCAGGGTCTGGATCTTCCCAAGCACCTGCTGCTTTACCTGCTCGGTCTGTTCTCAGCCAGCCACTGAAATACTTGCAGTAGTACTTGTTCCTGTAACTGCGAGGTAGCAGAGTCCAGTTCACTCCCAGAATCTGTTTACCTGCTGGGGTAGTGAGTGTTAACTGGATATTCTTGTGAGCAGTTCAGCTTCAACCTGTTGGTTGAGATTTATTTGTGAATGGAGAACGTTTGCCACGCTGCAGTTTTGGGATTGAATTATTTCCTGAGCCTGGGTTGCTGGAAGCTTTGCCGGGACTGGGAGGGAAGGGAACCACCTGCAAGGAAAGAACATTTAAAGAACTTGGATCAAGATCTGCTGGGCACAGGGAAGCAGATGGTGGAAGTTTGGTGGATCTCTTTCTGTCCTGGCGCCTCTTAGCAGAGATTCCCAGTTGCCTTGCATGTGAACTGGTAAACCTTGCTGGCTGTGGGCATGGATACAACTGATTTCCTGTGCCATGAAAGGACTGGAATTGTGGTACTGAGGCTTCTCCTTGGTTTTGGATGGAGTCATACAGGCTTAGTAGTCTGGGGGCCTGCTGGCAGGAAGGGCACAAGGTGAAACTGCTGTGAAGAAGAGGTGAATGGCAGTGAGAGCAATGAAGCTGTGTGGCCAGAATTTAGGAGCCAGTGAGTGAGTATAAAAGGATTGAAATAAACCCATCTATCCAGAATAACTGTTTTCTGGATTATAGCTGATCTGAAATAGTAGAAAAAGATTAATGAGAGTAAGCCTGAATTGCTGTAACTGGTCAGATTGTGCATTTACAGAGATACTATGGGAAATTGCATGTGTTTCTTTGTTATTTTCATGTTTCTCACCTCCTCTTGACATACTGACTGGTTTAGGTCACTGTAGGGGGGTGTACTGCAAAAAAAAAGATGGTGTTAAGATGTCTGCACAGAGAGGCTGAAAATACTCTTTCTGCACAAATTTAGGTGCAGGAAGACACTTCATCCATCTATGTTTAAATAGTTTCCAAAGAGACGCTAACCTACTGCAAAATTGTATCTGTTACCCAGGGGTTTTTCTGCTTCCTGCTGATGTGCTGGTTGGTGGCACCTGGAAGGCGCCTTAGGGTTTGGACAGGTCACCGTGTCAGAGTCTGTGACGGGGACAGCGGGCCCTGCTCTGCTGGGCTCCAGCTGAAGTCTCTTTGCTGGTGACAGAAGCCCTGTGGTGCTGGGCCTTCCCCTCCAGAGGCAGGGAGGTGTGACCTCTGGGCCCTGTGGCCGAGCGGATGGCCCGTGGTGGGATTGTGAGGCTTTCCTCAAGGCCGGGTTGTAAAGCGGTGTGTGATCAGGAGGCTGATCTGCAGGGAAAGAGCCAGGTAGCAGCTTGTGGCTTTGTGTAGTGTAAAGCACTGAGATCCATGTTTATACATGGCAGTTGCTGAACTTCAAGGAGCAGTTCACATTTTTCCTGTGGAATTCTGTTGTTTATTTGTTTAGTTTTTTCTCTTGCTACTGTAGCTCCAGCTAAGTAATTTTAACTTTTCTTTTTCTGACTCATCTCTGCTTAACCCTTGAGACCTGAACTTTTTCAAGCTCTGAATATGATTAGTCTGGCCAGGCATCTTGAGTTTTGACTGGTGCCTGAATTCCAAGAACAGGAAAATAGTCTTAATCTTGTGTTCTCACTGCCTCCACTTTATTTTACAAGAAGATTGTAGTTCTTTCATCTATTTTCTTTTCCTCCTCTTTAAATCATGTTGGAGGCATCATTAGGCATACAGTACCCTTCCCAGCTCTCCTTCAACATTAAATTAGCATGGACAAATTGCTGCAGAATCCTATTTTTGGAACATGAAAAGTACATGGAGTCTCATAAGCTGTCAAATACAGTGAGATGTTAAAAAATTATTAGTTTATCGCTTTTTCATTAATGTTCTGCAGCTTGACTGACAATCTTTGCTGTGAAACTTCCTGGAGAGAGAGAGAGGATGTTTTGTGTGCAGGAACCTGTTTACTTGATTCCTTACAGCCGTGCAGTGTGGGATCTGTGTGATACTTGTCTGTGCAAATTCCTGCTGGGGGAAGGGAGGGAGCATTGTTAGATTTTTATTTTTCTCCCCTCTCCTTTACACCATGCTGGCTTTCATCTAATCAAATTTGTTTTTCAGGGTCATCACATGCACTCTAAAATTGGCAGAAAGAGGGAGAACATGAATGAGTAGCTGAAATAAAGGGAAGGCTTTTCCCAGCAACAAACTTGCATTGATAACGTGGTAGCGGATCGAATGCTGAAAATTGGAGAGGGTTTATAGAAGAGCCATGAAAACAGTGAAGGGACTGGAAAACACACTGTTATAATGGAAAATGCCTTTATCAAAGTGGAAGTTGTAGATGTTTGTCTCTGCTGACAGGAACAGCAGAAGTATAATAATAGAGGGCTTTTTAGTCTAGCTGGGAGTGGAATAATGAGCTGCAGTAGCCAGAAGCTACAGTAGAGAACTTTGGCTGGAAACCATCTGCAGATTTTTGAGTGAGGTTAATTAACTGTTGGAATACCTTGCTTCCTTGCTTCTGGTACTGGGGATTTCTAAACCCAAATGGAATGTCAGTCTACTTTAACGTGTTCTGGTTCATTATTTCTCACATCCTTTTTGGGAAACGTGAACAAACCAGAAGTGGAAGCATTCATCAGCCTGGCATGGCCTTAGTTCAGTTATCAAGAGATGAGCATGACAGTGGAAGTACTCTTCTGGAGCAAAACCAGCTATGAAGGTGGAAAGATAGGGAAGTTCTCTAATATCAGCTGTGTAGGGGACCAAAATTATCACAACATTTTATATATACATTATATATATGTTTTTTTCTGGCTGACTTACACTTGCAGAAAGTGTGGACTTACCTGCATGCATAAGTTGCATTAAAATTCTGCCTTTATCACCAGTGACTCCAGCTGTCCTTCTAAACTGAAGGATAACGAGCCCAGGGAAATCTGCCCATCCAGGAATTACTGTAAACGACAGGGAGTATTGGTCCTTTAATATGGTGGGGTGCTGGGGAAGAGGCCTGGCTTTAGCTGTTGAAATCCAGACCCCAGTAATGCTGACTGGTGACAGGAGGGCAAATGTTCAGTGCCAGCTGCAGCACAGCTGGGAAGAATGTCAAGTTGCTTGAACTGCTTTTTGGAGACCTCAAAAACCATGTGCCTGTGCGACTTCCTTGCTTTAAGATTATTTGCCAAAAGTACTGATTGTTTTTGAGAATTTCATGTGGGATTTTGTATTCAGATGCTAAGTGATACAGTTTTCACTTGCCTTCAGTTTAGCCTTGATACTGTGATTAGGTTCTTTTGGTGTTATGAAGAAAGATCTGAAAATAAAATCAGCAGATGGGCATCATGCTCTATGGATCAGCTAGTGAAAACTATTTCATTTAGGAGTGATGGCATGGAGTAAGATGCAAATGTTGATTGAGAGGAGAGTGCATATCCCAAGGCAATGGTAGAGAGCAGGTGTAATTAATGTGAGAGGAAATGAATGTATAACAGAGCAAGGGCAGAATTGCAAATGCCCTGGATAGTACAAAGCCTGAATTTGTAATTGAGTGGAATGTGTGACACACATCATTCATATATATATATATATATATATATACAGACACACATGTATATGTATATGATATATAATACTCCTGATGCTAAGAACAGTGAATAATTCAGTGCTTTCTAGTTTAGATAGCTTGGATCAGCAAATCCTAAAGCAGTGAGGTGCATAGCTTTGTCTCCTCTTTTTTCAACCACTTAGTGTGTTACAGCCAGGCAGAATCTACCATGATGCTCTTTTTGGACTGTGAGTGGATAATATTGACTGGCTCGACCCCGAGGCAGATAGCAGCTCTCCCTTCTCAGTGCTTATCTGAGGATAGCTGCTGGCTCTCTGCAGTTGGATGTCACTGTTCAGAAAGTATTTGCAGGGTCCTTGAAGTCCTTGTAGCAGGACGTACAGCTTTGCAAGAACAGACACATCACCTGGCAGGGGCTGTGGTTACAGCAAGTGCGTGACTGCTAGACCAAGCCTTTTAGGAAGTGCTGTCCAGATCCAGTGAGGTGAATGTGCAGGGCTTGGTGGAAGGAGATGGGTACAGACCAGTACTTGCTCATCCAAAATTAAAGCTGCTCTTTGCAAAATCTCTCATTTGGAGTTACTGTGTGTTTAATGTTGTCTTGGTTTTATCTGTCCAACAGACAACTGTGATCACTTCTGTGTTTCATTACACCCAGACCAATCTGTGTATCTCTATTTGTTGCATGGGGCTGAACTACTGTATTCTGAACTACGTGAATCCTTCCCTTTTTTAACCTTAAATCTTTTCTTTCCTTTTCCTTTGCCAATCTTGGTAGGAACTTATTTAGGTAAGTAAATTGCAATTTTAACATTGTTTTTATGTACAACAGAATTTTAAGAAAATGTTAGTCTAGGTGGTGTTTGGTACAATTTGTGCTCTGTTCTGCTTGTTGCACTTACATTTCTGAAAGTTTGTAGCTTCTGATTGTTAGAAGGTGGACACTCACAGCGGTGAAACACTCTTGGTAGTTATAAGAGAGGCAGGGGTGCTAAAGTGTTCTTGCAAGCTGGCAAAAAAGTATATGTGTGTATATGTCAACACACTGAGACTGCCTCGAGTGAACCAGTAACTTGGAAGTGGAATCCTTGTTCATCAAGCCTCGTTCATGCATGAATTTTTATATTTTTTTTCTAGCTTGCTCACAAATGTGGTACTGATGATGTTTTTGTTACTGCTGGGAAGGATGGAGTCCCAGGAGGAAGATTACTTTTGGAACAGGAAAGTGCATATGAAGAGTACATGGATTTTAGAAAGCAATAGTGAAGTCACTGGTTGTGAAAGAGTGCATGAAATTCTCTGAATTTGTTGTGACTGAAGACGTGCTTCTGAATCTTAATGCATATCACATGTTCTGCATGATACTTCCTGTTGGTAAACAAAGTAGAAACCAAATGCCATCTGTGACTAATTGCTTGGTGAAGGACCCGTTTTTTGGGTGGGGTGGATATGCCGAAGATTAAAGTTAGTAGCTTGAGTAAACACAAGTTTGCCAACTCCGAGGTGTGTCCAGGCTGGAAGCTGGGCTGCCCTTCCTCGGTGGTACGAGGGTGGGTTCTGTACAGACCTGTGTCACGCTGTGGAGTGGGCTGGAAATGCACAGCAGTGAGTCTGTTCAGGTGTGGAAAAGCACTGGAAGGCTTCTGACCAAGCAGAAAGTTCTCCGTGCTTCAGCAGCTGCTTGAAGCTTGCTGTAGGAACTTCATGGGAATATCCCTGTGCTCCTCACTGCTGAGAGTTTAGGCTCTCCTGCTTCTCCACACGGCAGTTGTGTGTTGTGTGGTGTTGGCAAAACAGCAGGCAGAATGTGAGCAGTGGGAGTAGTTTTGGAATTCTGCCACTGAGATGCTGAGTCGCAGGGGATGGGACTGGAGCAGCAAAGAGCATGTCTAGAGTCAGGCATCCAGTGGGACCAATAGTGCTGGTTTGCTTTCCATTGGGAAATTAGATTCTCCCTTCCACTCTGTGTTTTTGGGTGCCAGCTATCCCCTACTCCCACAGCAAGCTCTTGGGATGGTGCTGTAGTTGCTGCTGGAAGTTTAGGCATTCTCTCATTCCATATTTTTTTTAACAAATCCAAAAGCATGAAATTCAAATGAGATGAGATTGTTGGAAAAGGAACAGGTTGGTTGACTGAGAGGTGGTTTCCCCATCCTGGAAAGATAAAGCTGCAGAGTAGCAGCAGTAACAGACTGGTGTTGCTGTTCGTGGCAGTCCTTCCCCTCCCGTGCCTCTTTGGGAGAAAGTATATTCACCTGCAGCTTTGGTACTTCAGGAATGAAGGGCTCATTAGGGCACAGTAACCTGCTGGGCTGGCTCTCAGCCAAAATCTCTGTGATTGTGCTTAGCTTGAGGAGCAGTTCCGAGGTCCTTGGCACGGAGCTGTGGGGAGCAGAGACATGCCCTGAGGGTGCCAGTTAATTTCTGTGCAGTGACCAGCTGTTTCATTGGCGTTTCAGCAAGATGCAGAATTGTCTGTGGCAAAGGACTTTTATGATTCTCTGCAGCTATACCTTCAATTCACTTGGTCTTCCTTTTATCCTCTGGGGCTTCCTCTTTATTTCAGCGTATAGAGGAGACTGGCAGCAGGAATTGGATGGCAAGAGATTTTCTACAGCTTTGGGTTCTTTTCAATGCTATGGAAAAAAACCCTAACATTTAATCTGGAGTTTTCAGAGTATATTTCAATTTCTTTGGCTGCAAAAGAGTGGAAGACCTGCTTAGATTCGTCACTGTAGGCCTTTACAATTTGTGATTTTAAAGGTTTGGTCAATCCTGAAAAAACTTTTGTTGTTTGTGTATTTTTGTGTCATTTGGAGGAGGTCAGTGTTGTTTCTGATGCGGAGCTGTGTCAATTCAAGCAGTTGGACTTGGATATCATCAAAAGGAATAATCACACTTTCTACCCTGTGTCTTCTCTAGACATTCCTCCATAAAATATAGCAGACTTTTTTTCTCTGCTGCCAGAACCGTTGTGTTTTGCTCCTGATTTAAATTCTTACGCTATCTTGTTTTTAACCTGCTTGTGGATGCTTGGGGAGACATCTCTCAAGCCTTGATCTGTGCACGTGGAGCAGGCACGGGGGCAGGTGTGGGTCTGGCGTGGTGGGGTCCCTGCCTGTCCCACCGCTCGCCCGCAGACACAGGATTGGTTTCGTTCTCAGCGGTGCCTGTCTCGCAGGCTTCATCTCTCACACAGAAGCCACCAAAAACTTTTGGGTGAGAACCATTGTTTCCAGGACAGATGCCTCCTGTTGACTTGCCAGCTGTTCTGCAATGGGTTACAGATGTGCTGTCTCTCTGCCTCTCTTTGGTGACCGTTGTGCATAAAAGTTGTTTGTTTAATAGCAGTGCTTTGGCTGCATATGCTTTTACTGTGATTTTTTTTTCTTTAATTGCAAACTGAGTAAGGTCATTTTAGTGCCTGTTTTCATTCTTTCAGACTCCAGTTATTGAAGTGTGACTAAAGTGAAAATTCATGGATTAATTCACCAATATTAATATGCTAATTGATACCTTATTGCTGTGAAAGCAAGGGTATAAATTGCATTGAAACTGGAGCTTTGTTTAGTGTCCTATTTTACTGGAGCAAGAAGTTGTCATGGGCAGCTTTAGCCTAGAAATGGCAGTTTGGGAGGGAGGTGTGTCCCTGTTGTTAGCACTGCTGTGGTGCACAGAGCTCTGAAGCTTTGTGGCTCAGACCAAGCCGCAGTTCTGCTCAGCCTTTGCTCAGTTTGCAGCCCTCAGCTTCCCACCATGGAATATTCTGGTTTAATTCTGGTGCTTGGCAATAGCACTGTTTACTGTCTGTTGTACATCCAGCAATAGTCACTGCAGCAGCAGCTACATATCAGGACAGTCTTTTCTGTCATCAGGGGTGTTCTTAGTACAAGAAAAGAGCTGATCTGGAGTGTGGTTCCAATCCAAAGGAAACGTGTGGCTTCAATCCAGGGACTAACGTCAGTTGATTTACATCTCTCAGTTTCTGTGAATGGAGAAAACATCTTTCATTTATGGAAGGGGGAAGAAAATAGCAAGTGCTGGAGCTTAGCTCTGAAGCTGGCAGATTCTGGTTGCATCCTGCTGGCTGTGCTGTTGCCCAGCATCCGTGGAGCCCTTTGTCCGTCCGTCCCAAACAGCTGCTCACAGCTGTGTTTTGGATGCGATGGCTGCTCCCATGTAAAAACAAATGATTATCTGGCGCCTGCAGGGCCGCTGTCAGCATCCAGAGGTTGTTACTGGCCTTCTTACTTGGTGCCTGGTACATCTGTCCTACAGACTTGATGGAAATCTTTTTGGCAGCTATTTCTTATCTCTCTGGATACTTAGGCACAAAAATGCGGCAAAAACTGAAACCATGTGTCTTCCCATTTGAAGTAGCTAACAGCATCACATCGACACAGGATGGAAAATACACTTGATGTAAACTGTTGATTCTAATGTGGTGTATCTTGGTACTCAGTGCTCAGAAAATGTCCTCTGCTCCGCCTTCCTCACTCCTGATACTTCACTGTGCCTTGTGTTTCCTGTCATACTCGATGCAAGAACAGTGTGTTTGGTTTTAGCAGTGAGAACCTCCAGGAACCTGCTGGAATACAAACCATGAGCTGTGAAAGCTCCTTCTTGCTGGATTTTTTTAAAGTTTTTCATCCCAGCTAACTCACTAGCAATGGGAGGGTTCAGTGAAGCTATGAAAGTGAAAGCAGAATTCATACTGAGGCCTTTTGCAGGCAGCAATAGCATTTGCTGAGGCCTGTCCTGGAGGACCTGGTGGATTTGATGCGCTGACATTTTGGTTCTCAGCCAGAGGGGGCTGAGGAAGGTGGTTTGGTGCACGGCTGTTGATGAAGTGGTGTTTTCTGGGAACGTGCATCTTGGAACACCAAAGGGCACTAACGAACAGCTTCGTTGGGTCTCCCAGTCCATTCTGTGCCAGGCCGTGCTGCCTTACAGCAGCGTGCCTTTCTCTCACATCCCAGGAGCCGTGCGAGTCCTGCAGGGTCCCGTGGGTGCACACCACAGCTGAGGGCAGCGTGAGGGGTTTCTGATGGCACAGCAAAGCACGGGCTCGCACGGAGCCGTGCTGCCTGCTGCTGCTGGTGTGGCTGGGAACAGCTCAGTGTGGTAGCTCAGTGCCTGTGCTCTGTGCCTGAGGAGGTATTTACTTGAGGCAGGTTCAGCAGATGCACTCTGTTTGCTAACAGCCTGTAGCTGACGTCTGAGCTGAGGAGTTCCCAGGGGACCCGAGGAGGATAAGAAAGATTCTGTTTGTTGCTGTCTTGACAGTGAATAATGCCTTCCACTTTCTCCTTCTTGACGTCAGTAAATTCCTCAGACTGAAAGAGAACGTCAGATTTTTCCCCAGATGCGCGGAAAACCTCGGCTCTGAAAGAGGAGGCGTGCTTCTAGCGGTAGTTTGGAGCAAGGTTTGAGTAAATGGAGAGGAGATTGGGCGAATGGAACGTGTTTGTAACTTGGGGCCTCTGCTCTTCAAACCGTGTCGTCAAGGAAGCTTTTCTCAGTCACTTTCCAGGAGGGCAGAAGTCAGTTCAGTAGGCACCTCTAGGCTTAGCAAAACAACACAGTTGTAATCATAGCTGCGTGTGTTTTGATTTTGTACTTTTTTCTGTCTTGGAAAAGCAATGGTCTTACCAGCTCTATTCTCTTTCCTGTTTGTTAGGTCTGCCTAACCACGGACAAACCAGACAAATGGTAAGAGAATGTTCATTTAACCAAAACAGGGAAAAGAAGAGTTATTAACCCACGCTAGATAGAATACCCCTTTAAACCGTAGTGCTTCACTTCCACCTTTGCTGTTTGCAGCTGGTCATACTTCCCAATTCACTGAAAAGGCAAGAAAAATTATTTTGGGGCATCTGAATCATCTTAGTGGTTAAATACAATTTAAACCTCAAATCTATCTATCTGTATATCTATAAACGAGATCCTGTTTTGAACAGAGCGTTTTGTTTCTGCTCATGCAGAAACTGAGTGGCTGCTTACAGCAAAGTTCTGGGATGTGTTTCTAGGTGGAATGTGTTTCCCTGAAGGAGAAAGGTTTAAATGATGGAAGGGTTTGTTTGGAAAACAGTTTCTTTTTTGTTATTTTTTTAGCAAGTTGGTGTGCAAGTTACCTGCTGAGAATGCTTGTATTTTACGTTCTTTTTTTTTGAGTAAAAATTATTTGTAGCCTTTCACCTATTGTGCTGAGTTTAATCAAAGGACAGAAGCAAATAGCCAGTCTGATTGATGTGTCTCTGGCAAAATGCTTTCTCGCTAAATCGTGAAGGGGCCAGTGCAAAGGCTGCTCATCCCTTTTCCCCCTTGCACGTGGCTTATGGGAAACAACTTCAAGCATACATTTCTTCCCCCCCCCAAAACGATTTTCTGATGTTGATCTGGCGGAGCTTGCCCCATCAGCCCAAGTGCCACAATGCACTGGTGTCAGCGGGGTCGCTGTGACCCGGGTCAGTCAGCAGCAGGTGTGACTGGTGGTCACTGGACAGTGATCACAGGCATTATTGGACCTGGCAGCGTTCTGGGCTAGTGGGCAGGGGCCTGAGGGAGGCCGGAACTCGGGCATGCCAGGCTGCTTGTGATGCAGAGCATTCCTTTGCTTTGTTCTTGATCCGAAGTGGTAAATTGTATTCCTCCGTGAATTCAGCTTCATTTCGTGTCCCTGAGAAGACTGGCTACTTGTTTGTGTCTGCTGAATAAACCAGCTCAGAGCAGTGGGAGAGATCTCTGATGACTTAATACTTTTTAGGTGTTTTAGGGTGAAACTCCCAGAACTGCCTTGATTTCTGGCTGCCTGATCAAGCGTGAATGAAAAATTAAAGGTCCTCATTTCAGGATGTGTCATTTGAAATAGATTTCACCATGTTGGTAGACAAAAGGCAACCTGGAAGCACAGGGGTGCCCTTTCTAGGTATTTCCAAGAACTTTTTCTGGAGTTGTTCTCCTGTGTATCTTCTATATGTGGAGAAGATATCCTTTGCAACCTTAATGAAGGGATTTTCTTGGAGAAACCTGGAGGGGGTAAAAAAACAAACCCCTCATAAAAGATTTTATTTGAAACATTTTGCTTAACAAATGTCAAATCTAAAAGCAATTGTTGAAGTATTTCAGTGGTCTGCTGTGGTGCTGAAGTTGCCTAGTATAACATGGAGCTGGGCAACTAAGAAATTAAATTGTTACTGCACTTGTATGCAACAGCTTTAAAGCGCTTTGGGTTTTAAAAGGTAGGGTTTTGTTAGTTTAGCTCTATAGAGCCTTGATGGTCTGCAGGAAGCAGATCTTGCTAGAGCAGTTGATTAAGGCTGGTCAAAAAAATCGTCATTATCATTTTTTGTTTTCTGCTCAGATACAAAATGAGATTAGACACAGGGTTTTGTTGGATTTTTTCCCTTGGTTGTCAGACTGAAGTCTTCCCTAAGTCGAGGTGTTAAAATTCGGTTGAGCTGCTGCAATGACCTGACACTCAAGGATTTGAAGAGCCCATGTCCCCACCATCCCTTTCGAGGTGGAGCTCCCAGGGCAGACATCTCTCACGTACACGCTCAGTTTCCCGTTCCATGGGCAGAAGGGGAAGCCTTGGTGCATCTGAGGAGATGGTCTGACCTTGGACGATGGCCTGTGAAATACCAGAACTGAATTTACACCAGGGTGTTTTCTGACCAGCTTTAATTTATGCATATCAAATTTTCTGGGCCTTCATTTTGCATCTTTCCCAGCTGTTCAGTGTTACTGATTTCAGTGGGATTTCTCAGTGTGCTGATCAGCAGGAAGAGGGGCAGCAGAACTGGACTTCAGTGATCAAGGACAGCTGCATTTGAGAAGCTTAACACTTTGCTGCCTTTCATCTGCACCTCTCTTAATAACAGCTCATGTTTTCCCAGCTGAGTGTAAGGGGGTTACTGTGAGTCTGGAAAATGATGCCTGTGCTGATTCGCAAAGCAAATGTGTTGTTATGGGAAATCTGTGGTGTTCAATACTAAAAGGGTTTTATCATGAAAGCTGCTAAGCTTTGTAGTACTAGATTTGTTTTCAACAACGTATTTAATTCTATACTGTGCTCATTAAATATTAACCTCCCTAGAACAAAAAGGATGCAGGTAAGTGTGGTACTCCAGAATAATTGTAAATTCTGATTTCTGTATTTGATTTGCTCTGTAGCTAGATTTCCTGCCCTGAAATCAATAGAGTTGCTCTAGATTTATGGTAGTAGTTGAAATCTAAGTCTGATGCTCAATCTTTCGAACTTGATGTCATCTTTCAGGCACAAGCCACAAATTATTGGTAATGCCTTCCATTTATTACTTGTCCTGTCGCTCAAGTATTGCTGTCCTATTGCATATTGAAGGTGCCTAACTTGTACTGCTTGTGAACAATTGCTTATGTGTGAATTCTGTGTTCAGTGCTGGGCCAGAGGGGGAGGTATTCACCTTAAACTCTCAGCTAGCCATACGAAAACTTTAATTCTCTTTTCCTTTTGAGTGCTTAGCACACGTTGCTGCAGGTTTGTTGCAGTCCATAACTGTGCTGTTTCATGTGTCACGTTAGGGACCAAGCCGAAACTTGCTGCTCAATGGGAAATCATACCCAACAAAAGTCCGATTAATTCGTGGTGGATCCATGCCTCCGGTGAAAAGGAGGAGGATGAACTGGATTGATGCACCCGATGATGTTTTTTACATGGCCACTGAAGAAACCAGGTAGGAAATGTGGGTTTATGGGGATGTCTTTTGGTTTGTGGGTGCCGCAGCTGGCGTTGTGGTTAGAGCGGGATCTCGTCAGCAGATGTGATGCTACAAACTGAATGCAGAGACCACAGCCAGTGCTGAGGTGGGTACAGGGTGGGAAATACCTAATCCTGCACTTACATTCCAGGGAAAGCAGATTCTTGTTCTTCTTCCAGAGCAGTTGCTGTAGGAGATGGGCACAAAGGAAAGGAAGACTGAGGGGGAAAGTTGACCTGGTTCAGACCCTTCACTGCCCTCGGAGGTCCCATCCCAGTGGGACAGGATAGGGGCCTCCTGGCTGACGGGTGATGCTGAGGAGCAGAGCCTCCTGTACACTGAGCTCTGCATGTCCTCGTGCACGCCGAGCTCTCTTGTATTGCCCCTCAGGACATCTCCACATGTGTCTGGGTCCTGAAACCTGCAAGTGACAGAGGGTTTCCATGGGCTGAGTTGACTCATTTCTTCGGTGGTTTATATTGGCCAGCAGTAGCAGTGAGATTTAGCCCTGCCGTGTCCATCTGCCTTCTTTGGTGGCCCTGCTTCTCCTAGTGCTTGTCCTTCTTGTTGGTCTGCCCACAGGATAAAAATAGTAGAAGAAACTTTCCTTGTGTGAGTTTCACTTCAAACTGTTTACAAACTGCTGACAGAGTGGTAGAAGGTATGTGACCTGATCCCTAAGGCAAAGTTCCCAGTACTGGTATTCCTAGGATGGGAGGGTTCTCCTGGGTGTGGTGAGAAGGTGGAGAAATTGGCTTGTGTGGTTTCCTCTGAGAACCTGGTGCCTCCCTCCTGGGTAACCTTGAGGAAGGTCAGGGCAAAGCTGCAGCCCTGCTTTGCAGCCCTCTGTGACAGCAGAGGTGCCGTCTGGCTTCTGTCTTGGTCTGAAGCCTGGAGTTACCAACACTTGCACTATCAGTGCCCCAACAGCAGAGAAGCACTTACCTTTCCCTCCACTTCCAGAGATGGACCTGGGAATTACTGGATGCCTGAAAACTTCAAGTGGCCGAGGAGGTTGAGAGTTTTAGTGCTCTGTCTCTTCTGGTACTCGTAAATTTGGCACTGCTCTGAGTCTTCATTTGTTCGGCACAAAGGTCATAGTCAAGAGTCCTGGCATCTCCAAACTTCTCTTTATCTTGCAAAGCATTTCAAGTGTCAAGTAACCATTCTGTGGGCCTATTATCAAAGATGGGCTTTGTAGAATAGGTGATACTAGTAACACTCAAGTTACTAACCACTGATCTGTTGGATAATCAGATTTCAGTCCAGGAAACACCTTGTTGGAACTCAGAAGAAACATGAAATTAATTTCCCAGTCAGACTTGTTCCTATGGACACCTTTAATGCACCTGTGCATTTCACACCAGCTCGTATCTTTGCCATGTCTTTCCCTTCTCCTTTCGGTGCCTGCAAGATGCTGTGAAGGAAAGCAGTGGAATTCCATATATAATTGAAAACGAGAGAAGGATTTAATTTTCCGGAGAAGCAGTTTTCTTATTAGTGCTGTTGCTCTGAGGAAGAGGTACTGGAATCCTGTTGCAGTTCTCAGATTCACCTGCCATTGTGGACTCAGGGTATACAGTCTGTAATTCACTCCTCAGATGCTCAAGGCTTGTTTCATAATGCTGCACCTAGGGAGCTCTTCTCGACATCTTCACCATCCAAGGCTCATGAAATACAGCAGGTGCATGCTGGCAGCATGTCAGTGCAAGGTCCTTTCACCTGTACAGAGCTGTGGCAGTATTCATCCACTGTGGTGTTAATTGTGACAATTTACTGTAGACACAGAATCTTCTGCTCGTACAGAACCACTGGCTGAGGCAGGAAAGATGAGTCCCACAGCAACCGGCACAACTCTAATGAAAACCGTGGTTCAGTGATAGACATCAGCTCAGTAAGATCTTACCGCTTCCATTTAAAAATAGAGAAAGAAAGAAAAGAAAAAAAAAACCACCCAGGCTTCTTTGTCTGACAGGCACACTGCTTAGCTGACTGATGAGTGGTGAAAGGAGATTTTTGGCAGGCTGTGAAGAGCAGGGAAGCCTGAGCGATGGAGCATTGTCAGCGACACGGGTTTTCTGTCGGGCATTTCACCTCTAACTTTTCCCTGAACCATCTGCTACATTCCAGTGTTGGGAATGTAAGACTTGTTTGTGAGCTCTGAAACAATTTGAGCTTTGTGTTGGCTCCGTAGCAATCAATCTAGCTGCAATATCTGCATATCATCCTCCAGCTGAGGGTCAGGCTGTGTTTTCAGTCACAGCAAGTAGGTTTCCCTGAAGTTTTACACGCTCCCCTCTCCCCTTTTTTGTGTAGCTCTGTTGAGAATGGTGCTTGAAAACTGTACAGCTCTGAAGGAGCAGTTTGAAAAGTTGGTCAAATGAAAGGAATAAGTTTTTGAATTGAAGGCTCCCAGTAAGGAACTTGGCATTTATAACTCATGCACGCGGAGGCAGCGAGTGACCTGATCAGAATCTAGAATGCTGGAGGACGTGTTTCTGATGGCAGCGTGGCTAATGGAGCACACGTGGGTGCTGCAAGGAGCTCTGCTGCCTGAAAGTGGATCAGCTGCAGTCAAACATCTTGGAAAAGTCATCATATCAAGGTTTTATTTTTTCTCTCCCCCACCACCACATTGCCACCTTGTTTTCACCTCTCCTCACCCTGTGGCCTTTTAGCTTGAGGTGCTGGAGAAACAAGGACACTGGGCAAACAAAAAATGTGTCTAAGTGCCATGCAACAGCTTGTCCTGCTCAGTGGGCAAAAAAAACAAGTGAAGAGATGACCAAATCTGCCAAGAAGTGATTCAAAACCTTCAGCTGAAGTTGACGGTTAGTCTGTTCTGGTGGTGCTGAGGGTAAGTTTTTGAGGAGAGGTGAGGTGTTTTGAGCACTTTCTTCAGCAACCATCACATCTTAAAGACAGAAATCATAGCACAGTGATAGGCATCAGCTCAGTGAGGTCTCTCTTCCATCAACAAGTAAACCAAACCAACCAACCAAAAAAACCCCAACAACCAACACAACCAACAAAAGAGGATTTTGGCCCCAGCAGTGTTCCCTAAACAAAACTGGGGAATAGTTGGCTGAAATGTGGGCTGTAAAGCCCTTCCTCTTGTCGCTCATGGTAAGCCAAAACCTCGTTCTGTCAGGAGCCTGTGAGGGAAGGCACTGCTGCCTTATCAGACCCTTCTTGTTGCCCCAGTTCCTCAGCTGAAGACTCATACTGGGTACTGGTGGACTACTCCTGTGAATATTTATTGCTTTCCTTTCTAATCTCTATGTGCCTTTGAGCACCGCAACATCCTCTGTAAAAGAATTCCACATTTTAATTATGCAGTATATTTTTCATTGTTGCTGCATTTTTGGGTTTGGATGGGGTTTTTTATGATACTTCCTTTATCTCTAAGTCTGGTATTAACAAAAAGAAACAAGCAAACATTCAGTATTGTCTCTGTCTAACTTATTTTGGTAATCTAAAAACTTTGGTGTGTCTTTCTCTCTCTTTTGCTTTCTCTCCATATGGAAAACAGCTTCTTCCATCTGATAAGACTTGTTGCCAGTCTTGTACATACAGGGAAATCCTTAACCAAATGCAAGATGTGAATATTGCCCATTTCTGGGTTGGGCACACGCAGTGTGGGTGAAGCGGGAGGGGGAACACCCTGTTGGTGTTCCCAGCACGGGGCAGAGGCTCCAGCCCTGGTTCCCTGGCCAGTGGCTGTCGTGGAGCTGCCCTGCACAGCCAGCCTTGAGGTGCAGCTCCGTGCGTGACGGGTGCCCCGTGCAGTGGGCACCTGCCCGGGCGCTGGGGATGGCACAGGGCTCTGCCCTCGCAGGGGGACGTGACCAGCGTTGCCAGGAGAGGTTTGGGTTTGACTTGGCTTTGTAAATTCCCCCAGAGCTGCCTGCAGCACATCCGACTGATCTAAATAAATTCAGAATAAATCAGTGGTGTGGAAACTGGCTGTGCTGACTATTTCACGTGTTCTGTTCACGGCAAGAGACCCTGGTCCTACAAGGCTGGACCAGAGCACCTTCTTCTCTGCAGGGAAAGGATTCTGGAGCAGAGAATGCAATTTCCTCTTCATTGGGGGGTTTATAAATCAGAAAATCTAGGTTTCCCAGGGCAGACACTGCAGACAGAACCATTGTCAGCCCACCCCACCAGGCGTGTGCGGGCCTGGTTTCCCTCGGAGAAGCGGAGCAATCCCCGGTGCCTCTGTAATCTGTCCCTTTCTTCCTTGCTGTCTGCAGGAAAATCCGCAAGCTGCTTTCCTCCTCCGAAGCCAAGCGAGCCGCCAGACGCCCTTACAAGCCGATTATCCTGCGGCCCATGCAGGCGGTGCAGCTCCGCCAGCCCATGAATGATGAGCCCATCATCATCGAGGATTAACGCTCGCCCAGCAGCGCTCCGCAGGCTCGGCCTGGATCTGCCGGCAAGAATCTCTCCTCCACTATCTACTTGAGTTTCCATGGCTACAGCATTGAACTAACTGTTGAAGAGAGGGAACTTTTGAGGAACTGTTTTGCATCTTTTAAACCCTTAAAAGGAACTCAGCCCTGCTCTGAGCCTCTGACCACAGACTGCTCTCTCTCTCTCTCGCACTCTCTCCTCCTCTCCTATCTTTTTTTTCCTTTTTATTTTTTCCTTTTCTTTCCTTTTTTGTTTTTAATTTTTAGTAGCCTCTTTTCCCTTTTGCTTCTACCCCTTTTGTAGAAGGGGGAGGGAAAGTAAGTTTAACTTATTAAGAGAATGTGGACTAGTAATTTTTAGCTTTGTTTCCTCTTCTGATGTACGAAGAGCTAGAACCCTTCATTTTGTGACTGAGCTCTCGTTGCAAAGCCATTTTTATGAGGCTGTGTTGTAAGATTTTTCTTTTCTTTTCTCTTTTTTTTTTAATTTTGTGGACGGTGCCATTTTTTTATTTCATTTATATTATTTCTTTTGTAGATAAATTTCCAATCTTTAACTGATATTTGAAAATAGGAGCTGAAAGCCAGCCCCAGGTTCAGCCAGTTTTCTTTGGTCCTGTCCCTTCTGTTTTTTGGATCATTTTGCACAGCCAGTTGTGCTCATGCACAAGACAGACCAACTCAGGCTGAGAAAGGAGTGGGCTAAGAACTGAAGAACCTTGCAGAACATTACACTAACGTTGTGTGCAGTGGAGCCAGGCTGCCAGAATGAGGTGTCCTTACTCTAGTTGCTCCCTGGGAGATGCGGCCCGTGGCGTTTCTCCCAGTAACCAGCAGTTTGCGTGCTGCCTTCTGTGACATCTGGGACCCTGCGTGCTGTTAGGCCACCGAGAGCCAGCAGTAGGCCCAGCCAGTGTAATGAATTGCTTTGCTCTGGCTCCAAGAGTCAAGTACACCAATGCCCAGGGACATTTTGCTTAGAACTCTGAACCTGTTTGTGCATCAGTGCTTTTGGACACATGTTTCCCAGGATGCGACCTGGTTTCTCTTTAATTGCGTTACTGTATGTTTCCCATTTTGAAGGGACTTTAAATTGCAGCTGGGTTTTCATTTGAACACATTGTGTCTGAATTTAAGTGTTCTTTTCCCCCCCTTGACATTTCTTGTGTTTGAGGTTTCTTGCATCTCTTGAACTTCTTACGTATTTGCAAGTCTGTATCATTTCTTTTTCATATGTCTTCTCATGGCAGTGCATTTGCTGGATGCCCTGCTCGGTTTTGAAAGGATGTAAACTATCATTTGCAACTTGTGCTGATCTGTACATGTACCTGCCTCAAGCAGACACAGCATGTAATAACCCCCAAGTCATTCCATATGTGTCAGCGGTGAGATGAGCCAAAGTTGTATTTGGGTTATCACAGTCCAACCGTGATTCTGTGCAACTCTGCTAACCCGCCGGGTTAGACGGAAAGGAATCCCCACAAAATGAAAACAATTCAGTTAACTTTACTTAATAAACCTGGAAAGTGAGCTTTTGTGAAACATCTGCTTTTTGTCTCTTGTGAAACAGCCGCCTTTGCTCGGGTTCCGCGTGCCCGGGGCACGCAGCCCTGCGCCTTCCCTCCCCTCCCGGGGCTGTGTTCTGCTCTCGTGTCCCTGTGCCAGCAGTGCCCTTCTGCGGGGCAAGAGTCACAGTCACTCATGGTTTGATTCCTTCTCCTGCGCAGTTTAAACACTTCCAGCGCTTCAGAGGCATCTCCCTCCTCCTCCTCCTCCTCCGAAACGCGCGGGGCTGGGCCTCTGAATGAGCCTTTTGTCCGCAGCAGCTCCTGGTGCTGCCGCTCCGGGCACGCCTCGGGCGTGTGGCAGAGGGACATCCCTGGGCTCAGCAGCCC
>VWPU01005240.1:0-10576 GCA_013398955.1 Callaeas wilsoni | reverse complement strand
CAGCCTCCAGCTCAGGTGTGCCCCANGTAAGCAGCCCCACAGCTCAGGTGTGCCCAGTAAGCAGCCTCCAGCTCAGGTGTGCCCCATAAGCAGCCTCCAGCTCAGGTGTGCGGCGCTGGCTGTGCTCACCTGTGGCACGGGCGGGAGCAGCGTGGTAAGCGCAGCCAGGTAAGCACCAAGCCGGCCCGCCCGGAGCTCCACGCTGCCCACAAAGATCTTGTGTCTCACTGAGAAGCTTCAGCTCCGTTCTCTGAGGGCAGCTCGGACTCGTGGTCGGCGCTGCTGTGCGTCCTGGGGACTTTATGGACTGCCATGATGTCACACAAGCATTCTCCCTTCTTCCAGCGCCCCTGCAGCTCAGAGGGAGCAGAAGCGCTTCCCCGCCGCCCTCCTCAGTTGCCAAGGTCCTCCTCTCACACAGAGCACGAAACCAGCCAGATGACCTGCACTTTGGAAGTCCCCCAGTAGAGCTTATACATGTGCAGAACATAAAAGATACTTAAATTCGTGAAGCCCTGAACTTTCTGCGTGCTGAGGGTGAGTGTGCAAGTGTTTGGCTTTGGGTCGGTCTGCCCCAACCCCACAAAACAGTTTAATCCAGAAAAAACAATCTAAAAACAAATTCATCTGCTGGCAGTTTAGATTCTGTTTAGTTATAACTCACAACCTCAAAACTTAAGAATTGAGTTTAATAGTTCATAAATTATACTACACACAGCACATACTGTTATAATCTATGCTGCACATATCTATATGAAGTATTAATGCCAATGTTTAAACAAAATACAAAGTCACCACAGGCAGCCTTAAACCTCAGCTGTAGTTTTGCTGAACTATTTTGGCTATAGACGTGATTTTTCACCCCTCTACCCTCATATGGTATTAATTCAATCGTTTTAGATGTTATACATGCGTAAGAACTAGAAGGGATTTCCTCAAACAACAAACACTGAGGATAAAAAGGTCGATGTTTATAAAAACGTCAAACTCCAAGGCTCCTCCACGAGTTGTTAGAGGATTGCTCTCAGTGAAGACTCAGAGCCAGTCGTTCCAGAGTCCTTCAGTGAGGGAAGCTAATCCTGAGTTTCCACTCCTGAGTCAGTGGTTGAGTCCCTCAAGAGAGCACTGGCAGCAGGAGTGCTGAAGGGAGAACAAGGAAATTTGGACGTGGTTTAAAACATCCCAAAGTTCTCCCTCACTCTGGTGCTGGGTTTGTGCTTAGGAGCTCCCAGGGAAGCAGCTCCCACACGGTGCCGTTGGCAGTTGTGCAATGGTCTGTGGTTGCAAGGTGCTGAAAGGGGCCTCCCTGTCCCAGCTGAGCTGCTGCTCTTCCACAGCCGGGGGGCAAACGAGAAAGCTTTAGCAGACATTGTCTTAACCCCTTTGAAAGGGGTTTTTGTATGTCTCTGCTCTTTATTTGCAGCTCTAAGTACGATCTGGAGGGCAATGCTCGGCCACGGGATGAGGTGGGAGCGCTTTTGGAGTCACTGGGCAGCGCCCATTCCCTGTTCAGTGCCCGACCACCTTTTCCTGACACCCAGCCTAACCCTCCCCTTTGCTCAGATCCCGTCCCTGGTCACAGAGAGGGGAACTCTCGGGAGTGCCGATGTCTTGGTGCTGCCAGTTACGTGCCAAACCTCCAGTCCCCTCCACGGCCTCCACTGAGCTCGCTCCAGGAGCTCCAGAGCCCTCCTGTGCCAAGGGGCTCAGCACCGGGCTCGGCACTGCAGCTAGAGCATCCTCAGGGCTGGGAAGAGGCAAGGCCTGCCGGCAGTGCTCCCTCTCAGTATTCCCTCTTCCTCCTGCCCTCGGCACTCTTCTTTCTGTTCTGCTGCTCCCGTTTGTGGATGTCTTCATGGCAAGCCGGAGAGCTGCTCTCAGCTTGTATTTAACATGAAAACACCGAACCAGTGCCCACCCATCTCCCTCTCCCTGCGGTCCCACCAACCCCTGGCTGCTGGGGCAAGGTTGCACGGGGAACAGGGATCCCCCTAACACACCCTGAGCCCATGGCACGGGGAACAGGGCCCCCCCAACGCCCCCCGACCCCACGGCCCGGGGAACAGGGCTCCCCCTAACACACCCTGACCCCGTGGCACGGGGAACAGGGATCCCCCTAACACACCCTGCCCCCATGGCACAGGGAACAGGGACCCCATAATACCCCCTGAGCCCATGGCACGGGGAACAGGGCCCCCCCAACGCCCCCCGACCCCACGGCCCGGGGAACAGGGCTCCCCCTAACACACCCTGACCCCGTGGCACGGGGAACAGGGATCCCCCTAACACACCCTGCCCCCATGGCACAGGGAACAGGGACCCCATAATACCCCCTGAGCCCATGGCACGGGGAACAGGGCCCCCCCAACGCCCCCCGACCCCACGGCCCGGGGAACAGGGCTCCCCCTAACACACCCTGACCCCGTGGCACGGGGAACAGGGATCCCCCTAACACACCCTGCCCCCATGGCACAGGGAACAGGGACCCCATAATACCCCCTGAGCCCATGGCACGGGGAATAGGGACCCCGTAATACACCCTGACCCCATGGCACGGGGAACAGGGACCCCGTAACACACCCTGACCCCAGGGCACGGGGAACAGGGACCCCCTCAGAGCCCGGTCCTGTGACACTCGGGGGCCGGGGGTGTCCCCACCAGGGGACAGCCGCGGCCACCTGCGCTCTGTCCCGCCGCCGCCAGAGGGCGCTGGAGCTGCGGGACACGGGACAGGGAAATGGGGATACGGGAATGGGGGATACGGGAATGGGGGCACGGGGATGGGGGGTACGGGAATGGGGGGACGGGGAGGGGGGGGACGGAGAGGGGGGGAGGGGGGGGGGGAGGGGGAGGGGGGGGGGGGGAGGGGGGCGCCGGGGATCAGGGGGGGGGGAAGGGGGGGGGGGGAAGGGGAACTGGGGGGGACGGGAAGGGGGATACGGGAATGGGGGCACGGGGATGGGGGGTACGGGAATGGGGGGACGGGGAGGGGGGGGACGGAGAGGGGGGGAGGGGGGGGGGGAGGGGGAGGGGGGGGGGGGGAGGGGGGGAAGGGGGAATCGGGAAGGGGGGGAGCGGGATTGGGGATGCGGGAATGGGGACACGGGAGGGGAGGATACAGGAATGGGGACACGGGAGTGGGGGATACAGGAATGGGGGATACGGGATGTAGGGATGGAGGATATGGGATACGAGGATGGAGGATATGGGAAGGGGGATATGGGGTGCGGGAATAGTGGATACAGACTTTGGGACATGGAAGTGGGGGCTATGGCATACAGCCTGCAGGACATGGGGGAGAGAATGGGAGATACGGGGGACGGGAATGGGGATACGGGAATGGGGAATATGGGACATGGGGGGCCGGAATGGGGGATATAGAATGGGAGTATGAGAATGGGCCATATGGGACACAGGGTACAGGATGGAGGAAATGGGATACAGGGTGAAGGAATGGGGGATACGAGATGGGGGGTGGGAATGGAGATACAGGACTGGGATATGGGAATGGGGATGTGGGAATGGGGGATACAGAGTGCAGAACAGGGATGTGAGCTGGGGGGTGGGATGGGTGATGGGTTGGGGGTACGGGATACAGGATACAGGACAGGGTGCAAGGTGGGGATGTGGGATGAGGGTGTGGGATGGGGGTGTGGGATGGGGTGCAGGATGGGGGATGTAGGATGGGGGTGTGGGGTGCAGGATGCAGGGTGCAGGATCGCCCCAACCCGGGAGAGAGGCTGGGGAAGAGGCTCCAAGCCCAGCAGGATGAGCACGGCCGTGTTAAATCGCTCCATCTGGAGCTCGGCAGATCGCTATCAGTGGGTTTCGGAATGTCGTGTTAGTGTCCAAAAATTTGCAAGTGTCATAATATATGTACAGAAAGTGAAATTGTTTAAACTTCTTAAGCAGCTGTGGCCATATATGGGTTTGAAATGTAGTTCTGAGCACAGTAAATAGAAATTTGCCATATCAGATGTAGGAATTGCAGTGTAAGCAATGTGAAATTCAGGTCTCATCTCGTCTCAAGCGGATGGCAGATCTCCTTCTGGTGGCTTCAGTGTGAGCAAGGGTTTCTCCCCTAGAATTTAAAATACCTGCTGCAGGATCAGGGGCCTTAAATCCTTGTGAGAGTCCTTGTCTGTGTGTGATAGGAAAATAAAAGACCTGCTGGATCTAGCAGAATCACTGAAAGGAATGGTTTGGAAGGGACCTTAAAGCCCATCCAGTTCCACCCCAAGCCCTTTCCAATCCCTCCTTGGACACTTCAGGAGATGGTGGTACTCATGAGAGACAGGGAAACCAGCTTTAATATGATTTTAATATGTATAAATCATCTTGTTATTTTTAAAATAAAATGTTTCAATTAGGCATTATTGTGTTTAATGACTTAAACGCCTCCCTGCTGATCTGTAAACCCAAATTGTCCAGATCTGACGTAGCAGTCGAGAACCGGGAACCAAAAGTGACTGGAGGCAAACCATAAAACTGAAGTGTGTAAGGATTTCATTCTGTTTCTTCACGTTTAAAAACCGAAGGCCCCAGCTCTGCACAGATGTAGTCATTAAGTTAATTTTATGAGCCATAAACAGTCCGGTCGCTGTCAGCCGTGCTGCGGGGCGCAGCCTCAGCGCAGCCCGGGTGTTCGCAGCACGGCGCTGGCGCGGTGTCAGCAAAGCATCCCCGACTGCAGCACAGCTGTGAGGCTCGCTTGGATTTCAGCTCGCACAGGAGTGATAAGGACAAATCATCGTTTTCTGCCTGAAACTCCTTTATCACCTAGAAATGAAAGGTGCAGCCAGAGGTGCAGTTTCAGGTGGAGGGTGGTTATTGCTGACCCGGCGCACGGTGTTTAACTCGCCCTTTTACGCGTACCCGTCATTGCAGGACGCGTCACCTGCAGGCTCACCTGCACGGCTCCCGGGCATCGCCGCCGTTGCAGCCGGGTCGGTTCGATGTGGGCTGCGGGCTTGGTGCTGAGCGCTGCCCGGAGCCGAGGCCGCGGCTCCAGCTCTCCGCAGCAGCCCTGGGCACAGAAGGACGGCGCCACAGCTGCCACCAGGGGAGGTGCGGGAGGTGTGACTGCGCTCGGCGCTTACTGGGACCCTGGTTTGGAGGCAGCCGCTGCGCTCCTGGCAGGGCTGCGGAAGGAGCTCTGAACCTGCAGATCTCTTCATGACCAGCAATCGGTTCGCAGAGAAGAGGCTGTCCCAAGAAATACTGCCTGGCCTGAAATCTCATCACGTGTGTGGCTGGTCACTGCTTTGTATTTCCAAGCATTGCAACCCTTGTCTGTGAACTAACTAAAAGCAGAAATAAATAAATAGAATTTTAAAATCCTTTATGTAAAAAACGAAAGAGAGAGAAGGGGGCTTTCACAGCATGTGCCTTACTGATTGCGCTGGTTTGGTGCCCTGCACAATAAAAGGATGCCGGGGAAGGAGTGTCACAGTTGGGTACGTGCTGTGACACTCGGGTGTGGGACCCAACGGCAGCGGTGGGGACAGAGATGGCACATATGGGGAGCTTCTCATTTTGCTGGCTGTTCGAATGGATATAAATGAGATGTATTCCGGCAATAATAGTTTCAGGGATGGTTTCCTTATGCTTGGACAGAAATGGAGAACACCCAGTTTGTGAGAGCTGCTGGGGTGCGTGTAGCAGGGAGGAGGATGGACGATGGACCTCGAGGGGCAGGGAAATAAAGGGGCTGCAGCCCTCACTCCAACCAAACTGCATCCTCTGAACGTGACTCTCAAAGATAATTCCGTAGTCTGACTTTCTGATGAGTCCAGGTGTTCGCAGAAAATCATTTTTAGAGGGATACGTGTGTAACTGCTGCTGCTGAAGCTTTACCCAGCCATTAAACATAACTTATTACTCAGGGCTGAGCTATTCCCTCGGCCCGAACGCTCCTTCCCAATTAGCCCGTGATGTCACGTTTTCCACTCTCTTCGTACCACTTTGTGGATTTCCTGAATATTAAGTGCCGCGAGGAGGGAGCGAGGGGAGGCGGCTGTGCCTGACTCCCCTCCTCGGGCCCCCGTGGGAAGGGCCGGGGCTGCGAGGGGGACGTTCCCGCATGGCACCGGGACCGCACTGTCCCGCAGCGGGGACGGGCAGAGCCCCGCAGCCTGGGCAGCCCTGACCCGGCGGGCCCCGGGCACCGCGCGTCCCGGGCGCTGGGCTTCGCCAGGCGTGATGGGGACAGACGGGGACATTTGATTAGAGTTTTTAAAAAGACGGTGTTGAGAAAACAACGAATTGGTTGTATTTAAAATTCATTGAGAGCTTTGATACAAATAAAAAACAAACAAACAATAAAAAAAACCCGAAAAACACCCCAGGTTTTAATTCATGTAAGCAGCGCTGCGGAGCGGCTGCCCCGCTCCCCGACAGCAGATCGGGATGTGACCGGGCACCGGGGACCCCCCGCTCCTGGGAGAGCCGAGACTTCGCTGGGAGAGCCCTGATCAGCCGTGCCCGGCGCTCCGGGGAGCCGCGGGTCCCGAGCCCTGCGGGCAGCGCTGCGGGCTGGGGTCGGTGCGCACCGCGCTCGCAGCGCGGGGCTCCTGTGCTGCCCTCCGTATTAACGGTATTTTCCCGGCTGGGATATTTCCCGAGGGATCCAGGAGGCGAAGAGCTTGCGTTTCGCTGTTTTCCCCGTTACTGTTGTAGGAGTCGGGAGAACTGCGGGAATTCAGCAAGATTCTTCTTCCCGTCAAATCGGGGATGAATCAGCGGAGCAAAAGCATTGCCACCCCAGGGGAGAGCTTTAAATCACTGGGTGAAGTTGTTTCCTTTTTCGTAGCAAAATTTTCACTGCTGGAGCTGTCATCCTTGTCTGCGTTACTCAGCCAAAATAGAGACATCAAAATGTCTGAAGCCTGAAAGTAAGCGAGAGGAGCCTTTAAAAACGCGTTCTGCTTTTATGTAAAGCGAAGATCAGAAGAGCCTCGTAATGGGATAGGTGCATCAATAGTTTCTGAAACCAGTGAAAAACATGTGTATAAACACCATTTTTTATAAAAGCTACCTCAAGAAAAAAATCCAACAAAACAACCCAACCCTAAACGAAACAAATAAACAAAACCCCAAAACAACAACAACAAAACAGCGGTTAAAAAATAGCCCCTCGGTAAATGAGGAGCAATTTTGCAGATAAAGGTGATTCCATTCTGGTTGCTGGGAGGACAAAAGTGCATAAAACTTGGGGCCTGCAGCTTATTCATGCGGTTGATCCCCAAAGCCCCACGTATTTGGCTGAACTCCCACTCTAAGATGATGCTTTTTATAAAAGTGGTTGCGTGAATCTACCGCCCAAATCGATGCGAAATAAAAGCAAGGGCTTACGTGCTCTGTAAGAGTACAGGAAATTAGACAATTTTCAGGGGCTATAAAAGTAATACTAATACTAATACTAATACTAATACTAATACTAACACCAACACTAACACTAACACTAACACTAATACTAATAATATAGACTGATGTCCTTTTCACGACAGGATTTCTTTTGCAACGATTTTAAATTCCTGACTGTGAGTGCGACCGGATGGTGAAGTTCACCCTCTCTTTCTTCAGCGCAGCATCGAAATCTTTCAATAGGAGTTTTTAAAGAAATGCTAATTTTTGTTTTATTTTTTCTGTGGTGTCGGGGGCTGGAGGCCTGCTCCCGGGGTGGATGTGGGATCCGCCGACCGTCCGTGCCTGCCCGGCTGCGGCTGCTGTCCTGAGAGCCTCGGGGCAGATAGATCCCAAGGAACAGAAAAACTTAAATTATCAAAGTTGATGCCATGTGATGGGAAATGATACTGGGTCTGTACCGCTCTGGTCCTAACGTGCTCCGAGGTGGGGATGGAAGTGTTATTATTTACAGTTATTCTTGAGTTTTGGTTTATTTTAAGGTAACAAAAAACTCAAGGGAGGTGTGGGTAATTTCTTTTACGTGCACTATTTGTTTATGAGCGCGCTGGTCTCGGGGGTGAGGTTGTTTAAACAATCCGATGCGGATTTGCCTGCTCGCTTCAATGTGTCCAAAAGTCTTCTCACTTTACTCATAATTATTCTGCTCGTTTCACGGTAATAGCTCCAATGGCCTCTTTGGCCTCTTTGGTAAGAAATCAGCACCTTGGCATGGGAACACCTTGTGATCTAAACAGAGCAGATGAACAAAGGATGGGCGGACGAAAAGCCACGTCAGGAAACGGGGAGGGTTGTGATTTGGGATTTTTGATTATTTTGGGGGCCCCGTTGGTCTTGGTCGGGGCTCCCCGGAGCGCAGGTGTGCACAGGGACACGGCTGCCCCGAGATTCCCGGGAGGAATTAGGGGAAGTGGGGGAGGGATGGGGGCGCCCAGCCGCGGGGCCGCGCAGCATCCCGGTGGGCTCGGCGCTGCCGGTGCCGCCGCTGCCCCCGGAAGGGGACCGCCGGCTCCCGGTCACAGCCCCCGCTCTGTCGCGTGTCACGAACTCGTTGGCGGTGCATACACCAAGATGATGTCTGAATAAATGACAACCCGCTAACAGCAGGGAGCACCCGGGCAGCTAACGGGGGTTCAGCCCGTTAGAGTTTCACAGAGCGAGTGGCGTAATTTTAAATTGAAGAAACGTGGAGAAACCAGAACAAATCCTCGCGAAACTGCTCCGTACGAGTCGCGGGAACCATATGGAACAGGTTATGTGGGCAGGCAGTGAAGTACAGAGCATAAATTAATTCGTTGTTGTCGCATGCAGGGGTGACTAGTACAGAGAAACGGCAGCAGGACTCAAATAGCGCTGACAGGAGCGGCAGGGCGGCCTCGTGTTCTGCACGGTTCCCTGAACGCCTCCACCTACCCCTGCCTCGATATTTAATTCAAATCACCGCGCCGGGGGCCCGATGGGCCGGGGGGTCCCTGCAACCGCATCTGCCCCCGGATGCGGAGCCCCCGGGGCTGTTCGCTGGCTTTGTGGGGGCCGCGGCTGCGAGTCCCCCCACGCGTGTTGCCGGACGGGGAGCCACGAGAAGCGCTGGAGCCCGGAGGGCGCGGGGCAGCCGGGGCCGGGGGAAGCTGGCTGGACACTCGGGCCCCGACGGCAGCCGAGCGCTGGGACTCGTCCCCCCGTGGGCTGCCCTCACGGACGGCACCCGCGGGTGACTCCCGTGGCCGTCCCATCTTGCTTAGGGCTTATGAAACGGAGCCGGGCAAGATCCCGCGGCTGCTCCCTTCTCCCCTGCGCATCCCTCGCAGCAGCCGGGAAAACGGGCAGAACCCCCTTTTTTTGGTCAAAAATCGTAAAGAAGGAGGCTGAACTTCCCTTGCCCCGGGGATGAGCCCGGCGCCCATCCCTCTGCTTGGGCCGGCGGGGCTGAGCCCGTGGCTACCTCCCGCGAACACGGCCCGGCCGCGGGCACGCGTGTGCAGCTCCGCCGCGGGCAGGGCCGAGCGCAGCCAAAGCCGCCCACGCCGTGGGACCCCCCGGCCGGGCTGCCGGGCCTTGGCCAAAACGATCCCCTGTAATCCATTAGCGCCCACATTTTCGGGAGGGATTTGGGCGTTCGGGCTCCCGCACACGAATCTGCCTCGAAGCACGTCAGTAACGAGCAGGGGCGGCTCGTGGGTCTCTGCTGTCGTGCGTGACACAGGCTAAAGGGAATAGAATGAATCACGTTGTACCGAGCAAAATGTTCGTGTAAATGATCTACAAGTCCAGGGAAAGGCTCCGCTTCGTGCTGAGTTTAGTTCACTGACCAGCTCCTTTCAGATGTTTACACCGCTTTGGCCGAGGCCGGGAGGGAGCCCGGAGCTGAGGGCATCGGGCCCGGGCCCCTGCACGGACAGCTCCGGCCGTCAGCGCGGCCCCCGCCTGCCCTCGGGCTGCCCGGGCTCCTCCGGGCCTCTGGTCACCGCACCGGGGCAGCCCCGAGGGCTCCGAGCCGCCGGCGCTGCGGGGCAGGGGCCGTGCGGGCCGGGGCCGAGAGGCTGCGGCCCCCGAGGGTCCGTGTGGCTCCGGGCCTCCCTCCGTCAGTCGAGGCGCCCCAGAGCCGCGGTCACCCCGTCGGGGGAAGGGGATGGGGATTAGGGTGAGGATGGGGACGAGGACTGGGACGGGAACGGGAAAGGGACTGAAGATTGATGTGGGGACGGGGATGGCGATAAGTATGGCGACGGGGACGGGGATGGGGCTGGAGCCGGGGACAGGGACCGTAATGGTCATATGGTCATGAGGACTGGTCCGGGACCGGGGCCGGCGCTGCGCTTCGGAAGGGCCAGAGGTTGTTTGGGTGTCTGCTCTCCCGCAGCGAGCAGAACGGGTAATTTGCTTTATATGGCGGGGGATCAAATGCAGGGCTGTAACCCCCCGCTTCAGGTACTCGCCCGCCCCGGCCCCTTCCTTCCTCCGCAGCCCCTCCCGCGCCCTCCCCCGCCGCGCTGACGGCCCCGCCGGGGCCGGCCGTATAATAGGCCGCCGCCGCGGTCCCGGGGCGGAGAGACAGACGCTGCCCGGTGCCGCGCCCCGTGTGCAGGCGGCGGGGACGGCTCCGGGCCGCCGCGCTGCTCAGGGCGCCGCGGGGCCGCGCAGGGCCACGGGA
>VWPU01005239.1:0-77193 GCA_013398955.1 Callaeas wilsoni | reverse complement strand
GCTTAACTTTTTTTTTCCTTCCCTGTTCTGCCCAGCTGCGTCAGGGGAGAGTGAGCGAGAGATTCTCGTGGGTGCCTGGCGTTGGGCCAGTGTCCAACCACTACACCTGGTAATTGCTGGGGTTTTGGTTTTTTAATCTGATGCCTCTCCGTTCATGAAGTGCAAAGTATTTACATAGCTGTCACGTCTGCCTCTCGTTCCACAGAGGAAACTAGTGCAGAGAAGAGAGGAATGAATTGCCCTCAAGGAGACAATGTTAATGCATAAATACAGTTTAGGTTTTCATCCCTGTGTTTTCCCTGGTGACATGTTCCTGTCTCCGGTTCTCCAGAAGAGTAGGGTTACTCACTCCTTAACAAAGGAAAATGTGGAGGCCATATAATGTTCCTTTCAGATGCAAACTGTAAAAGGCTTCCCAGGTATGTAACCCAAGCCAACAAGCCTACACTTGTAAATCACATCACATGTGTACCAACACAGATTTTCCAAAATTTAGTTAATTTGTAAAGTTTGACTTTTGAAAAGTCAGATATAACTGAAGACCTCCTACATCCTTATTCCACTATGGCAATATGGATAATACGTATCAAAAATTTCTTAACAGGGTCCCTTTTCAAGGTGAATTAAGGCCTTGGATGAGGTGGTTGGATTTTTCCACCCTACTTAGGACATCTATTACTTTAAAGCAAAACAGTTACCCATGACTACCCATGGCTGTGACTATGCCAGATGCTCAAGTTGCCACAATTGTAATGCAGACAAGAAATTCAGCATCTGATGTCCCAGAAGAGCCTTGTGATGTCTTTAACTCCTAAATAGAAAGTAGCACAACTTTGAGATCCAGTCCTGGTAACTTTTTGCACACTTTCTTAAAATTAGGTCAAAGTATGCCTCCCAGCTACAAGCAGAGCCCAAATTCAGGAAATAGGGAGGAAAGGGAAGGACAGGTGAAAAGGTTTCATTGTTATAAACCAGATCCACCAGTTAGAAAGGAGGTGAAAACACACACCTGTGACAGGAATATTTTTTTTTAAAAAAAAAGTCTAAATAGAAAATGTGCACACTTTTTCCGTAGAAGTTCTTGTTGCTTCAGATCACTTTGTTTAAGTTGAATATTAGTAAACAGGGAAGATATTGGCGGAGACTGACACCTCTGCAAGCTTTAAGCCAAAATCCATACATAATGCCATCACTGTTGGCTGATTGCATGGCATAGGCTTGGCAACAAATAGAGGATTTCATTTCCAAGATGTAAACTTTTGAAACTTTGATAAACAAGAAGTCACTTTGAGTGAACTGATATGTGAGATACATTATTTGTCCACTACCTTGCTACTACCAGGATTTCTAGCAGCCACAGGTCTCTTACTTGCTCCAAGCCCATGACTGGAGCACACCTTCATGCCAAAACAGAAGTGATGTATAGGACTGTAAGGAAACCTGGGAATTATTCGTGGTCATACTGGGTCTCAGCCTGTGGATAAGCACAGGATTTCTGTGTCCATGACTGCTGTTGTAGATTTGAGGCTTTAAGATCATTGTAAATTTAATGCTGTTTCATTGCATGCCAGATAGTTGTGGGGGGTTTTCTCTATTCTCTGCTAGAGAATCTTCACTTACCAAGGTTTCCACTCAGAAGATTGCCTTCAAACTTGTTTTTCCCATCATGTTCAGAGATGATGTCTTTAGTTTCAGCCTGAGCATGCTCAGAATACAGGGTTAGTTTCTTCTCGGTGTTGTTTAGGAGCTGTGTGTTCCAGTAGAATTCAAACACAGCATCAGACAGAGACTTGAAATTGAATATAAAAGCAAGTAATGCTGATGTACCATATTTAACATTGGCTGTGCAGGGAAATCAACCTTAAAATATTTGTGTGTTGTTGTTCTGCTCCTTCTCTAGTTCTTCCATTAATGTTTCAAAATTAGTCCTAGGTTTTCATGGTAGCTTAAAGTATTCTTCATATCCTGGTTTAATCACTTATTAGCATTACTGTACTTAAAAACAGCCTCTATTCTAAGCCTAAAACCCCTGTTAAAATTGTGGAAGTAGCACTGTTAATATTGTACAGCACTTGTCAACTACACAGCCTTGGAACGGGGAGATGCCCAATTGTTGTTCTACAACAACTAGTTTAAGATCGCTGGTTTGCATGCAGGTCGGTGGGAGAATCCTGTTCATTTTGTAATTCACACAATTTATTCTGTAAAAAGAGTTTTTTAGTGGAACCTACATAAACCAAACCTCTAACATCCAAAAATGCTCTAGCTATGATTAAGCACCAGAGCTGGATACCCAAAGTCCTGCTCTATCCATCATCCACTGAAGACAGTTTGTGTGATCTGCCTGTCTGCAGAGCCAAGTGCCGTAGGACTCACTGTCGTTTGGAGCACTTCCACTAGCGCTGACCACTGTGGGCACAGCAGCACGTACCTGCTTTGTGCTCTCACCTAAGAGGGATTTATGCATGTGCACATTGCACTGAGGTAATGAAACTATGAAACCCTGCTCAAATTTTAATAAGTGTCAAAGCAATGGAGAAACCTAACTCCAAGCTAGAGCATCTTTGTGGGAAAGTCTTTTGTCTGGTTCTTGGTTTCTTCAGAGGGTGAGAGTTGCGGTTTTCCAAGCTATTCCAGGGCTTAGAGGTTTCAAAGTGAAATATTTCAAAGTTAACGCTGTGCTTAGTTTAATGTGGAGCTCCAAAGGATACTTCTAAGTACCAGGCAGTGCTTGTTCTACATGAACTGTGAAATATTTTACAGCAGCAAAATACTCACAGCAGTCAGCACACCTTTGTGCTCCTAAGGCTCTGGAGCATTTCTGAAAGTGTTAAATTCAGATTCACCTCTTCAAATGGTATACCCAGAAATAGCCCTACTCACATTAGTTTCTTGATTCAAGAAAACAGTACCTTTTTCTGCATGTATTTTAGCCAAAAATTTTTTTAAAAAGCTAGAGATTTCTTCAGCAAAAGCTGAGAGCCTACAGAACTGACTGGGGGGTGACTAATTCATGGATCTTGGGAGGACACACAACTAAGGAAAGTGATGCAAATAATTCTTTTTGCAAATTTAAGTGTAAGAATCACTGCAATGAGTGAAAGGTGATTTTTAGGTTAGGACAATAGACGCAGCTGGCTGCACAATAGAATAGACCAGAGAAGATATTAATACTTCTGTAGAACAGATAATATTCAATTTACCCTTTTAATGCTCATAGCCAGAACAATCACCACATTCTTGTGCAAGAGGTATGGAAGAAGAAGCAGGTGGAGAAAAGATGGAGTATTTCAGCTAACTCTTGAGAACTGAGGTTTTAGAGTAAAGTCTTGCTTTTGTAGTCAAGACAGGTATATTTTCTATGAGGAAAACATTATTTATTTCCATTTCCCTTTTTAATCAGTACAATTCTCCCAAATTTGACATAGTAATTAGTCTGAAAGCTTCATGGAATAACAAACATAAACTTTTATCATATTATATTTAATTACATATGTCATACTTCCATTTTATAATTACCTTTCATTTATAAGGTTGTGAAGATCACTTTAATGACTTTCCAATTACTTTTCAATTAACTGGTTTTAATTTCCATGCTCCTTTATTAGGGATGTCTGCGAATTATTTTGTGGATGAGTGAGGAGGAGTGTTGCAGAAGTTTCTGCTTCTGTTTCTTTTTCTGAAAAACAAGCTGGTGAAATAGAGTCAACCATTCAGCATAAATTAAAAGCTCACACACATGACATTTGGAAAATAGTTTGTAGCAATAATTTTAGCTGTGATGATAGAACTGAATTGACGGCCTAAAAACAATACCCTTGGTGAGTACTTGAAGCTTAAAGAAATTGCCTTGCTGAATGGCTTGAGTATAGGAGCTCCATATCTAGACCAAGAATCCCACCCAGCTCCTGGACTCTCATGATTAAATCAGAAAGTATTTTATTCTTGGTATTAGGAAAAAAACCACAACCACCATCAAAAAAACACAGTGTAAATGGAATTTTTAAAATATTTCAGACAAAGAATTCAGATAGAGGTAAACTACTTTTATTTGCTCCAGCTCTAAAATGGCTTTCCAGGAAAAGTATGTCCCATCATAGCAGCTGGGATACAGTGTGCAATTTTACAGTAGAAGTTACTTGTGATGCTACTTTGCCTTTTGAACTGATAAACTAAGTTTTTAATTACTGAAGTGCTGTGTCTGAAGACAGCCAATATTTGATGTTTCTAGGGCTGATTAACATTTCCTGTGACCCATAAAACTGTGCATTTTCTCTTACGTTGCAAACATCCTGAGGGAAAAAAAAAAAACCACTATTTATTTTCCCAGATGGTGAGAAGGAATCTGCATCCCACTGGTAATCAGTAAACCATTTACTTTGATTATTTCTGGTGTTTAGATTCCTCCATCGCACTGCATTAGTCCTACATGGAATAACAATGCTCTCCTGAACTAGAGAGGAGTAAATAGCAGATGGGAAGGGGTAGCAGTTCAACAGTCTATAAAATATGTATGAAAATGATCAAAATTCTCAAAAGTTGTTAAGGCTTTTTGAAATAGCTGAAGGTTCACTAAGCAGAACCACAAGCTGTGACCTGAAAGACACTTACATTCAACTTCAGAGGCCAACAGACCAAAAGCCAAGCTGTTTAAATGGACTCCAAAGGCAACAAGAAGTCTTATTTTGGCATGTGAAACTATGGAAGTGTTGCAAATTAGAGATTTATATTACAAAACTGAATGTCTGGTTAAGAACATGAGCTTTTTGCATAATTGGGACAAATACAGGCGTGCAGGAATTCTGGAAGTTTAAATGTGCCTCATCCTCAGAATATAAATGTATCATTATTGCAGCTGTTTTTATAAAGAAATACCAGTCTTTCCTATTACAAAATAAAATATCAGAGTCTCAGACTAAGATTTAGGTCATAAAAGATGTAGTTGAAAATGAAGGGTTTTAAGAAAGCAAGGCTAATGCAGAGATTATTTCAAATTCAGATGAAATCAATTCACTGCAATTTTGTATGCATATTAAGTAGAAAGACAATTTAGGGGGGAGGAGGAGGTAGGAGCAAGTGAGACATAGTCAGTTGAAGACTAATACATCCCACGTTTCACCAAATCAAGGAGAGGAAGGAGCAATCTGGTATGGACTTAGAGCACTGCCTGCCTACAGCAGACAGCCAAGCTGCTCAGGAGAAGCCTCAGTGTTCCATGCTGATGAAGGTGGTTCAGGGACGTGCCAGCAGCTGCTGTTCGGATGGAGTAAAAGGGAGAGCTTGCAGTCCATGCAGGAAGCAGGTTACCTCCCAAGCACTACAGTTTTGCATGTAACAAGGTCTGTCTTTGGTCTGTTTTCACTGCAGTACCCAGGTATAAAAGTGCATATATAGGCATGATGCTCTTATGATACGGAGAAGAGCCAGCATCGCTGTTTTAGAGATAGAAACTGAAATGCAGGATAGTTCTCTGCTCTCTCCAGTGCTGACAAACACCTAACTTCCACCCTGCTGTACCTCATACAGCAGAGTCTCTGAGTATATGAGAAAATGGGGGAGGATTTTAGATGTTTTGGTTATGCTACCTGTGGCTGAAAGGAAGTTCTAAAATATAGGTAGACTGGGCTGTTGGAGGGATTTGGAGTAGCTCTGTGAAAGCTGCAGGGAAAGAGAGTCTGATTTATCCCTTCTCTAACTTCACCTCTACTCTTTCCTGCCTAAATCTTGCTCAGCCTCTTCCCACCTGCCCCGACAGATAAATTTCACTGCTGCACTCCTGCAAAAGCCCAGAAGAGAAAAAGAAGGATGCATACGCAGTAGAGGCCCTCAGAGCACGTAAGGGATGAAAAAGGTATAGGAAAATTGAGAGAGACTCTGAACCAAACAAATCTCTCCTATTTACCAGACTAACTGCAGAATCTCTGAAGGCTGTTGTTATCCTATAACTGAATACAAAAGTATATCCTGACTCCCACTGCGCCAGTAGGAAATGGCTCTGAAAATAGTTGCACCATTTCACATCAGTGAGGTAGTTGTAATTATGCTTTTTTGTCTTCCAAGTAGAGCCATAAAAAGTACTTCAGATTAAGGCCCATCCTGGGTTGTAGCCATAGGGATTTACTTGCTATTTATTGAATCTCATGGATCCAGAGATAGGCTATTTTTGGGGAATGTGCTTGTTCCAGCTACAGAAAAGGGGATACATGAGCCTGACGATGTCAAGGTCTTGATTTTAGCCCTATGTGTTTTTCATGTGACAAAAGCCTAAAATCCTTTTCAGTTTGAGTCACTGGCAATTTTTGTCACTACTTTAACAGGTTCCTATCTACAATGGTATTCTTCATGGGTTTAAAGTTGTGAGTACCAGCAGAAGAAAGAGTCTATATTTTTGACTCAATAGTGAAATTAATTCTGTCAAAGTTCTATAACCATGTAAGACCTGTAATAGATGCTCTTATCAAACAAAGAGCTTTTTTTTTTTTTTTTGTCAAGTAAAAGAAGTTCTCTGACTATGCTAGTTCTGTAAAGGTCACCAAAAGAAAACAAAACAGGTTCCAGTTCAAAAGAAGAGTATCCTTCTGCATTTAAAAGTAATTTTCTGTCTGGGATTCTTGTTCTAAACTGTAAAATCCCACTTTCTCTAGGTATGATCCCTAGTGTCAAACATGCAATGTACACTCTGAAATTTTAAATTGCTTACTTTCATAGACTAACTTGCTTTGCTTACCAGTCTGTATTGGCCTTAAAAATTATATCCCCATAAATATCAGTGTGGGTATTAAGGACAATGGAAACAAGCCCTGCATGATGCAATCCTGCAGGTTTTGTGCACTCTGGTCATGATTCACCAAAGCACTGAGTAGCATAGATTTTGTCTTATACGCACCCATTGAACACAGCAGGGATATTTGCATGGGTAAAGGTAAGGATGCATTTGAGCACTCAACTGGATTACATCCAGAGCAATTCTCAGCTGTTGAGATCCTGTTTACTGTGAATAAAGTAGAGAGAACCTGCAAGAGAGAAACACTGATGTGTCACTGTCACGCACTGTTTTACTCTTCAGAAATCAGCAAAGTAACTACTTACATACAATCACAGTTAATTATGAGCCTTCCTCCCAGGCTATAAATATGTATTTAACAGACAGGGGAGTGTTAATGTACAGAACAGTGCAATGAAACTAAGTACTTAAATTCTCAGTCTTGAATGCTGGTAAGATAAATTTCAAAAGAAAGACTTCTACCCACGGAAATCCAGCTAGTGTTGAGAACACAGACAATTATTCTAAATAAATGTATATGTATGATCAGATTTGGACCAGTTTCTTGAGAGCTGGATCACTGTTACCCAAATGAAGAAGTCCCTACCACCACCTCACTCCCCCTATATCTTGCTGGATTTTTTCTGTTAGCACGTCACTACTAATCAGTGAACTTCTCTTAAAGAACTCATTTTCTCCTTTGTTTTCTGATTCAGTAAAGTTTACTTCTAGATCTTTTATTCTTGACTTGCATGCAATTCATAGCAAAATCTTTCCTTTGTTTTAAACCACTTGCTTCCTTAAAAAGTGAAAGGGTAAACAGTTTTCAGACAAAACATTAGGCAAGTCTTTCTAACCAACTACTGTATCAGGTTTTGGGTTTGGGATTTTGGTTTGGTTTTGGTTTTTTAAATGCTAGATCCCATGAAAAATCAAATATTGTCAGTCTATTGTTCTTAGAGTTTAAATATACAACATTGAACAGGAACATTCAACTAGCCTAATGACTGCTGCTAATAAATAAACAAATTTTTAGAATAAGAATCCTGAAAATCTGCCCTATCACTGAAGAAAACACCCAGATATGCTAAAGAAGAGAAGGAATACAAGTTAAGTTTCCCCCTGTCCATTAGTAATGTTTAAAAAAAGCACTAATAATACTAATTACTTTATTAGAATCAACATAATAATGATCAAATCAAAGTTCAGACAGTGCCAACAGGGAGAAAAATATATATTTGTGACAAGTATATCAGTCTCATGCCTTCACACTGGACATGTAAGTTCTTCCAATGAGTTTTAGTAACAAAAAGTACAACAATTCAAGAACAGATTGTGAATACATTGTTTAACATGGCTGCCATGTTAGAAAAGTGGCACGTCGCATATAAACACAAAGCGTAACTTAGCTTTTTTCCTACGAATCTGTTGGTTATGCAGAAAGTACACAAGTTTTTCAGTTGCTTATGCAGGGATTCTCAGTGGAAAAATTAAGTGGTAGCCACAGAGGCAATGTAAAGCCAAATCATTCTTAGAGAGGCTGGTAAGAGATGGCAGAGATGGAAAAACTTGAAAAAATAAGTAATGAAGTAATGAAATAAGCCCATGGATACCATCAATCTTTAGGTAAATAATTTTAAAACAACCTTTAGCCTTAGGGAGATCATGTTTCATTTAGAGCCAGCTGCATCAGCAAATCCATCTCTCAAGGGTTACCATTTATTCTGATGTTGAATGTTAGAGCTGCAAGCAATAAAAATTACTGATCAAAATCTGTATTTGTAAAATGTTTGCACTGGGGCGATAAACTGCAGTGAGCTATAGTTGAAGTTTCTTGGGGTAAGGAGACATCCGAGTAGTATAATGGTCATTGTTTTAATTGTTTGTGAACCTCTCTGACTTGATCTCAACTCACCTAGCAGATCTGCCTTTCATGTTGAAATAACATTTCATGGTCTAGCATGTAACCAAAGAACATGCTCTGACTCTTTGCTCGTGTTTTTTTTTATTCAAGGGTTCGGCCAACAGAGCTTCCTCCATTTGTTTCCAGGTTTTGGCAATCCAGAAGGGCTGTCTGTAAGCAAGACCCTCACAGTGGGACCGTCAGCATGGCTGCGGTAAGAATACTGCGTGGTCCAAAGGCGGAGGCTGAGGGAGTACTGGTGTGTTAAACACAGAGAAAACTCCCCAACCTTTTGCAACAACAACCTTTTGCAACCAATACAAGTTAAGAAGAGAACTCTCAAGTGTAAATCTTCTAATCCTCATTCATCCCAGACACTGCTTATTTATTGGAAGCAGTTCCTTCTGAAAACTGAAATGCTTGAATTTACAGGGGATTGGTAACAAAAAATTACATGCTCACCAAATGTAAGAGATGTAATCAACAATTTCATTAATGCTGTGTATTGTCTCTTTTGGACCTCTTGTTCCTTAGAAAAGAAGTTTTAAAATCTGAATTGTAAAAAGTTTTCATTCTAAGTGTTGAGGAATGTTGTACTTCTGTAGCCCAGCTCTGAGCTGACTTAGCCTTTATGATAGACTATTTGAGGGCTTAATCCTCTGAGTTTTGGCAATGATTGTAATAGTTGTCCCAATACTGTGAGTCACAAAGCAGGGAATAAAGAGTCCAAACGGTCCTGCTTTATTGAGAACATTTTAATACTGATCTTGCCTATGCCAAATCAAGCTCAAGCAATTAGTCTGATATATAAACTGCTTGAGCAGGATCTGTGTGCTTAAGGAGAACAACACAGTGCAAAGCAGTGTTAAACCGTTAGGGAACTCTTTCTGATGCAAAGGGCCACCCACTATCTCTGTCACCAAACTCTTCCTTCAAGCAATACCCAGATATGAAGCATAAGCAAAAACTTAGGTCTGATCCTGAATGGTGCCAGAAAGATGATGGCTTAGCACTTCCATTCCAAAAGCAAAAATAGGGGACAATTCCAAGCCATACTTGGACATGTAACTGCTTGCCTTCTATCAGCACATGCCCCAACATCCATCTGCACTATTTATTTGTACTATAATTGAACATGTTTTATTAAAAAGCAAGGGTAAGTTGTGTAAAAGTCTTGAAAACCCTTAACTATTGTGTGATTGTAGAAATGATTTTCTGCCATATTTCTCTGTTTTGTTCTGTCTGAACTAGAATTTATTTCTGGAGTCAGTGTTTGTCTGCAATGGTCAGCCTGATAGGCCACATGAAGAGCAAATGGTGCATATTGGACCAGAAAGCACCAATTCTTCCTTACTGATCTGGAGCACATAATCATGGTCAGCCTATGAAGTCATTCTGGGCAACTGGGGAAAGGTTAGGACACCAACAGGGAATACACTTCCGAGTTGGCAGAACAGGACTGTTAGGAAAGTGTCATGCTAAAACACTGACATAAAGAGGAAACCTTTTGAAAAGCACTGGCTTTGTGCCCCAAGCTTGTCAGAGAAATTTCCAAGAAGCTGTGCCTGTTCTTCCAATCACTGTTTTGCCTGAATGGTGTATGGCAAGATGACCCTCGTGTAACACATGTAAGGGCTGAATTCATTAACCAGCAACACTGCCTGAAAGCTTTTTCTTTGCCTCAGAGCACATGAGCGTGGTATAATTTATGGAATTCAAGACTGACAGATGGAATTATTTTGACCTTGGTTACACAAGCAAGTTTATGTGCAGTAGTCCAACTCTAAGTACAAAGAACATATCTAAAAGGCTGGGTAAGGGTACAGAAGTCAAAGGCATTATGGACCACATCAAAAAGTCACTTTAAAATGGGCAATAGTGCTTAGCTTGAGAAATCAGAAAGATTCCTAATTTCAGCTGCTTATTTTCAGTCATGTGCTGTTGAATCCTGTGCCTACAAAGCAAAATGAACACTAAATAATTTGCTCAAAATGGTTTAAGAACAGCATTTTAGCTTTTCTAGCCAGCATCTTCAGTTTGATGCATAATTTTTCACTTCTCTAAGGAAATACTGTGATTGCTTGAAAGAGGTTCTTCATATAAAACAGAGCTTCATTTGAAACCTGAGACAGAAGTTGTCTCTGCACAAAAAAATATGTGTTTTTTCCTCTGAACACCCTGTATAACACACCCAGAATATGCTGCAAGCTGAAAGGTCTGTTTAAACAGAGCCTTTGGTTTTTGTCCTCACTGCAATTAGAAACAATACTATTCTACAGTTTCTGTAGTTTGACTCCACAGTAAATATTATTCTGAAATAAAGATTTATAATTAAGTAAGAGAAAATGTACGGGATTGACTAGTATATAGGTGGCACTCAATTGTAGCTGTCTATAACAGGCTTAAAATTATGAAAGTTGTTAAATGTAAAATAATAATTACCTTGCAATGGCAGAAAATTACTGAGAAAAAGTGTTTTAGGGCTTGAGTCTCTTAATTTATGCAAGTTTTGCACCATTATTTTAATACCACAGATCACCTCCTGACTTGCAGTGGAATAAAAGGAAAATTTAATTTCCCTCTCCTTTTAGCAGTGACTGACATTACGACTGGATGTCTGTATTGGTAGAGATCTTATGCCTAAATTACAGATTGCCAAATTTGGCAATCACAAGACCTTTCCTCTATTTATTAATACAACCAAAGCTGACATTTTCTCTAAGTGATTTGAAGTAACAGCCCCGAAAGCAAAGCAGTATCTGGCTGCTACTTCAGCAGTGTTTCACACAGCAGTACAAAATCAGAAAAAACTTTTTCTGACTGTTCTGTCTTTAAAAGCAGGATCTAATAGTTGATCAAACAGGAATCCCTTCTGCAAATCTCTAAAGTCTTGAAGTAAAGGTCAGGAACTGATAATGTCCTTTATATATATTTATGTCTTTATACTTCTATATCAGAGTGCAAAATAGTCATATCGTACCTGGAGGTTATGCCTGGGATGGGATTATTGCTTCTGCTAGTGCTGGCCTCCACCAGAAAGAAGGCAGGACTCTTGTGGCCAGCCAGGAGCATGCATATTCAGCGCAGGAAGCAAGGGCAAGAGCAAGAGCCCTGAGTTCTGGGTCAGCCACCTGTAATCTGGATGTGGCCCTCAGCAGACTGAGGTTCATGTTTGAAATACCAAAGCGCCAAGGAACTGACACCAAACGCCACTTCGTTTGCTATACAACAACACTAAAAAGCACATTTAAGGAACAAAATGCCAGACAGCACTAAGACAGCTACTGGCAACCAGCTAATAAAAAAGATGTTATCACAACAATTTCAAGTGATACTGGAGAGCAGAGCTCCAGTTTCAAAAAGCTGGACTTGCACAAGCACATTCTAACCCCCTTTAATTCTGTGGTGTGAGAAACATCACTACGCTAATGGCTTGGGTGTTTTGTTGTGTTTACTTTCAAATGAACAAATGTAAAATCTATATTAAGAAAGTAAACAAGCAAAGGTGAGCCTTGTTTTTTCTGTGAACACCTGCAATAAAGATTAAAAAAGATTGATGTAAAACAAAGCCCAACACACAAAATGCGTCAGAAGCATTTGAATAACAAGGAAACTGAAGGAGCTGCAGGAAAAGGCATTGGTGATTCAATAACATTCGTCAAGATTTGTACTAGTACAGGACCTCTTACAGATAAACAAGGAGACACATGGACAGAAAAAGAACCAAGAATAATTGCTGAGACTCTCAGGGCACAGCAAATAGGCTGGATCTACAAGAGAAACTGTTGACTGGCAGTAACTACCTGCACTCAACGAATTCCTTCATATCATAAGCAAGAAAGGAAAAATGAGATTCAAGTAAAAGCCAAGGGAAGCCCCAGGGAAATTCCAAGTTAAAATGCTGAAAGCTTGTAATAAGTGCCTTGATTTTAGAAGTTTTACACAGCCTGGGCCTATGAAGGGTATTCTGACAAAATAGAATAAAATGCAATTTTTCCCTTAGGAAAAAAAAATAGTTGAATTAATAACAAATATTCCATTGTAACAAATCTAAATTACTTGAAACTGAACAATCAGAAAAAGGAGGAAAATATTCAGGCCCCATGTTCAGAAGCACAGAAGTGCTTAATGAGATGGCTAGGGCAAACATTGCCAATGCTCTGTTGTCAGCTAGGAGGGATTACTGTACCCCTATCCAAATTATCCCAATTGGTACACAAAGGCTGCTCTCTGTGTAAACTCCCAGTCTCATTTTGCATCAGGAAAACCTACGTAACTTTTCCAGGACAGTCAAAGTGCAAGTAGTGATTTATAACATTGGGCAGATATCAGGGAAGCTTCTCAAAGGAGGTATTTAACTGTTTCCTTGTCTCTGTGCTTGGGGTATGTGATGAGGCAGATGCAAAGAAATAGAAAGAAGAAAATTACAGTGCAAATCAGGAATTTAAAAAATTGAATTTCCAGTAGGAAAATCGGATACAAGTTGATATATTTTATTGTGAAGCAGGGCAACGGTTAAATCATTATTGCTTCTCAGAGCAAAATTCAGAAATATTCAAATCCCAAATCTTGAAACAAAATAATCTTTTCAAATGTTTTAGTTGAAACAAAAGAGTTGATGTTGATTTTTTTTCAGTCAAAATCAGGAAAGAATCATAAATCTGAACCCTTTAGAGAAGAAGTTTTCAATCAAAATTTGTACCCCCTTAAATAGGTGGGTTGCAATCAAAAGCGGAACTTCATGGCACAAATATATAAGAAACAAGACTTCCCCGCTTAAAATCTTCCTCAAAACAACTTTTATCTTTCATAATGACCTTTTATGGTTTCCACTCAGTTGGAAGCCAGATTTGTGAATTGTCTTCAAATGTTACTTCTGTCCCCTAGATAAAATATACTTCTCATCTTGGCATAGAAGAAGCTTGGGTATTGTTTTCTGTAATGTAGCAAGAAACCAGATGTGAGTTGGTGTTCTGGAATTAGGAGTGTTAAAATGGCATTAAATCTTTAAGTAAATGGCATTTGAGAACCAGAAGCAGGTAGACCTCTTTGGCAAGTCATCTGTCGTAGCTTTCTGGTATGAATAAAAGCAATAGGTCTTCAGATTTCCAAAGAGCACAGTATAAATTGACAAAAGAGATGAAGAATTATTGAAATGCCATATTTGCTGTAATGTGCACCATCAGTTGCTTTATTCTTGTGTTTGAATGGAGATGTGGGGAATGGGAGATAGGACCAAAAAATTGCAACAGCTGTTCCATTAGCAAAAACTGCTTTCACTTTGGTTCTTCTCTGGACATGGACAGTAAAATTACGGTATTCATTTGCAAAACAGAAACTAGATTACTTTAGATTAATTTCTAATTTAGTTCAAATTTCTAGCTACATGTAGGTCAGAACACAGTCTCGTTGACACTGAGGCAAGAAGCAGGTATAAACTGATTTATTGCTGTAATTCTATGCCTGCTTTGGTTCACCCATTTCCATAAGCCCTATGACAGCTGAACTGCATGATGCCTACTTGTTGGAGAAGATTTGTGATCTTCAGAACTCAATCAGTTGTAACTGCTATTTCCACCATCCTGCTGCTTGTATAGCAGCATATTTACACAACAACAACAACAAAATACACTTGCTGATGTAAAACTTTCCTCTCTAGGCTGTTAGGGGCCAGAGTCCAAGCCAGCCAGATGTACACAGTGCACCAGCAGCAACTGGAGCCTGATCATTTCCATCCTGCAGAACGGGACCCCAAATGGCCATTGCTCCTCTCCCACCTTGCACTGGCACCAGATATCCATAACACGAGTTTGCTTCAGGGAACGTTCAAGCCCACTTCTGAGGGCAGGGCACTCCTTGGGTGTTGTGGTAAAGTTCCTTGTTGCTATGAAAATTGTCCAAGACAGTCAATTAATCTTGGAGGAACATTGGGAATATTACAAGAATTAAATGTAGCACTTGAAAACCAACTTAAAGCTAAGAATTTCAAAGTTTCCTCACTTCATCTATTCAGGAACTTACTAATTATATCTTACAGTTGTGTCTCATTTTCCCACTGAGATCTGAGACACAAAATTATGAGCCAGCATTATTTATTGGCAATTTTTGTGTGGATCATCCTTACACCACAATGCTCTCTGGTCCCTGATGGATATTATAAAGAAATTTGCTACATGGAGAGATTTTTCTAGGACTTAATGGAATTCAGTGGTGATCATCATTTCTCCCAGTCCTCTTGCCATCTTCTTTAATGGCTGTGCTAAGAATTCAATAACATCTAGTCTGAATAGAGCCTGCATCCACTCTGTAGGGCAGAAACTGAACCAATTGACTGTCTTAGGCCCTGTGGGCTTGACTTAGGCTTCTCCTTGTGTTTGTAGCAGTGAAATCATCTTTGTGCAAATCAGAAACATTTGACTTGAAATTAGGAAAGATGCATACCTTTGCATCCCAGAGGTGAGGGTAAAATAGCTCAGGCGTCTTTGCTATGTGACCACAAAGATTTCTGTCTTTTTCGCTTGATAACTTTATTCCAACTCTTGTGCCTTCATTATAACATTTATTTATATCTCCTGTTGAAATATAGTATGGTCACATAATGATAACATACACTACTATTTAAAAGTATTTATTACAAATAAGACAGGATTATACAATGCACTGGACTTCTCAGTGGGTTGGAACAGATTAAGCTTCTTTGTGAAAACTCTTGTTCTTCTCTCATCCTAATTCTGCAGCGCTCTTAGAGCCAATATCCAGCTGCAGCCCAAATACACAGAATGCTCATACGAAATGTTAAGCCTGATCTTTCATCATGACAGCTATCATGCTGCTTTCCATTAAGGAAATCATGTTAGAGGCTTTTATCATTACAAATCAGGAGGTGACTAAACGCCAGTCTCTGATAATACAAAAGATCTGTGATCTTGAACCTGCTTTTGGTTTGCTCATCCCCCACCACCTACACTTGTGTTTCTGCAAGTAGCTATTCTGAATAGTAATGTAGATTGGAAAGTTGATCTATATTTTAAAACTTTTAAATATATTCATTTTCAGCCTGGAAGCAGGAAAAAATATTATCTCTATTGATTTAAGACTTTGGATTATATATCTCTCCATGCCTTTAATAACATGATGTCTAGCAGTGAATTCACTAGCACTGATTGATCACACCGAAACCCTGCAATTGTGAACAGCTGATTAACCCTTCTGTTATGTGCTTCTAATCAGATATAACAACCTGGCTGGAGATACTGCTACATCCAGAGTACAGGGACTGAATGGTAGGGAAGGAAATCTCTAACTGGATAATTCAGATTACTTAAGAAGGAACATATAAGTAAAACAGCACCAGCTGGCTGTATGTGTGGTATTGACTGTGAACAAACTGAGGGAGGTATTTTATGAAGCACAAGCTTGTGCTGTGACCCAGGAAGTAAATATGCACTATAAATACAGCTATTATATATAAAGGATGGAGGATAGTCACTTGGCAGCTGTGACTTCTTACTCAATTGGCAATGCACTTTTTTACAAGGGTTGGTCATTTTATACTAATCGTTACAAAGAGTCACAGTGCCATCTAGAGACTGCAGACAGCTTTCAGAACTGATACTAGAGGAACAGAGAAGGCTTTGTTGCCATAATTAGGTTTAATACATTATGCCTCGAGAACACTGCTTTTCACTGAAACAATAGCTTGCTTTGTGCTTATTCACATCCAGTTTTGAACACGAGCCTACCTCTTGTCTTCATGGGGTTTTTTTGAAATCGGATCTTAAAAAAAGAAAATGCAAAGAAGACTGACGACTGGTGGAAGCAGGCTTAAGCAAAACTAACCTGACAACCAACCCGAGGCCCTGAAGTATTTTTGGCTGAAGTGCAGCTGTGGTGCTGTACACCAGAAGGCACTATGCACTCATGAGATAATCTGAGGGAACTTCAGAGTGAACGCAGGTGACACATGCTTTCCCTTGCTCTATTTATTGGGGCAAGAGGCAAGGCTCCTATAGGAAGTATTTTGCATTTCCAGCCTTTCTGGTTAGGGTTGTGTTGGGAAGCCTGTGTGCTCAGTGTTGGCTGTGAAAACACAGCCTTCACATCTATAGGAAAGAAGGCAGGCAGAGTGGCATAAGTGTCTGAAAAGCATTTCCTCTCTCTGGCCCATAATGTGTAGGGAAAAAACACTTGGCAAAAGCCAGTTACCAGAAAGACCAAGGTAAACCATCTGGGATTAGCAAAGGAGAAAAGTAACACATTCTGATTTTTTTTTTAAATTAAACCAAAGAGATTTAATTAATGTCTTCTAGTGACAAGGAGTCACTCTGAATTTTCCTGAGACCTGAAACAGGAGTTGCAATCAGCCCCTGTAAACAGTCTCCTGCATCTGTTTCGGACAATTTGGGATTCAGATGGCCCAAGAGGAAAGAGACAGTTTGGGGAGTTTGGTGACATGGTTCATGGCCATAGTTTGTATAATTCAGTGAGGCATCCAAAATCAGTTGGGTTATATCTCCTGTCTCTGTGGAGAAGATGCAAATATTTCATTTAATCCGCACTTCTGGGGGTTTGGGAACCCAGGGCCCACAGAGGTACTGTAATTTGTGCTTACACTTCATATTCTTGGTGCCTTGAAGGAGAAGAGAAAGACTTGGAGGCCTGGAGGCTTTGCAGGTTATTCGGAAAGCCCAGCAATTCCCCAGAACTGGCAATCCCCCATTCCACCCATCTCAGTATCTGTAAAGCCATTTCAAAGCTGGGACAACACTGGATGCTGTCACAAAACCGAATGGGAACTTCAGGAAAAGCTTATCAGGGAGACCCTCCTGCTGAGCCACAAGGTGCAGGATGTATCATCATGCTTTCTAAACTTCTCTGAGAGGAGTCAAGGTGTGGCTGGATCGAGTCCTGTCCCCAGACTTGGTCGTTAGTTTATGTCTAAGGAATTGTATAGGTGAAATAGAACCTCTATACAAGTTTGTCCTGCAAGATTAAGGATGGCAAACATATTCAATATTAATAAAATGAATTATTTTTTAAAAATTGTTAATGATTAGTTTAAAATATTCAAAAAGTAAACATTTAAGAAGTGAAAACAGAAAAGGGCAAAACTTCAAAAAGACAAAAGGCTTTAATCAGAATTACTACACAATAAAACTACAAATATAGTGCACTTCTTATTAAATCAATAATATCAGAGCTAGCTTATCAAATATATATTGATGTTACTCACCCATACCAATGGCCATGGGCAATCACTTTCACCCAGCCTAGAGGGGTATCCTTGAGGGGCATCTTTGAGAGGCATCTCCATGCAAGGGAAGGATCTTCACACACGTTAGAGATGTATGCTAGAAATCCCCCCTGTGAAAAAGTGGGACTGGTCTTTTATAGTATAAAATGATCGACTGTCAGTCATATACAATTATGTATTATTGTGCCCACCATGGTGGGCTGATGTTGGCTGGATGCCAGGTGCCCACCAAGCCACTCCACTGCTCCTCTCCCCAGCAGGACAGGGGAGAGAGAATAAAATGGAAAACAACTTGTAGATTGAGATGAGGCAGTTTACTAAAGCAAAAGTGAAAGTATGGGTATGCATAAGCAAAGAGGAAAAAAAGTTTATTCTCTACTTCCCATCCGCAAGAGATGTCTAGCCACTTCCCAGCAAGCAGGGCTTCAGCAGGTGGAGTGGTTGCTTCAGAAGGCAAACACTGTAAACAGCAAAAGTCCCTCACCCTGTTCCTCCTCCTTTCCTTAGCCTTCATATCTGAGCTGACATCCTATGGTATGGAATATCGCTTTGGTTAACTTGGGTCAGCTCTCCTAGTTGTGTCCCCTCCCAGGATCTTGCCCTTGATGGGAGTGGAGTAATGTAAAGAGTTTGGCTCAGCAGTAGCCAAAACACTGGTGTGTTATCAACACCTTTCCAGCTACCCCTGCAATGCACAGCACTGTGAGGGCTCCTAAGGGAAAATGAACTCCAGCTCAGCCAGACCCAATACACGTACCCAGCAAAATATGCTTTATTGCTGAAAGAGATGTTATCAGCTCTTGGGTTTCTCCTACTCGACACTTCTGGCTCTCACACTCCTCTCAGGGCCCACACACCCGTGCTGGTGCCAGCCTCAGCAGGAATCATCTGTCTTGCACTTGCTCATGATGGGTCTAAACTGAAACAGTTTGGCAAGGTGGTCTCAGCATTCTTCAACACCAAAAATGTTCTTTGCGCAATCCATCACTGCCAACTTGGAAATAAGGCAAAGTTCGAGCTGCTGTACCCTAGCCTGGGAAGAGTGTCCTGCTACAGATGCTTGAATATATGACTTCTTTGCATATCATGCAAACTTAAAATCTTCATTTTTCCTTTTTAAGCAGAGTGAAAATGGAGTTTGGGTAACTGAATGATAATAACAACATACTGTGTGGGTTCAGGAAAAATCACTGGCAGGCCTGTTAGACCCTCATGTCTCCCAAAAGTACGTCTTGTTGAAGAATTACTCTTCCCGTGGCAGAGGGAGAGAGACCCTGCTTTTTGTTGCTTCAAGAATGAGCAAGAGTGTGTTTAGCTATCATACCCTCATCTCACTGCTTTGTTTTTATCTCACGAAAGGATTTTTTCTCTTTGCAAAATGAAGGTAGAATGGTGCTAGAAGCTTGATGACTATCACAGCCAACCCAGGATTACCCTTCTGCAGGAAGAGCCATTGTGCATATCTGCATCCAGTGACCATCAGGCAGGGTAAGTCTCAGCCCTCCCGCAGACAGCTGGTAGAGTGTCTGTGTTGGGGCACTGAGGATGTTAGAGCCACAGGAAGCCCTACCACTGCTTTTTGCTCCTGCAGTTGCTGTGTGGCCCATGGGGCAGCCCTGCTCCTCCTGCACCTCCCCAGTGCTACCTCTGAAGAAACCAGGGCAGCTCCATGCTGAGGTGGGTGTGTAAATCCCTGCCTTGCTGCCTTCTGTACCTGTTCTTTAACATTTAAGAGAGGTTTTTTCCACCTTACACAGGACTAGAATTGATTCATGGAAATGGGACATATTAAAACTTGAGGCTGGCCTCAGCATCCTGCTGTAGCCCTCAATCCAGAGAGAAAAGTCAAAGCAAAAGGAATGCAATGTACTGGAAGTTATCAATCACCACCGGACACAGGGTGACCACGTACCCATCAGCCTGACTCTTTCCTAAGATAAGAAAATGAACCTTCCTTTTCTTTTCTCTCTCTTAACTCAGCTGTGTGAAATGCAAAAAAGGGGGGAAAAATGACAGTATGTTCCCAAAAAAACATTTATACAAGGGAGCCCCAGGGAAGCCTCTTGAGATTGGTCTCAATTATGAGTCCTATCCCTTGACAGATCTACTCTGTGAATGGTGGTAAAAACCCTCTTTGTCTCTCTTCAGATACATACAGAGAGATGTGTATTGCCTAATTATAATATGCTAATACAGAGATGAGATCTCTCTGTTTTGTTGATTTATATCAGTTACCTTGTTGGTTCCCTCTTAGTTTCTATACATAATTTAATTGCAATTTAAAACAAATAACTGGACAAATTCTGTAACATTATCCAGAAATCTGGTTTCTCTCTCAGTATGAAAGGAATTTCTCACTTGTTTTGGGGATCTAAAGTTTAACAGCTGAGTACCTTTCTAAAGCCAAAGTCTACCCTACCTGCTGTTAGCCCAGTGTTAGATGTAACCATTGCATATTTGTCTGTAACAAGCTGAGTGAGATGTTATTTTAAGAAAGTTGTTGAGGAAACCTACAGAGCAGCTCTCAGTTTGAGAAGGCAATTTAATGGATCATGAAGTGACGAACCAGCATGACAGACCTTCCATATTTTTCAGCAGTAAAACTGGTGAAAAAATTCCTCACTAAAACAAAAAGCCCAGCATGTAGTAAAGAGCAAGGGCTGCAGAGCGGAAGGGCCTAATAGGGCTCTCAGAGGGTATACAAGAAAACAGATCTACTTGGTAGTCTGCTGAAAGCTCTGCTGTTAAAAATCGCCTTTTACTATGAGACTAATAATCTCCAATTTCGCAAGGAAACTTGAGGGTAAAATCTAGTTTTGCTGTAAATCTAGATGTTCCACTCGTACAGTTTTACAGTCATATTCAGGGCTTTTTCCATGGGGCTGGGCACAGGCTGGCACCCAGGGCCAGCACCAGGCAGTCATCCCTGGGATGACAGTTTCCTGGTGGACCTTGACTGGAAGCAGCTCCTGGGTCAGGACATTTTCCCTTGGGAGCAGCCAGAACACCCCACAGCCATGCCAGTCATCCCTGGGGGCTTCACTACGGGCCCTTTGAAGTATGTATGTAAAGGGTTTCTGCACTGCATCTTCTTTCTTTTGGTCCTAATTACAGTTGCAGAAAATTTGCATTTCTTTGTGTATATATTAAGTGGTGTCTCATAACAAGTTTTTTCTTCACAGGTGAGTAATAAGGTCCTTGTAAATTCAGATCCAAACAGATGTATTCTCTAGATCACAGAAGTGAGGTGTTGAGCTGCAAGTAGGACAGACTCAACAAAACAAAACAGCGAGGGCTTGCCACACTTACACTGCCAGTGTGTCAGGTTGCAGAGCTGAGCTGAACCACAAATGATTGCATAGTAATGTTTATTTTGCTCCTTTTTAATGGGGCATATCTGTGCAGATAGATTATAACAGTCTTTATGTAAGCATAAATTCTTACCCCTCTCTCCTCTACAGGAGTTAAGTAAGCTTTGTTGATAAACTCTCAGACTTCCAAAGAAAAATTGAAGTGTTCGTGCCGTTAATTTTCATTTCTGCTTCCTTCTTCATGATTAATTTAACCAGTGCAGTGGAGTTATTTTCAGAGGCACCAAGCCAGAGAATCATTTCACTCAGCTTTCATGCTGTGAGATGGAGCATTTGGGTTTGAATATGAATTTGATAGTAGCAACAGTAGCAGTGGGAAGCTTTATCTGTCAAAGGGAGTCAAAATGGAGCAGAACTGAGAACTCCATCAGCCAGAGAGTCGGTTATAGCTGTGCTGCAGTAGTTCAAGTCCTTTCTTTTCCCTCTCTTAATCAAGTGACAGAAAACGTGTTTCTGCCTGGCTCAGCACTTCTAATCTAGGCACGCTGTAAAAACACAAAGCCCTTGATAAATGTTGGCCTCTACTAACTTGTGTCAAAAAGAACAAAGGTTCTCTAACTAGTTTGGGGTCTATAAGCGCTGATTTGGGCTGAAGTGCTAAACTATAATCTAATTTCCTAAATTTTCATCTAATCATTTGCAAAATAATGAAAACTAGGAGGAGACCAGCTAAGGGTTAGGGAGAATGTTTCTCACTGAGAGAGGCAGGTGCCTTTGCAGGCAAATAGTAAGCTGCCAAAGTGAAGCTCTTAGGCTCTGAAATCCACAGAAAAGCTGAGAATCCTCACATGGTCTCCACTCAGGTCACTTTTATAAACTGCCCTTGAAAAAGAAAAAAGTTCACCTGCTCGAATACAACTATGCTGGAGAAGATCAAAACTAGCGAAATGAATTTGATCAGAGAAGCTGAAGCAGTGTGGAAAAACCATCCTGCAGTGCAGTTCATGGGCTATATTCACATGACAGTCATGGTACTTGTACTTCATACTGCCCTAATGAATCACTTGTCATATGATCAGTGCTTGCTGATATGTTTTTAAACAAAATTAGGTTAAATGGTCTTTAGATATTTTCCCCTTTTTATTATTCTCATCAGCCTTTGACTGCTTTTAAGGAAAATCAAGTTTTGTTTCATTCACTAATCGGTTTTTTTTTTCCTAGTTCCCTTCCTTCCCCTCCTTTGTTGCCTTGCCTCTGCCTTTCCCTTCCTGTGTGGCTGACCTCAGCCACTGATCTGCTGGATGAGTAACTGGCCTTGAGACACCTGTCACTCTTCCCATGGTTTTAGTGACCCTCACTTAATGACTCCTTACAGAATCTCACTTATGCTTCCTATTGCATGCGGCTCATTCTGCGCCCCTTTTGTCTGTCTCTCTCCCTTCTATCCTATGATCTGCTCTGTTGTGATTTGCACTCTCCTTGAGGGATCCCTTTGCTTCTTTCTGGCTTTCCTTTGAGGAATCACAGAAGATTGTGACTGAGACAACTGGCTGACAGATGCCTTTAATTTAATCGATGCATTCTCTTGGAATCTAGGGCTACCAAGCCAGTTTTCCCTAAAACCATTGTTCCATTATGTTCTCTACCACAGAGCACAACTAAAGGGACACAGAGCTGAATGTCACCTTGGCTGGGGCATCTCTAGGTTCCCATATTCAGGCTTCATCTGAACTTTGCAGCTTCTGTTCTAGCAAGGACATGTCTTTTCCTACTGATTTTTACAGATAAGGCTCTTATCCTCGCTGTTCTTTCACAGTATTTATGTTCTCTTGTACAAGAACTGTACTCACTTTTGTACAAAAAAAGTGTATCTTACTCTTTCTACATATCCACTAGTAACCATTTTTGGAAGTGGGATATAAAAATGGCTTTTGGCTTAAACCAGATGGGCAGTCTAAGTGCTTTCTTTGCTTTTGATATGTTCCACAAATTCTGCTTTAATCAGTTCTCCTAGCCTGTTCTTTTGACCCCATTGTTTTTGTCTATGACTTAAATTCCCATTTGTGTTTTAGCCTAGTTGATAGTTTCAAGCATAAGCTTCTGTATGGGGGTTCATGTCTGTCTTGCCTAAGATACAGATCCAAGCCCAAGCTCTGTGAGAACTTACGCTGTAAACTCTTGAGAGCTGGGACCATCATTTTGTCCTGTGCATGCACTGCATGTACTTGGACAGCCTGGTTCTCTGATCACCTCTTTGTAGTGCTGCCCAGACCATCAGTAAAGGAACAGGATTATGTGAAGGAAGTTTGCTAGTTGTGGGATAATAATTAAATGCTGGCACGCAAGTGGTTTGGAAAATGATGCAAGAGCCCTCTGAAGTTTATACTTTGTCATCCTGATTTTCTTTACATTATTCAGTTCCCAATTACTACAGGGGGGAAAATAAAAGTTATTTTCAATATTATGCAAAGTTGGCACTGTTCCAATGTGGCAAGCTATAGTTGCCATGTACGCCGCATTCCGGACAGGACACTGTAAGTTAGTGACTAGGAAAATATTAGTAATGGTAAAGATCTATTAGTAAGAGAAAATTCACAAGGTAAAAATGATGTTACTGTTAATATGACTCTAGATGTGAAGGACAGAAGAACACCCTGGTCAGAGCCTTGTCAAATATTACGACAAAAGCTCCAGCTTTTATAGTGCAGTTATATTTGATGGAGTATGTAGCAGAAGTATAGAAACATGATTAAGTGTAAGTGAGGTCTGTCACTTCCTCCAGCTTTATTTGCGCATTTCTTAACAAGAAGGCAGTACTTTGGGGGCATTATGATGTGAACTGACTTACTGCATTTCGTTAATTGATTTATGTGATATTTGAGACCAATGAATGATGTCTTAGAAGCTGAATTTTCAGGACATATTTTTATATTTTTGTAGAAAAGAACTAAAACAGCTATATACCTTCTTTCTGCTGCAATTAAATTGTTTTAAAATAAGTATGCCTCATAGATACACCGGTCATTCAGTATTATTTCACTGTAATTCACTCCAAGGGATCTATTAACAAGAGCCTCAGTTACCCCGCCTCAGAGGCAGATCATAACACTTAAATACAAACATTTGCAGCTCTTATAAGCTCAGGGAGTAATTGAATATGGATCACTCTGAACCCTGACAATGTGGTTGCAAGTGAGAAGGAAATTATTGTTTGATGACTCTATCCTGCAAGTAAACTTTTAAGCAAAATTCTAGATAATTTCAAGGCCAAAACCCACTACTTACACATATTCATGCATCTTATAAACATTTTTTAATTGTTTGGCTCTATGACTTTTTAATTCAAATTTTAGCACAGACAAGTTTGAGCTATCATTTTCAGTTCCTTTTAAACTATTACTTTCATTTTGGACTACCATTTTTTCTTTACTCGTATTTTAAAAAAACAGGCAGTATGTCAAGAGGGTTATAAAACAGACTTTTCCTCCTAGGTTTGTATTTTATTAGAAAGCTAATGGCAGAGCTCTGACGCCTTGGGACTCTACAGACAGCTGAAGCAGCAATCTCTAAGTAACAGACAGGCTAGTTCAAGTTTCTTCTTGAATTTACATCATAACGATTTTTCTTTTAATCTCAAGTAAATCTTGCCATCAACAGATACCCCCAAAAAAATCCCTTTGTATCCAGGCACAATAAATTGCAAAAGTACAGACTGGTGTAGATATCATGCTAAAGTTGTAAATTGAAATCAAATGTAATTTTTTGCTGTAACAGATCTTCTTGCAAAAACATTATTGGTTCTGTTTGTAGAGTAAGCCACAGGATTGGGACTGCCCAGTGACACAGCTCAATGAGAACTCATATTTCATGAGATTTAGCTAGAACTCAACTTTCTGTTTTCTTATTTTGCGGCTGTTTTTTTCTTTCTGGTCAGATGACAAATGACCCTCCAGCTCCTTGCTTTACTCACAACAGTTCAAGCATGCTGGTTTTGCTTTTGACCACAGCTTTTATCTAGCCCTGATATCCCACACTCTGCCTGAGGATTCACTGAATGCCTAACCCTCAGTGTTGTAAAGCTTTTCCCCAGATTTCCTGCTCTTACAGAAGGCACTATCAAGAGCTTTGCTGTGTTAGAGCTGCAGCCAGGAGACGCAGAACCACAGCTCCAAGTGTGCTTGCTAACATGAGGTGTGATTATGAAATAGCCCCACTAAGTTTTACAATAACAGGAGGGAAGAAAAAAAAATATTAGTCAAAGAAGCTGAATGGCAGAAAACTAATTAGATATATGGCCAACCAGGGCCTGGCACTGCTACCAAAATGTTGCAGGTCTCGTTTCCCCAACAACTATTCTGCGAAGCGAAGAGTGGCTTACTATCCTGCTCTTCTGTCAAAAGACTTTGCTCATTTATAGGCATCAGATTTTATAAAAGTAGCAGCCAAAGAGGTGTCAGAGAAAATTAAAGAGAACAATTGCAAGAAAAGGTGACTTGTGGAAAAAGACTGAAGGAAGTAATTGCATTAAGTCCAGAAAACATGAGATTGACTAAAGGATTACTTGTTTTGACATACAGAAGATTTTTAGGAAGCAAAACTCTTGCCTGTTTTTTTCCCCCATGCTATGGTAGAAGCAGGCCAAGAGGCATTCTCTCAGGAAAAACAACTTTATTTTTCACCCATTCTCTGCCATCTGAATGGACAGTCACTGCAGGAGTCTACCCCAGGAAATGTGAAATCTCCTTAAGTGGATGAGGAATAAAAAACAACCTAGTCTCATTTTGGAGTGGAGTAAAATGACTTCAAGCATAGCTTCACAACAGCCATTGCTTGGTTTGGTGTAGCTAAGATTTTATAAGATTCCCAGAGGCTCAGCCTGGTGTAACTGCCTCAACCACGCAAGCCCCACTGCCTTGGGACATCACTGCCGTTCCAGCTCCCCAGGTCTCTCATCAGACATTTAATCAGAGTTAGTATCATCAGCTCATATTTCTGACTACTCTTCAGACTTGACTGAGAAGGCAGCCTAGGTATGCAGGTTTGTGTAAGCCAAAAGTACTTGCGAGATTTGTTAAGCTAGAAATGTTTGTATTAGGAAACATTTGCTCAGCGTTTACAGCTACATTAGGCCCATGGAAATATATTGTTATGTGATCCCAACATACACAGTAAAGATTCAATGCTGTGCGGTACGAGTTGTGGTGAGGCTCATGATGCAGCTCTGTGGGGATTGACAATGAAATCCCCCAGCTTCCAGATGTTACACAGCATCCATCAACAGGTATCTCAGGCTAGAATCTGCAAGTCCTGTTGTGTTTTTGCCAGAAGCTGTGTGGTTTTGCTCTGGATTAGCCGTCAAATACACATACACACACACACACACACACACACTCAAACACACATATATGTATTTAGTGACTGACCAGACCATATTTACAGCCACATTCCTTTCTCCCTCCCAGAACCCTTGAACCCTTTCTCTGGTATATTTCAGTGATTTCTGCTTTTAAATCAAGCTCTTATTCTCAGGTCCATTTGAATACTACAGATGGTGAAGGTGAAGTAAAAGGACAATGCTAATTCCTGAATGCTCTCAGGGAGCTGTGGAGACAACTGAGGAGGAAGGTGATCAGGCCAATGGGTGGCGACTGCTGCTGGAAGGAGACCTCAGCCTCCATTTCTCCTCAAGCACTTCTTAAGGTTTTTTAATCAGACAAACAATCTGCTAAGCCATCAGCAGGTAGCATGTGGTTGCTGTTTCACTTTAAGTAACTTCTACATTCAGATCTGCAAGATCTACTGAAACTACTGTGTTATATTCCTGCACCTAGGTAATGAGGTCTTCAGGGAAAATTGTGAAGAATGTCTATTTATTACCTTCTTGAAAGAGGAATTTGCAGTTGTTTCCTATCTACCTTCCTTTCAATGCAAGGAGAGAACCTGCCTGAAGCAGGACACTGCTGAGCAGCTGCTGCTCTTCATTTGCAGAGCTGGGCTTCTGGAAAAGCCGTTCACCTCACAATACCTCATGGAAATTGCTTATTTATACAATGTGTAGGAAAAAAGCCACAAACAATTTTAACCTGTAGGAAATTACAAGTGCATTTGATAACAAAGAGAATCTTATGTTCTTAAGATTGCTTACAAGACCAGAGTATTTCCCCCCCCAATATCACTATCCCCATCCCTTTGGAGGATAAAAGAAGACTTATTTCAAATGCAGCTGTCTGCGGACAGCTGAAATTGGAGGAGCTAAGTACATAAACGAGTTCATCCTCTTGGGGATCAGGACTTGTTTTATCAATAACCTGTGGTCACTGCAGGACACACCTCATCTATAGCATTGCCTTGGACTTGCCAATTCTAGGTTTCTCTCTGTCTTGGGGTGATTCTATGACCATACTGTATTCCCCATCGCCTGCTTGATCTCTAGTGTACCTTTAAATTGCAAAGGGGGGAGAGAGAAGCCGAGGGAGCTCTTCAAAGCAGCTAGCTTGATCTTGCAATTAGAATGTTTGTATTTTTCTGCCAGTTAGAAGGGCAAAGAGAGGAGTTTGCTCTCTAGTTTTTTCAGCTTTCAGCGGAGAAGGGACTGTGATCTGCCTTAGTGGCTTCTGTTCCTTTTTGGACTGTTTTTGCCTTGCTTTTCACCTGAGACCAGCTGTCATCTCCGGGACCTGCTCAGCAGGACCCTCCAAGGGGGATCGTCGGACCCTGCCTGGCCGGCCCGGCCCAGCTCAGGACTGCAGGTTTTACCTACAGAAAGAACTCTCAAATCCACCAGACTCCTTTAGGCGCCAGGGTAGGGGGTTTCAATATCCTTTTCTGCCCCGTGCCTGCGGGGGACTCTGTTAAATAAATCGGTTTTTTCGCTTTCATTCAAGAAATTATTTTCCCAAACCCATGGAGGAGGGGCTGCCAGGGCCTGCTTGCCTGGCAGGCAGGAGAGAGAGAGAGACGCCCTTTTCGAGTTGTTTCCTCCTGGATTTGTGTCCAAACCGGCACGCTCTCTTAGGGGTATCTTTCTTCTCTAAGTCTCTAAATTTCTTTGAGACAAAACGGTACCTTTTTAGAGGTACTTTATTCCTGAACTAACTAAGATGCCATCTGGAAGCGGTCTTAGTGTCATGCATGATCAACTTGCAGTTAAACGCACAAATGTTAACACAAGATTTTTGTGTGTACAAAGTTTTCAGAGAAAAAACATGATGTAACAGCTGCATTTACAGCATGGCTGTCCTTGCTTACAGTGTTCCATCAGTATTTACCTTGGTTTTTTTTTTCCACAGGTTGTTTTTCTTTGTGATCAAGATGACAGCAGTCCCTGCATCTCACACTGTTCCTCTATTAAACACCTTATGTCATTCTACAGCTTATTTTGATGAAATTTGTCTAAACCTCTGCATGAACAGAGAATTGCCAAGTATTTTCTGGTATTTTCCATGACTTCATGACTGAGGCTGATTAAAACATCACAAACACTCATTTTCTCTTCTCAAAATCACCTGAAAAAAGACAAGAGTGCTTTTAGATCATTTTATCCTCCCCTGTAATGTCCTGGCTTATTCCTGAAGCATAGGACCCTATTTGTAGGGCTTTGAGCCACTTTAAATATAAAAGTTAACTTAAAAATATAACCATACCTCAGTGTCAACTTAGCGATTCCTTAGTTTAGAGGTGTGATACATAACCCAAAAGTCTGCTGGTATAACATGACGAAAGTGTCTTCCTTTTTGAAGTGGACTGTGACCAGTGTAGACCAACCCTTTCCTGCCTCCACAGAGCTCAGGAGCTGTCAAGCTGCAGAGCTAACCCACCTCACCGGAGACAGTTCAGTAAACAACACAGATGAACTTCTGTGTGTCCCTGGCACCTCCAACTTCAGGTGTCTGCAGGAAGCTGCCTTTGGAATAAGTCTTCTTTTCATGCCAAGCTTCTGACTTGCTCTAGAATTGCTTTGAAAGCCAAGATATCTTGTTTAATTTTGTCCATGGAAATCCTGTTCCCTTTTTTTCATGGAAAGATAACAAGAAGAACCTGTGAAGAGCTGCTGAGCAAGACGAAAAAGAATGGCAGCTATTTAATACGGGAGAGTGAGAGTGTGGAAGGAGCCTTGTGTCTCTGTGTTTTGTAAGTACCCTAATACTGATTTTTAAATGAGTTTTATGTTGGATCCAAAGACAACAATCATGTTCTCTAACTTATATAGTTCTTCCCTGATATTAAGAGACTCCAAGGGAGTGTGTCTATGTATTCAAGTAGTGCTGGTTGCTCTAGGTTTCCTTTATAGTGACCAGTGAGAGGGTGGCATTTCCAAAAAACCATTTTATGTAACAGATGATAAATAAACTATAATCTGTTGATGCTGGTCTCTCTCTGCAGACAATAAGAGGAGCCCAGAGAAAATAGCTCAGCCTGCCAAAATATGTTAAGAAACTTACTCAAAGTAACTGCCTCTGTAATTATGAGTAAACAGCATTTTAGCACTGTTGAAACACTGAAAAGTCTCATGGCGTGTTATAAAACACTTCCTTCTTTGTAGAGTTTCTGTCTGATGAAAGCTCAGCCTTGTGTTTCAAAGGAGTTTTACCTGATATAAGAACACAGGCTGAGGCTGAAAATTACGAAGTTCTGTTTGAATTCATATGACAAATCCACAGACAAGATGGGCATAGAAAACTGCTACTTCTAGTCCTTAGCTTTAATTACGACAATTAAAATTTTATTATTTTCTTTTTCTATAGGGAATGGCACTTTTATTTCCCTTTTTACAGTTTTCATATATAATTGATTTGTTCATAATGCATCCAAAGTTTAAAAATTAGAATCTAGATCTTTGTTTGAACCTATGAGGTTTTACACTCTCACTGCAGATACATTTGAATGTGACATGAAAACTTTTTAACACATCTAATTAATTAAAAAATACGAGAAGATGTTTTTATCAATCATTAAAAATGCATTTCTTATGAAACAAATCAATGGAGAGTGGAGAAAAGGGGAGAGAGAAATGGAGAGCTACTGGGTTGGTGGGTAGAAGAAAGGAGGTCTGCAAAATGGCAATACAAGGAGCAGAGAAATAGCAAGTGGGGTACAAACAGAGCCCGCAGCAAGGGAGCTACAGGAACCTGCTTTCAGTATGGTGTGGAATGAGACAATGCAGGGGGTGAGGGGAGGCCAGGGAGATGGCAGGGAATGCGCATGCGTATCCTCTCATCCCCTCAGAAGGGACAAATGGGGAACCTGACACAGAGGAAGAATGACAATGTCAGTTGGAACCTGGGTTAAGCTTTGTGCCACACCACCACAGTTGCTTTCCCTTTTGTCTTCTTTTTTTTTTTTTTTTTTTTTTTTTAAGGGCAAAGCAGATTTGCCTTGTGGTATCTTGCAGACGTGCTTTCGCCTGTCACATCTGCCTGCCACAATGTTCTGTGCAGGCATATGAAAAATCATGTGACTTGCAGTTTGCCTCTGTGGGTTTTAGTGTTAAAAGCTGATAAAAACTGAAGTGTTTAGTGGATTTGACTATAACTCCGACATGAACAAATGCCATATTTAAACTGCAAGGGTGGCAGCAGCGGTGCACAGATGGTGGCTTGCATGGGTCAGAGCGAGGCTTGTGTTCAGACAGCACATGGGATGGTGTTAGTGTACTGGCTGAGAATTAACTGCCTTAGAGACTGCGCTGCCTGGCAGTGGTTCACTAGGCAGAGGAAAACTGCCCTCAGACTGGGGGCAATCAACACTGAAACTCTTAGTGATGTTCAGAGGCAACTTTTGAATTAGAATTGTGTCTTCACACCTTCTTAAACATTTAAGATGGTTGATGTGCAAACTGATAAACCCTTCTCAAATTAACTGATCCGTGGGCAGAGATACCGATCCACTTGCTACAGCAAACAACCAACCTTTTTTGTCCTTTTTTATTGGGATATGGGGGGCAGTGCACTCCTGTGGAGGACCTGAGAGTCAGAATGGTGGGACCAGTTCAAATGCATGTCTCCTCTAACTGAGCATGGTACACAGCTCTGCTGATACACCTTCCTCCACAGCACACTGTCTCTTTCATCCGAAATCATCCCAGAGCTCTGACAGTGCCTCACTTCAGACCTACTGTTTTTGCTACTGTTCTGCTTATTGTTCAACATATCATTCTCCCTCTCACTTGGCTTTTCTTCCAGACCAAACACTTTATTTATGTGTACCCTATTACTAGCTCTTGGTAAGTATTTAGTAGTTAATGAGGAAACAGAAGTTTCCATTTTAATGGTAGTTTCATGTTCATTTAGTAAAATTTACAGTAGTTGAGTAATATCCAGGCAGTAACATTTTAAAATTTAGTTGATCAGTAAAGAACAAGTATCAAAAATAATCAGTTCCTGGTATTTCTTTTTCTCATTTCTCTGTCTCTGTGCAAAGAATGAGCACTCATTTATAAAAGTACTCTTCAGCACGGAACATGTGGATTTCCACAGGTATCTCAAGAAGGCAAAAACCAAAATATGCATCCCTGTGATACCATCTTTGAATTAAAATAAATGTTATAACTGGAAGCCTTATTTTGATCTCAGTTCACAGTAACTTTTTTTGCAGAACAAAATAGTTTATCTTCAGAGTAGCCCTTCCTTTCTGTGCAAGTCCCCTGAGCCGGGTTTTTGCCCCAAGATTCTCCTTCTCATGACAATTCACTGCACATAGCCACATAGGTAGCGCTGAAGCCCTCCTGATGAACAGGCACACCAGTTAAAAAAACTTGTTTTCACATGCTGCTCCCTCCTCTCCCCAACCTCCTCACTTATTTGTGATGTATATTTTCTTGCAACTCTGCTACCTTTTTTGATCATAGTCATGATCTCCAGTTCACCTCCTGAATTGCTGCTGCTATGGTATCCGATAAAGCTTTTATTTCTATTGACAAAATATATCCCAAGACATCAGTAGCCTCAGTGTTCAAACACCTGCATACTATCAAAAATAACAATAACTAAAACCCTGGGAAATGCAAAGGAGGAACATTATTCTTAGAAGGTGCTGGTGACTGGAGGCCATTTTCTGCCAACATATCTCCAAGAATTCAACAGCCTTCTCGTGACAGAAACGCAAAATGAAGTTTAGAGAGGTGAGGAAGATAAGAGAGGGATGAGAAGAGGTGATGTCTGTGGAATCAAATTATGCTTATAAAAGGCCTGCGTTAGGTTTATTTCCTAAGTTCTTTGAAACCCCTGGTTAGAGTAAACTTGTATTTCAAGATATTAAACCTTCACTCATTTTGTAATCTCTAGGCTCTCTTCTGTTCTGCTTTTCTGTCTCTGCATCATTCAATTTTACTGCACAGCTTCTCATGTCTTTAATACTGTTTGCAGATATGTCCACTTTGTTAATCTGATGTATTATGTACACAAAATTTTTCACAGCTTTGAGGACCTCATCTACACCTACCGTATCTTCAGAGAACACCAAGGATATTTTAGAATACAGGTAAGTAACTCTCATTACATCTCTAAAGACTGTATTAAGGATCATAGATTTTTTAAAAATCATAGATTAAAAGATCTTAGATTCATCTATGATCAAAGATCATTTTAATCTATGGTCATTTTAGTCTATGACCATTTGATAGATCATAATGTTTTTAAAAAAATCCATAAACACAATACCATAGAAAATATTTCCAAGTTTGATCTCTACTCAATTCTATTTATACATGAGCTCAAAAGTAGCTGTTGTGTTTGTAGAATTTCCTTATAATCTAAGTGGCTCTGTTATTTATTAACCAGCTGCTTTCTAATTTGACCATTTCTTTTTGTTAGCACTGATGAAAAATCTATTACTTTTGTTACTTTCTTCTGTTCCTAATTAGTTTCTCTACTTGAACGCTCTGCTAATGCACGCAGCATCTCATAGGGATCTGGGATATTGCAATGACCTTCTTGATTTAAAGAATCTATAATCTCCTGTGTGACTGTGAGGCACCTGAAATGATGATGCCAAATAACGCTACTTATTCAAGCAAAACAAGTGTGAGAGAGACTAATGCATCAATCAAATCCCCAGGCAATGTGAAAGGACACCTAAAAGCTGGCTCACTCCCGTGCTTGTAGTAGGACAGCCAAGAGGACTGACAATATTAAGCAGCATTTAAGTGGAATGAGGAAATCACTTCATAAAGGGCACTCCAAGCTCTCATGTGCTGGTAATTTATTGCTTATTAGTGGTTTTGCCTGAGTATGAGAGGTACAATTTCCCATGAAGAAGAATGGTTTGTTGACAAAAAATATTCTGTTTTGGACCTTAGCCACTCTGCTGGGGTTATGCTGTCATTCCTATCAGCAGGTAATAACTCTGACACTTTCAGTTTTTTCAAACCCATTTTTCCTTACAAAGTTTTGCCAATAATGTGAAAGAAGAGTTCAGTTCTTAAAAAAAAAAAAATCCAGATTATTTTGGCTTACTAAAATAATTGACTGAAATAATGTATTGATGGTGGAGGAGAGGTTGGTTGGGTTTTCTAAAGGCCAAGAGAAAGCCATGAGCTTTCTACAGTGTAGTAGGTTGGCCCCAAACAGCTAAGCACCCCCATAGCTGCTCACTCCCTTCCTCTCTAACAGGACAGGGCAGGGGGAAGAGAACAAAAAGAGCAAAAGTGAGGAAACTCCTGGACCTGATAAAATAGAGTGTAAGAGGTAAATAGGTAAAGTAAAGTTGTGCACACAAGCAAAGCAAAGCAAAGAAGGAGTAGTTTAGCAACTCCTTCCCATCGGGAGGGAGATGTTTAGCCACCTCCTGGAAAGTGAGGCCTCAGCACACACATAACCACAAACGTCCTCCCTTTCACTGAGCTTTTATTGCTGACTACAGTGTCAGATGGGGCGAGATGGGATAGCCAGCATCTTGCACACCCCCAGCTGACTCCCGAGGGGAACCAAGTGCAAGAAAGAGACATCCTTTGTGCTGCACGAGCACTGTTCAGCAACAGCCAAAACATGGCTGTATTATCAGCACCGTTTCAGTCACAAATTCAGAGCATAGCACTATGTAGGCTGCTATGAAGAAAGTAAACTCATCCCAGCCAGACCCAGTACAGAGAGGCATTGGCACCCATTCCATCAAGGGCCGAATGGAACATGAGGGTTGCAAAAAACCAAAGGAAATAAATAGAAATAAATACATGTTTCTTTGTTAGCTAGCAGATTAAGCGAAACCAAAGCCCCGTTCTCTTTTAATGACTACTAGTAGGCTGCTCACTGTCTGTCACTGCCCTGAAGTCACAGCACTGTAAAGTCCCTGCACAGATCCCTGCAGGGCCGAGCTGCAGGAGCAGTTCAGTCCTATTTTATGAACCCACACTTCAAGAACAGTTTGGACATGACCTTTGCTTGCCGATGCTGATATTTTGTAAAAGTTTGGGTTCTGTTTGTCACCTACTTATTTAAAGACAACATTTTAAGTGAGAACTAAATATGTTATCCCTAAACTTTTAGTCTCAGCTCAGAGAGCAGTCTGTAATGCTGTCGCTCTTCGACACTCTGCTGTAGTGGACTGCTGCAGCACACATCTACACCAATAATTTAAACTGATGTTCTTTTTGAGAAAAAAAAGATGGTGAGGGAGGTTCCTTTTAGTGCCATAACCATGCCACCAAACAGGTGTCCCTAGCGTTTTAAGGACAGTGCAATATTCTGTCACCAAATCTGTTTACAAAACAGCTCTTTGGTAAATAAGAAACAACCTATCATTCTTTCCATTTAGGGGACTCCATGTGAAGGGCACTTGCAAACACATTTTGTTATCCTTTCCTTACAGACTTCTGAAGGTGTTCCAGAGAGGACCTTCAAAACATTAAAGGACTTAATATATACTTTTGAAAAACCAAATCAAGGATTGGTAACAAACCTCCGCTACCCAGTGAAGAAACCGAAGGCCTTGCAAAGAAGCCAGAGGGTCAAGTCAGGAGTGGACAGCGTTTATGCTGGTGAGAAATTTAGCTGTGTCTTTGTGGGGTTTTTTAAGATGACAGCATTGACAGGTTTGTGGTGAATACTTGCCAAATGTCTTCTCGCATGGACAGAAGTTTTACATCCTCCCTTCTCTCTTATGTTCACTGAAATGGTTATTCTTAGCTCACAGGTTACTTACCCTCACCCACTACAAATGAACAAATTAAAATCGCTAGAGATAGACAATGATGAAAAAAGCTGCCTACAGCTCTCTTGCTCATGCATGTTGATGCTTCTAGGCTGGAGAAGGCTGAGAACCAGTTTTACCCAATGTGTTTCTGCCAAGGTATCAGGCCCTTGCACTTCACTGGGGGTTGAGGCTGTCCTTTACCTTCATTGTCCAGGTTCTAAGATACTTTTATATCAAAACCTTAGTTAGTTCTAAGATGGGCAGGTAAGCAAGCCAGCTTGTGATTTGTATTAAAACATGGCTAATTGAAAACAAGCATATACCCTTGTGCTCAGGATCACAGCTTTGGAACCAGAGTTCAGCCTCTCATTGCTCTTCTTTTGCTAATTTATGCTCACGAGTCCCAGGACAAGGATATGATGCTTCTACCTGACAGAATTAGGCAAATGGATATAATAAAGACAGAGGTTCTCATAAAGCTTTAAACTGTGTTGTGCAGCCCCATGTCATCCTTACGTCCTTGTTTTGAGAAGGATGACTACAGATACTGTTGGTAACTTGCTGGCATCCCTCACACCATTCTTCATGTTCCTGCTGTACAACACTCAGCTGCAGCATCCATCAGGCCATTGGCTGCAAAATAACCCTGAAACTGTTCCATGACCTCTGGCAGAGTGTGCCTAGAGCCCCAGCCAGGGCACGCGTGAGCAAGGGAAATCCTTTCATAAAGTACAGATATCATAAAGGAAACAAAACTTTGGAGTCTCCACCCTGCCCCGTGATTTGCATCTCATGCCCAACAGCAGCTTGGTGGTGTGGGGCAGTGTTATGATCTGGTTATTCAAATTATTAGAAATGCCTCTGCCCAAATTAAGGTGCAAATAAGACCATATGCCAAAGTCAATGGTATGGGTTTTATTTGACAGTAAATATGAGAGAGAGAGAGAGAAAAAGGAGAGTAAAAAGAAGAGAAAGAAATAGGAGAAAGAGGTGGGGGGACAGAAAGAGTGACAGAAAATATCATCACTCCATGGATTCCAACGATGCTCCATTGATCCTCTCCAGCTGGTCTTCTTGGTGGTGAAGGTCGCCCCAGAAAGCATAGCATCCGATGGTTTAATACATGTTCAGGCCAGGTAGGAAAACACAGACACCTCCCTGGGGCGAGGGGGAGTTTGCATCACAAACATCTCCTACACCAGACTCTCTCCAGGTTTGTTGCACCAAGTGCAGTCCTGCAGTGCAAGACTTCAGGAATGAGTCGGGGGGAGGAGGAGGGGAGGCACTTCAGGGGCTCTTTGATGCATTATGACAGCCTCTCACGTGAATGTCCCATAGATGTAGCCTTCCCGGGGCTGGGGGTTCCACAGACAGTTTGCATTAAGGGAGGATGGGTTCACTGCCCCTGAGCAGAGGTTACTACACACCAAAACTTCCTCCCCCCATCTCGTTTCGGGGGGGAAGTCTGTGCAAACCTGCTCCCTGCAAATAGATCTGTGGGCTACGGCCTCTCCCACTCTGCAGTGAGGCAGAGATGATTCTTAGCACAACTGCTGGGTTTGGCTCACATTCTTTTCCTTGTTTATTTGTTTGTTTCAGGTGACTGAAGAATGGGTTTTCCCTTTATCAAATCTCAGTAGTTTGGCTTACAGTCCAAAATTCCAGTCAGGCATCTTCAGGGAGGCTTCTTTGGTTGTAGCTTCTTTATACGGTTTTTGTTATAATAAGCAAAACTTTACATCAATGTTTGAGGCATGAACTGTTTCAGTCTCTGACAGGCAGCCCCTCTGTGCTGCAGTCGCTGGGGTTTCACACATAAGAGCAGTGCAACCGCTCTGGCCAAGCTCTCCCAGCACTAAGGTGCAGTTTTGGTGCCAGAGCCCCAGCAACCTTGATGAGGGGAAGTCGCAGAGACACATTTCCCATGTCTTCAACATTACCTTGTCACCTGTATCACAAGGCAAATACGCCACGTTTGCTCTAAAAATGTTTTTATGGTGTCTTATCATTGCTGTTCCTGGGAGATGGAAAATACTGCAGTAACATGAATATGTTTTTAGGAAGAATCAGGTGTAATACATAGTTTGTTTTTGGTCCTGAAAATAGGAATTCTTCTAGAAGATGCACAGTGTCCTCATCTGGACTCAGAGGAAAACAAACCCTTTCATTTCAGTGTCAAAATATGTGTAGTCTTCCATAAAAATGGAGGCTTTTTAGGAAATCAAACTACTTTGGAATTGTTTTTATTAAATTTTGATTCAAATGTCACTTATACAGCATTCCAAACTTCCCTCTCAGATTGCATTATTACATGCCCACAGCAGGGGCTTATGTTAATGTCACGATGGCTCTCTCTGAAACACAAGCACCGCCCAAAGCACGGCAGTGCTCCCTAAAGCAAGCGCCCTCTTTCCCTGTCCCATTCCTCATGGGCCACCAGCAGCTGGCTTTGCTGCACACGTTGGACTGAGTGCTCCAGCATGACCAGTGAACACCTCAAGGGACTGGGGTCACAATCCTGGTGGTTGGAGATATTGGAGCTTTGGTTTTCTAGCCTAGGAACAGCTTTTCTGAGGGCAGCTGCTTGGAGAGCAGCAGGTTTCCATAGCAGAGCACTGAGTTTCAAGCATTGAATTTCTGCTTTTTCCCTGGCTTCTCAAAAACCGTAACCAGTCTGACTGTAAGAGAGAACGGGCATTTTCCGGCTCTCCTCCTTTAGTTGGGATGAGAACTTTTCTCTTGGGTATTTATTTACAGAAGGGATGTGTTATGGGAGTCACAGGTATCTTGGCTATTGATCTGATTTACCAAGAATGGGTGATTTCCAACATCGGACTGCTCCTCAGGAAGGAGGGGGTTTCATATGGATACAACTGTTTACAACAGTGCTTGCTGGCTCAGAAAAGGCAATGCAGGCTTTGCCTGCAGGTGTGTTCCTGGAGAATCCGAACCATAGGACAGGGGGCCTAAACGTTGGCCCTGCAATGGCAGAGAGAACACTGAGAAACCAAACTGAGTTACTGATACCTGTGCTGCCACAGGCTGTGCTGCTTCCCATGGCCTTTTAGAAGAGCCCCTTGCAATGACATCTTTTTTTGTTTGTATTGATCACTTCACAGAGGTTGATGACAGCGATGATTATGTCACTGTCTTACCCTGAAGGATCTGCACCTGACGGTTTGGGAAGCTGCTGTTCCAGGATGTGCCTCAGTGCTGTGCCTCAGCAGCGGAGAGCTTCCAGCTGGGTGTCCTCTGCTCTGGATCTGGAATTAGCCTCCTCCTTTTGCAGACTGTCAGAGTAGCTGTGTTTTCTACCAGTAGATCCAGTACAAGCTATTATGCATTTTTGCTCAGCAATAAAAGAATTACTTTTTGTTACAGACACAAACAGACATATACATATGTATGGGGGGAAAGGTCTCTTGTATCCATGTATGTGTCTTTTGCTGCTTTTTAGCAGGCAAATTGTCCAAGATTTTGACTGCTAGAGTGAATATTCTGTTAGAAAGCAGCAATATAAATACATTAAATGAATGGGCATAAAGCAGTAATTTATGGCAGAATTGATAGGTGTTGATAAAAACCATATATGACAAAACTATTGGCATCATAAGATGCTTTAAAACCCCCAAAATCTGTTATTTTGCACATGATTCATGTTACCTCGTTGGAGGAGTGGATAGTATTTCAGCAATGTCAAGGAATACTAGTAGTCTGTAGTTTGAATAATCCAAATTAAAACAAAAATGCTGTGTTAAATCCATGCCATAAAAAATTAACCAACGAGAGGAAAATGATTTGAAATACTTTTAATGTTGAGGAATAGTTCTGGCAGATGACAAGAGGAGAAGTTCTACACACATGTCGGCATCAAAGCATCCTTTTTTTAATAGGTTCTGTACATATGGGAATACTTAATTTCATTTGCTACTGCCATTAGTTCTGTATTATGTGTATGTCTTTTGTCATTTGTTTTTTTTTCTTAATGTAAGAATTTGCTTCAGTATTACGCCTGATGTTAAATATTTAATAAATACCTTAGTCCTGAAGGTGGCCTGCAACTAGCAGCCACAGCCAGAACTGGAATGTATGTCCTGAGTCTCCCAGTCACTATTACAGACTCCCTCACCATCTGAGACTGTGAGGAAGGCATCTGTATTGGTTGTGTGTTTAAGACCCTACACAAATTATTTATGTATTTTAATGGGTAATAGTAGTAAGATTTTTTTTCTATCCTGTTTCTCTCACACCATTATTTGTCAAAGGAATTTTAGACCTTTCAGTGCTTTGGACTTCATTATGAATTTAACAGTGCTGCAGAGTTTTTGGCTCCAGGCTCAACTAATATTTGTAGCATGAAGGAGACCAAAAAAAATGAGACTCATAATTTAACTCTAGCAATGCCAAGAAATACTAAAATATGTGTCCAAAACTTCATTAATTGAAAAGAAAATAGTTGTCCATGAAAATTAGTACTATGGGACATAAACACCCCAGCCCTTGCTCTGTAGAAGCACATAACTGACGTGTCTCTTTATTTCCAGAATCCAGCAGCCTGTCTGATAGCTGGTTATCACAGGTAGCAGACTGAGGAACTGCTGTGCTGAGACACCCCACCTCCAGCAGCATGGTCCTTGACAAAGCACAACACGGTAGTTTTTCTGAAACAACAGCCTCAGCAGTCCCCCAGGTGCTCTCTCAGTCACACTGATGTTCAGTCTTAGGAAAAGGCGAGTGACAAGGAGTCCCTGCCTGTGCCTAACGGTGCCTACTGAGTGACTCTGATGGCTGAGCAGTGGACAAGGGCAGGGCTGCATTAGTTTTTAGCTTTTTAGCTTTTTAGCTGGCACTCGGCACCATGTTTTGGACTCGGATTTACAACAGTCGTGGTAGTTGCTGGTGGAGCATTCAGGACTGAGGGTGACTCCAAGCCCACAGTCCAGTCACTTCTCCAGCGTTCCTCTGTGGCCGTCATGTGAAGCAGGGGACACGAGAAGGATCAAGGACTTAAAAGAGGAAAAAGAGACACAATGACATTTACATTACATTCACATTACTCGCCTGTGCTTTACAGTAACTTTTGTCCTACTAGCAGCATAGGAAAATGAGGCCAATATAGGCATTCCTACACATATTTGCAGGCCTAATAAGGCAGAAAACAATCCGTGCACGAGTTAAGAAAACATGTTCAAAAACTTCACGCAGCAGCAGCACCTACTTGCCGACACCCAAAAGGTAGGTGGGTGAGTGCGTGTGTCCATGTCGGGGGGTTGAGCAGTGAGGGGGCGGAACCTCTTGTACCTCATATACACTCGAAAGGTTCGAGCACACGGCGTAAGAAAGAACATGGTCCAAGAAGGGCACGATCCCGGTGTCTCGGGGCGCTCCAGCTGGAAGGGGCACCAGGAAAGGATTCCTGTCGCAGCGCAGGCAGCAGGGCCGGGCGCTGTGCCCGCAGCGGCCGGCGGGGGTCGCTGTGTGAGGCAGACGAGCGGTCGGGTCGGGGGGCCGTGGGTTCGGTCCCCGCCATCGCCAGGAGGCCACCAGAACTCCCCCTTCCCGCGGGAGAGGCCAGGCAACCACAGGCGGGAGGGGAAGCTGGCTCCTGGCCGGGCTCCCAATAGGAGAGGAAAGGATAATGGGGACTAGAAAGACAGCAAGAAGCCGAAGCAGGCCTGCGGACGCCAGGTGGGAATGGACGGCAGCTCCAATCCGCAGGCGGCCCTCCGATAGGTTAGGGGGCTGTAAGACACAGCTCAGCCCAACCACGTACAGCTCCGCTTAGGAAAAGCATCTCTCTAGATCGCCCCGACGGCACGGGAGCCCTAAAGCCGCTGTCGCCGATCCCAGCGCCTGCGTTCCTCGGATCCCCCCGCTCCTCCCCCGGCTCTCGCCGCCGCCCTCACTCCGAGGCCGCTGCCCGCCTGTGTCTCCCTTAAGCAAGATGGCGGCGGCGGCGTCTCCCGTGGTGCCGCGCGGCGCCGGCGGCCGCTCGCGCTCAGTGGTCGCCGCGTCACGATGGCGGCGGCGGCGGGAAATGCGAGTGAGGGCCGGGTGTGGAGCGTCTGAGGGGCTGGGCCGCCATGGATGCCCCGGGCTGCATGAAGGCCCTGCTCCTCGCAGCCACGGAGTACCGCGCCGCCAAGACAGCGCACAACGCCGCGCTCCTGCAGCGCAGCCTGGAGGTGGGAGAGGCGCCTGTCCCGGGAGCGCGGTGGGAGCGGGGCGTGGGGGTGGCTATGGTGTCCTTTATTGTAATGTTTTATGGTGTGTTTGTGTGTTTACAGAGGTGTGTTGTGAGTCTGTATGCACCCAGGGCAAGCAAATAGTATGTGTTACAAGCGACTTCTTTTTTTTTACGTATCCCCAAAATTCTGGCTCGCGTGGACCATTTATTTTCACAGCTAAAAAAATAGCGTTTGAATGACGAACTGGCCTTGTATCTGAAGTTTTCCCGTTCTGTGCAACACGTATTCAAACGCTAAAGAGGCGGGCCAGTGCATTTCCCTGATTTCCAGCTACAGCATTGTGTACAACTTTTGTGGTGGCCTGTGACTGAATTAATCTGCAAGCTAACTTTTTCAAATACAGATTTATTTTAATTGCTAGGGTGTTTATATGAGAGTTAGTATCTAGCTTTGCTTTCTTCTCTACATGCCTTGTAAAGAGACACAGAGGGAATACACAAATCTAACATTATGTTTCTCCGTTATGCAAAATATAAAGCGTGTCTACCTGTATTGGTGTGAAGGTGTGTCATTTTTGGCCTCTTCTTATACAAGGTTCCCCGAGCTCAGGTTCCATTTTTTCATCTGAGCCACAGAGTGCTGCTGCAGATCCTCCCTGTGGAGTGCCGCCTTTGGGTCCCTGTCCACACCTTTGGAAGGCAGGCTGATTGCTACATGTTTCTGTTGAGCAGTCTGTTGGGTTGTTCTTTCAAAATAAATAAACCTGGCACTTTCCAAGCGTAAAGTAATGAAAAACAGATTTTTTTTCCATTACTGCTTTTTTTTTTCCCCAGCAGATGTGAATATAAATGTCCCATTAGAGTGGCACTTACATTCTCAGTTTGTCAAGTAGGACAAAATCTGTTTAATACAACTCTGTGCTTTGACTTCTGTGTCACTTACATTGTTGCAGTTGAGTAAGTGAGGTTGTTTTTCTCCTTTCATCTCCAGGTTATCTCTGGACTGAAGCTTACCCGATTTTTTGCTTCAAACCAGATTCTACCAAGTGAATGTCTCAGTTGCCTTGTAGAGCTCCTGGAGGACACTAATATAAACCCATCTCTGGCCTTGTCTGTAATTACTTTGCTATCACAGCTAGGTAAGGTTTGCATCTGAACTTTCTGTCTTTTGTCTGGGCAAGGGAAGATAAGACAAATGCTGATTCTGTGGTGTGGGTGATGAATTGTCTTGGAAGAAGCATAAGGTGTGAAAGGCAAAGTATTTTTCATTGTAGTGGAGTGCTTGGCTAAGCCACTTGTTAAGATGTTTTGCAGTGAGAAGGAGATTTGAAGTCATCCCTGTAAAATGGCAATGCTTGTCAGAATTTGTTTATCTACTGGGTAGGGTGAGGAATTATTCTCTTGTCCTTTATTTTTGGAGCTGGAAAAGACTACCTTTTTAATCAAGTGAGAAACCTGGCTAGGAGGTGCAAGGATAGGGAGAAGTCAACGTCACATCAACAACTGTCATCACCTCAGTTTACCTCTCCCACTGGAGTGTTAAGTGGCAATGTGGGCTCTGCAATAGCCTGGGCCTGTGTGCATCAAGTTTCCCAACTGCAAAAGAAGTTCTGCGTCGTTTCACTTGTGTCTTGAGATGCCTTTTGTTTTTGTTGTTTTTCCCCTCTACTTCATGGAAATGGGACTTCATTGTCCAGGGAGCTCTGTGCTCAGAGCACAACCTACATGTACAGGGAAGAGTTATCCCTTCACTGCTTAGTTTCTCATCATATATGAGTAGTTATTCAAGATTTGAGTCTTCTATGATGCTCCCTTGTTTATCTTCTCTGATTTATGGAGTTTTAAGCCTCTCTGAGTTTCCTTTTGTGGTTTTGGAACAGTTACTGTAAAATTATATTTGTTGCTGGAGTTCAGTCTGGAAAATTTTAAGAATTAAGTCCTTTTCCAAATGACCTATTGTTTTAGCTGTTTTGCTACATCTCTTTGAGGATTGCCTAAGCAGAACTGGATTTTATTTATTTATTTATTTAGCTAATGCTAGATAACCCTATCAAGTTGCCAGTTTTAGTCTACTTGTCCACTGTAGCATGAGGCAAGAAACTGAGCTCCTTGAGTTTAAGATCTAAGCCTTTGAAGTGCAGGTTTCAAGATCTCAGAACTGAAACTTGGTAGGTAGAAGATAGACTATTCTTTCAGTGTCCAAGCATCTTAAGGAAATGGATTAGTGTTATAATTAACTGTACGTTCAGAAGTGAGGTAGAGAGGCAAGTGCGTAGGAGCTGTCATTTATTCGTAGTTAGCTTTAAAACATAGATGAAGAACTGGTCAGAGACTTTGGCTTCTGCCTCAACTGGTAGCTAATACAACACTTTCTTTTGCTGTTAGATGGGGTGCTGCTAATAATTCTTAAATTCCAGCTTCAGACACTGAGACTAGAGAAGCTCTCCAGGACACCTGCAATCTGACCAGCGTGCTGGCAGGAGTGGTTCATCGAAGTTCTACTAATCTGAGTGACCCAGTCTTATTACAGGTAAAGGAACTAATGCTTAATAATATGTGGCTACTGTAGCATAATAAACATTATACTGTATCCATATAATAACCCTTCAAAAGCTCTCTGGGAAATAATGTGTTGAGGGAAAGTTGATCTTAGCTGTGTACTTTATTTGCTGTATAAGGTGGGTATGACAGGAATTTAACGATTTATAGAGTTCTTTGTACTCTCTTTAATCTTAACTGTGCTTCCCACCTGCTCTAATCAAAGAAAACCCCAAAAATCCCACAAAGCAAAAATAAGAACCAAACAAGAAAAATGCTACTTTTTAAAAATTATTTCAAGAAGTCACTGCTTGGGAGCTCAAAAGATTGATTGCCAGTTGAGGTATTTGGCTATTTCTCCTGGCACAAGCCTATTTTCATAACACGAGCCTGGAGATCATTTTGTCTAATCAGTACTTTGACAGGTAACTGAAGGAGTGACGAGAAAGCCATGGCTGCCTTTTTTAATGGGAGGTTTGCAGGGCATGTGTGGCCTCCTCTTTTCTGGTCAGTGCCACCTGCCAGTGAATGCCAGGTGCTGTACTCATTGAAGCTTACAGTGAATGTCTGACATCTATCAGTTTGACCTCACCAATTTTAACCTGTCCTTAAAGTTTTCTTTATTTTTTTCAAATATGCACAGATTTTCTCCTAAGCTTTCAGCAACTACTTGCTGGTTGCCTATTGTCACTTGCCTTTTTCTGAAAAGCAGAAAATTAGTTTACTAGAATTTCTGTGGCCCTTGTTCTGTGGAAAATAAGTCAGGCATCCAGTAAAGATCACTTTTCTTGTGATTTGCATATTTCTTAAAGCACTAGGAGTACCACAAGATCTAGGGATCCAAGTGACTGGCAAGTCAATGGGAGAGATTTTGTAGTCACCAGATAGATCCAATGTTATGGCCTTGAAGCTCTTAGATATCTAAATGGTGAGGTTTTGTTTTAACTCCTAACCTCTGTTGTCATTTTTGTCATGTTTGAGTGTATTGATGTCAGTTATGTGCCAGAAGAGTGCTGTATGAAGGACTTGCTACTCTTAGATCTGTTGGCAGTCTTTAGAGCAATCCCATTTTCCTGTAAGCATCCTTTCTACAAGAGTTTGCAAAGTGCTTTTTGGATTTTGATGAGACTTCTAGACCTTTCAATAGGACAAAGCCTATTTATCACTGACAGAATGAAGAACTTGCTGGTGAGGCAAAGGTGGAGAATTGAATGGGCTGAAAAGGTAACTTCTCTGTCAATAAAATCTTAATAATGTTTTTGAGGTTTTACTAAGTACATCAGTATGGTAGGACATTACAATGTGCTTGCAGCAGCTTGTGTAATTGTTATGTTAATATTAGAGCCGGAAAATTAATTCAGTTGTGGTGTCTTGACATTTGTCCTTTCAGTTTCATCTTTTGTACCATTCCTCCTGAGATGCTATAGGACAGGCATGTGAACAGCTTTCTGTTTCCTCAGGGTATTCAGTTGCTGCAGAGACTAACTTACAACGTTCCTGTCTTTTGTGCTGGTGCCAACATCGATGGATTAATTTTGTTTCTAATGCATCATGTGTAAGTGTGTATTCAGTGTCTTTTCTTATGGGAAACAGCGAGCTAAGTTTCTAAACTTTCTGAAGGCCATTGCAGTACTATACTAACCTGGTCTCCAGAGTGAGCTGTGGCATTTATTTCTCTGAAGTTAACAGAGACTTTCCTTTGAAAACCATGTACTTGTTACAGATTGTCAAATGCAATGATTGTGGGACTTCGGGTGATGGAATATTAATTGGCCTCAGCCCACCTCCACACCTCTGGGAGCAGGGAGCTAACAAAGAGAAAAGCCAGGAGGAAATGCATGCTTGTCACTAGGAGCAGACTTGTTAGATAAATCAAAGTTTGATTCAAGTGTCCTTGTAAGAAATCTAATGAATCTTAGAAGCCTATGTACTAAGTGACCTCTGATAGTGAACTCTTATACTTCGGGGGTTTTTTCAGATGTACTCAGTCAAAAGCTGCCCACACTGCATGGATTACAGTCTGAGTTTTGCTTTGCTTGATGAAATGGTGTCTCATTAAAAAACAAGCTCCCACCAAGACACAAAATAAAAGTCCCCCAACCACCCAGCTCTCCCAGTCCCCACCCTACAATTTCTTGTAATTAAATTCAGGATGCTTCAATGAAAACATCTTTTGGGCTTTTCTTTTAAGTCAATCCACTGAAGATGAGTTAACAATACCGTGTTTAGGACTCCTGGCAAACCTCTGTCGTCACAACTTGTCTATTCAAAGTCAGATAAAATCTTTGGTAAGAGCTTTGCTTTTGTGTCATGATTCTCTGGCTTAAGGGTGAGAGTTTATTGATTCTAGGGAATTACCTTAGTATTTCTTAAGCACTTTCTTTCAGCGATGATAACCCTGACCTGCTTGTTCTGCCAAATGGGCAGTTGTTTCTCCCATGCTGGAGAAAGTAAGCAGTAGAACAGGAAGTTGGGTATTCTCTTTCCTTCAGTACATTGCCATGTTGTTGCCCAGGCTTGCGTTAAGCATTTGGTTTTTTCGACTCTTCTCTGCAGCTGAAAGGTGAATTTAAAATATGAGCATTCTTCCTTAAAAAAACTAAATGTCATTAAAACATAAAGATTGTAGGTGGATTTTTGGTAAGCAAGAAGATTTGCCTTTCAAAAGATAAATCAATAAAATAGCACTGATCATCATGTCAGGGCCCTTGAATCCTCAAATACATATACATATCTGAACTACTTGGTTCCTGTGTCTTCATAAATCAGTGCAAACATTTTATTTTTTAATTCAGAAATAGAAATACATCTACATAGCAGCAAATGTTGTTCTGTTTACCTTGGAAGAGAGACAGGGGGCAAAGAAAAAGGAGAAACTATTGTCAGATCTCATCTTTGAGCAGAGAAGGGATGGGAGTCAATTTTCAGTGATTATTTTCTCTTATAGGCTTTAGCAAAACGACCTTCTCATCTTTCTTTAAATTAATGATGGAATTTCTTCCTTGTTTGGTTCTCTGTTGTTCTGGGGGTTTTTTTCTCATGTTTCCTTATACAGGTTCAACAGAGAACATTAACATCAATGCCAGTATTGTGCAGTAGAACAATGAAATAACTTTCCTAGAGAACTGTTACCATAGTAACCTATTTTTGTATTCATTATTTGTATGGCTTGTTTATAAATATAAAACCTGTAAATTTGGTGGGTTTGTAATACCTTTGTTTCTCCTTTTTGCTGTAGAATAATGTGAAGAGTTTCTATCGTACCTTAATAAGTTTCTTGGCCCACAGCAGTTTGACTATGGTTGTGTTTGCACTTTCGGTATTATCAAGCCTTACCCTAAATGAAGAAGTAGGAGAAAAAGTAAGTGAGTCTTTGAAGTTGTTTCTATTCTTAAGTTGTAGATAAAACCAATTGTCACACTGGCCAAATAAAATTCTAATTCCAGCTAGTTTTAATAAGCAGAGACCCAGCAAAGTATGTGCCTATAAATAATTTTCTTCTTCCTTTCAGCTCTTTCACGCTCGAAATATCCATCAGACATTTCAGTTAATATTCAATATTGTCGTAAATGGAGATACTCTAACAAGAAAATATTCTGTTGATCTACTCATGGATCTTATGAAGAACCCCAAAGTTGCAGATTACCTCACCAGGTATGGTTTCATTTCCTAAAAGTACAAGGTACTTTTCCTAAGCTCTAGTTCAGCCATCTTTGCTGTATGCTATTTGAATTCTAAACCAAGCATTGGGAAAAAAAAGTCCCAAGATGCTTTTTGAATGTTACTAGTTGATTATAACTGCTATATCTAGACCTAAAGGGTTGCTGGGTTACTAGTTTGACACAGAAGTGTGAATTAAAACCTGTTTTTTTCATTGTCACTGAAGGAATATTGAATACCCTGTTCTGTAATTTTTTTGTCTGGACAGTGTTGGTAGTCAGACAACAAGATGAGGAGCTATCCTGCCTTTTACAGTGCTATATAATCTTGAAGTGGAATAGTATGGCTGAAGTTGTAAGAAGTAATAATTTTACAGGGAGAGGGGCGTTAGAGTGGTTCTGGGAAGAGTTTGACTAGTAGTTCTGCAAATTCTGCTAGCAGAATTTAGTTGCTGATTTTCAGTCTAAAGCAGTAAGAATAGGTGAAAAATCATAGCTTATTCATAGCTTATTTTAAGGAACTTGTTTTCATTCTTAGAATATTTTTAATGCTTATGCAGTTTCAAATAGAAATTACATTATCAAAACTATCACTTTACTTGAAGTGTTTGGGGGTAAGAAGGAGAATAGGGCACTTTCATTGATCACTTGGTGTAAATATCTAAATGTGGTGAAATTTCAATTTTATTTTTAATTTTTTTCTTCTCTATGCACGCTGTAGATACAAGCACTTTACCTCTTGCCTTGGTCAAGTGTTAGATCTTCTTCATGGAAGGGATCCTGATTCATCGTCTAAGGTATTTATAGTATTTCAGTTAAAGGCTAAGAGGCTACAGTCCTAATCTAGTTCCTCTTCTGTTGTTATAAATAGGTTCCTTGTGTACAAGCGTTGATAATGAAATACACTGACTTCAAGACTCTTAAATGACCTAGAGAATTCACCAACTTTATATTTTCTAGTTATTCAAAAGGCTGTCAGGTTGAATTTGTAATGTTGGGACTTTCGCCAGATTGTGTGTCTGCTTTCAGGCAACAGATGTAAAGGCGAAAACCCAACATAAACACCTTTTGTGCTTTGGCTAATAAGAAATTTTGGGATCTACCAGGAATACAGTGTTGCTCTCTAAACCTTGAATTAATAGTACTCAGACTTCAACTGGTGATCAGGGAACCCTGATGCTAATTTCAAAGGTGTAGGAATAAGTGTTCTCATCTTAGTTGAACAAATAGATGCCACTTCTGTCTAAGCAACAAACTGTTACATTCAACTTTGTCTCACTACCATCTTATGTAAATGAAACATTGGCTGACTGTCACTAAAGGCTAAAATATGAAATGTGAAAAGGTTTGGGCTAAATATCCGTGAAACAGATCTGGAGTTTTTTTTTATGAATGCGTTACACATCCTAGTTAATAGTAGATGCTACTATTTCTGTGTGATTTTTGTTGTTGTTTATTGGGTTTATTTAGAGAGGCATGTTGACAAGGAGCTTTCCAGGGTGGTTTTCTCTTTGTGTATGCTCAGAGACACGTGCATCCATTCCTGTCTCAGAATGTTTTCTCTTCAATAGCTTTCTTCATGCTGAGTGTATACTTTTGTATACATGTTTGTACTTTTTACTGTATCACTAGCCAGCAGTTAGGTCTGAAAAAAAGAAAGCAACACACCGAATACTGTCACAAACCTTCACCAGTCCAATGTACTGTTTCTGCTGCTGACTTGGCTTTAAAGAAAGAAAATTATTCCTCAGAAAACTTTAATGTGCTAAAAGGAGTTGCATAGAACTTGCGTATCTCTTTAGACTTGTGTTATGGGAGTTGCAGTTTCTGTACAAGTTCTTGATTTAAAAGCACTTGAACTCTTCTTCACTTCACACAGATCTTAGAGCTGCTGCTTGCCTTCTGCTCTGTGCTAGAACTGCGTCACACCCTGCGGCAGGCGATACTGGAACCAGCTGGCTTGCCAGTCTCTGGAAACACCAGACTTGTGACTCGCTCAAAGAGTTTTGAACCATCTGTTGCATTGGTGCACTTGTCAAACCAGCCATTGGAAAGCTCTGAAGACTGTTCAGGTCTAGCATTGCAACTATTCAAAGAGATTTTTGAGGTACCAAGACTGATAACTGAGTTTAAAGAGCTTCTTAGTAGCTCTTATTTTTAAATGATTTTTAAACAACTCTTATAATTTGACTTGAATAATAGCACGTGAAAAAATACCTGTAAAAACGTTCATTGAAAAATAGTTATGTTGAAATAAACATACTTCATAAAATAACCATTCTTTTAAAGACATGCAGTATTTTAGAAATATGTTTGTGTTGTAAGTGGAAGACATGGCAGTTTATGAAGTCATGAGGTAGATAGAAATCAGAATTTCTGTCTAAGACTTACAAAAGCAAGGAAGTTCCTGCTGTTTCTGTTCTCTCTAAACTTCCTCCTCCCATATGATACTGGTCAGCCATCTTAAACCTGAAATAGCAAGAGGCTGGGAAAGCAGAACACAGGCTGGTGCAGGAAGGGATAGAGTAAGCGTGGCTTCCTTGTGCTGTACTTCTAAATATTGACATAAAATAAAATGCCTTCATTACAGGATGTTATTAACAATAGGAATGGAGCATCAGCTGAACACTTTATGGATCTTTTGCTGCCTGTTCTTCTTGATCATCTTCAGATGCCAGAACAGATTGTGGATGAGCTATTAGTGAAGAAGAAGTGTGAAAGAATGGTCAAAGCTATTAACGTCCTGATAAATATCCTTTTTATGTGCCTATTGGCAGCTGATTTATTATTACTCCACCATGATCTGCTCTAGGATGTTAGAAAATATGTCCACCTTGGGTCACTTTAATAGCTTCTAATGAAAATAACTGCCCTAAATTTACTTAGGAGCATCATCTTGCAAGATCTAAAGTAGCTTTCTAATTGCTGTGAAATTATTTTGTAGTACAGTGGTGCAGGAAAATGTTGTGGCTATTCAACATAACAGAATTTTTTGCAGATCAAAAATGAAGATGAGTGTTTTCTGTTGAAATTTTGTGGGGAATTTGGGCGGCCATCTTCTTGATCCATGTAGTATTGTTGCCTAGCTAAGTCAAGTGCAGCTCCCAGCCAAATACGATACAAATTTAGATGAGAGAAACAAGGAAAAATAATGTGGAATGATACAGTTTTACACTCCTCATCCAGTCCTTAGTGTCCACAGTGAGTTTAGTAAGGAGGACATGACTGCAGGGTGTAGTCCTGCATCTAAGTTGAGTTCTGTGGAGAAGTCTCTGCCAGGTCACTTCTAGGTAACTAGTTCTCGTATGGACTTCCTGGTCCCTGCCTTTTGTTCACTATGTTTCTTTATGCCACCCATTTTATTGAGGTTTCCCTTAGCTGTCTGTTTCAAATAAGTGTGTTTATTAACTGAAAAGTGAAGCTTAATTTGGTTTGTGAGTTAGGCATGATTTAAGGGCTTTATATTGTCGGTTATTTTTTTGAGGCTCTTATGCTTTGATGCCCTAGGTTTTGTGTCCTTTATTATTAGAAAATGTTGCCTTTTGGTGCCAATACCTGGACATAGGTATATTGAATTTATTCTTAACTCTGCCTACTGCTCTGTAGAGATGACACACTGAAAATGCGTGTCTCGAAGGTGCTGACTGCCAGCCAATGCACATGTGTGATAGAACACCAGTTTCCTTATAGTGGGATTGATACTGGTTTTGGGACAAAATTGGTGGACTCTAAAATGTGGTGAGCACACATATTTATCTAAAATCTAATTAAGTGTGACTGATGTGAGATTTGTGATATTGTTGCAATGGAAAAATATGGTAGTTTAAATGCATATAAATCGATTCTGGTATTAAATCAAACTTAGTATTTTTTGTGGAATAAAAAGGAATCCTGCTGGTCAGTTCAATAAGTAAAACCTAGCTTGTACATTCAGATAATGTTTTTGTCATAAGCTGGAGATCCACTTATGGGGAACAATGACCTTAAACCTCAGGCAGTAGTTCAAGCTGATCCAACTTGAAGCTTACCAGAATTGCTGATGGCACGTGATTTCTCATTTTGATTTTATGCAATCAGAGTTCCAAAATATCACACATCAGTATGGGAGGCAATTGTTGCACTGAAAATTAAATACACATTCCTTCAGCTCAGTGTCATTATAGCTAAAAGTCAATATAGCTACAAGTTACATGGCCAAAACCCAGTGAAATATAATTGGACCTGTAATTAGACCCTCCTCACTTTCAACCTGGAAGTGGTGTTTTTGGTCTTCATTGTTGCCATCCTTGGCATGCTGGAGAAGCTAAGGTACACATCCAGGGAATTCTATATGATCTCTTCAGTTTTAGCATTGTTGCCTTGCTAGAAATTTAATTTCTTTTGCGAGGACATTTATTAATTTTTTTAAAATTGACTGAATTTGTCAGTGCTGGTTTGATATATCTCACCTTTTCCCCCCCCCCCCCCCACCCAATTTGTTTTTCTACTTGGATGTTTAAAAGCAAACTTGCTGCTGATATTATTTTGAAAACGCTTGATCTTATGAGCAGATTGCAGCAGGATGTACCTGGTATGAAGGTCAGCTTCTACAAAATGTTACAGGTATGATTTTAAAATGTTTTCTGAAATGTATCTGTGAAATAAAGTGTCACTGCACTACAGTAGCTTTAGTTCTAAATGTTTTGCGTGCTTATCTCTGAAGTGGTAAAGCTTCTAGGAAAATACAGTCCCTTATGCACAATTCCTAAAGGTTGTTTCACTATTGATTCTTCTAAAATAACAGTAGTTGGCTTTTACTTCAGTCATTTGTTTTGGTAATGCATATGAAATCATACTTTAGCTGCCTGGTAAGAATTATCCTTCTAAGACTGCATTATGACTGCAGTTTAAAGGTAGCAAACTAGAAAACAATTACCACAACAATATAATTATTTGTGGGGTTGGTTTCTATTAAATATGTACATCTAATTTGGAACTTTGCATGGCCAAAACAGTTTCTGGTACCTATTGGTCAGATGATACCTTAATAATTTACTTTATAGGTGAAAAAGCAATCCAGACAGTCAAATACTTCTTGCTGTTTTGGAAATTTTTCATTCTAGAATGGAAATTGTGTGATTTAATGGGTAACAATGAGTTTTACAGTCCACGACTAATCTTTATAACTTCAGCTAGTGACCTTTTATGTTGAGTATCGAGCACTTGAAAACTTGCAGGAATTAACTAGTCTCTTTACCTGTTGTGTTACCTTTAATGTAAAACATGATTTCACATACTCAGAAGTATAGACTATTTTTAAAATCGCTCATCTTCCATTGACTTCGGGCTCAGAAACTTAGAAGGGCAAATTTTAAGAAGGTAACATAAGTGTTGAATAAAACATTTCTGTGCTCATGGGCCTTGATATTGTGATGTTTTGGTAGTTTGTGTTTGGTGGGGTTTATCGTTGTTTTTGTTGTCTGCTGTATCTTGTTTTGACCAAACTAATTTCTTTTTTAGGATCAACGCTTGATTACACCTTTGACATTTGCTTTAACATCAAACCACGGAGAGCAAGTCCAAGTGGGACTTAGAATACTGTTTGAGGCTGCGCCCTTACCAGATTTTCCTGCCGTAGTGTAAGTATTTTTGTGATACTCTGGTTAGATTTGACATTTTTATGGGCTTAATGATATTCATTTTTTTTGGAGTACTATTTTCAGCTCATCAGAAACTTTAGAAAAATTGTCTTGTGTCTGTTTTATGTGCACTTACGAGACAGTAGTGATCCTGGAGGCCAGAGTAAGCCATCCTAATGCTGATGGTGTCCATTTTATGTGGGATCCTAGAGAGCATAGGAGCGATTGACTCCTGTCTCTAAGTGCTCATTTGTCTGAAGTCTGTACTTGGAAGTTAGGGTGCATCTAATATTCTGACTGTCAGTTTCTCTTTACTGAGCTCTGTCAGACGAGTCATTCTTCAGTTCCTAAAGCTTTGCTCACTCTTTTGCAGTAGCTTCCAAGAAAGAACAGATTAGGATAAGACACAGACAGATGGCAGTTCAAGTAGTATTTAAGGTGGTTTAAACAAGGGAAAAAGTATTAAGAAACTCTGTTTGATAGAGTCCTTATTTCCATAGATGTAATAAAATAAAAAAAAAAAAAGATTTTGAATTGTATCACAACCTGGAGTTGAACCTGACAAATGTCAAGGGCAACAAGAAAGACCATTACATCAGCAGCAAAAGCCAGACTGTGAAAATGTGTGCCTTTCTGCAGGGGACCTATTGACAAAGGACATGGAAAAGGTTGACATACTGAATGGCTTCCGTGGTCTTCACTGATAAGGATTCCCAAAGGCAGAGCAATGTCCCTGAGAGCCATGGGAAAGCCTAGAAGAAACAAGACATACTCTGGGTGCCATGGGGTCAGGTTATGGAACATTTAAACTAACTGGATGTACAGAAGTCCAGAAGACCTGACAGGATGTATGTACACTTGAGTATTTAGAGAGTTGCCTGATGTCATTCTAAGGCCACTCCAGAATGTCTTGGAAAAGTCATGGTGACTGGGAGAGGTTCCTGAAGACTGAAGAAAACAAATGTAACTTCTGTCTTCAAGAATGGCAAAGATGATCAGTAGCACCCTGAACTGCACTTGGAAGAGTCCTGATGAGCAGGGCAAAGGAGGTGATCATTCCCCTCTGCTCAGCTGTGGTGAGACCACACCTGTACTGTGTCCAGGCCTGGGCTCTCCAGTGCAAGAGAGATATGGACATCCTAGAGTGAGTCTAGTGAACGGTTTGAGGGATAAGCATATGTTATACAAGGCGAGACTGCAAGAACTGAGCTTGCTTACTTTTGGGAAGACTTGCAGGGTTCTAAATGTCTGATAGAAAGGAACAAAGGAGACAGAGCCAGGCTTCTCAGTGGTATCCACTGACAGGATAGATGTAGGCACAAACTGAAATGTGAGAAAAACCTTTTCGATTTACAAACTGAAATGTAAGAAAAACCTTTTCGATTTCTTTAAATATCAGAAAAGAAACTCTTATACTGTAAGGGAAGGTCAAACTGGAAAATGTTGCCCAGAGAAGTCGTGGAGTCTTTATCCTTTGAGAGAGTCAAAATTACGAGGCATAGTTCTGGGCAACCTGCTAAGAGCAGGAGAGTTAATCTAGGTGGTCTGTAGATGGGTCCCTTTCAACCTTAATTATTCTATAATTATATGGATTTGTGGATATAAAAAACATTTTTATAACGGCTTAGGAATAGTCTGGCTGAAAGAATGAAGGATCTGTACAATCAAATATGTCTGAAATTGTACAATGGAACAGCCAAATAACATGTCTATAAATGCAAGTTAAAAAAAGGCTGTGCTCACTTAGGAAGCAGTTGAGACAGCACTTCAGTGAAGTGGTTGGGATAGCTTAGTAATTAAGGAATTTAACAAGAGGAAAAAATTCATGACGAGTGCCTTTAAAATCAGCTCTTTTGGTTTATCATTCTTGTCTGAAACAGGTTATTAGTACCTGCCTTGAAAATACCAGCCACAAATTACATACAGACACTGGCATATAGGTGCTGTAATTACTTTTTTCTAAGGTTTTGAGTTCTCTTCCCTATACAAATTTAAACAGATTGCACTTTTATCTGCATACTTAAATTTGGTTAAAACTTACAAAATCAAATGTGCTGTATGCAGTACATTACTGTAAAATGGAATTGCAGACAAGGAAAAACTGAGGTTTATTGATAGCACTCTGCCTTTTCTTGATTCAATCTTATTTTTATGCCCAATAAAAATTCTTACTAAATACTTGCTCAGTCTTCTTTGAGACAAACAAACAGTGGCCTAGTTAAGTTGAATAATAACAGGTGAAATAACCTGTTTCACAGGTTCATAAGAGACATGGTCTGTTCTGTTCAAAAAGAGCTGAGCATCATGCCCTTTCTGATGAGATTCTGTACTTGACTCTAAAGGTTAGCCGTGATACATTTTTTTTCCTTTTTTCTGTATCTCTGGCCAGTTCGGGCACATGTCCAATGCACGTCTTTGTATTCTGTGGTAATGCAAATGTGACTGTAAATTTTGTTATGAAATTGTTCTCCTCTTCAATGCTTGCAATGCTATTTGTAGCAGGTTGTGTCATTAATAGCCTCATGTTTATACAGGCTGGGTGAAAGCATTGCAGCAAATAATGCTTACAGACAACAAGAAACGCAGCACACGGCAAAGAGAATCCAAATGCAGTCACCTGTGACCAGCACTACTTCCATGAGGTGTTCTTCATCCTATCCTTCAAGTAATGAACCCAAAGCTTCAAATATTGAAGAATTAATACAAAAACTTCATTCTGGACTAGAGGTTAGTAGAATTTAGATGCCCTTGTTAAATATTTGACACTTTTTATACTGGGAGGGATGGAAATTAAAATCCAAGTGTCAGACTACTGTGTGTGTAACAGTTAAGTTTGGTTTAGATTCTTGACTATTTGGAATGTGCTCTTTTTCCTGAGCTCTTGAGCAGAATTCAGAGATGCTGTGTTGAGCTACACCAGAAGGTAGGGCTCCTTATTGAGGGCCCTCTCCAGTGGGTTTGCCCACAGTCATCGTAGCTGTCAGATGCAGAGGCAGGAGCCAGGTACAGTCCGACTGCCTAGACTTGCTGAGGCACATACAAGGAACCTCCTCCCTCTGCTTCCTAAGAAATAGCCTGTAATAAAATAAAGATGCTGTGCTGCTTTCGAAAAGTGTGGTGCATCTCTTGTGTGCCTAAACACGCATACTGACGTTTTCCTTTTGCTGGCTGTAGCTGACTCTAGCATTTGCAGTTCAGTTTTTGTGGCCTTCGTAGAAAGGTAGGTGCTGTTGCTATTTCAGAAGACAGTTTTTACTTCCCTCTGCAGCATCTTGCGTCATGAATGAGACACTCAACCAGGCACCACATACCGTGTGCTGCCTTGTGGGCCATCCTGGCAGATCCTGAATATATCTCCTCTTTCCCTTTTCTGTCAGAGCAAGTTAGCTGCTTTGTACCTGCTTTAGATTGAAAGATGGATTGTTGATTCTATTTTCTTTTGGCTAAGAAGAACAGTATGCAAATTGGGAAAAGGAATACAAAGTTTCTTGATAACAGCTTGATATCTCTATTAGTGGTATTGCCTCCAGCCTTAGCTTTGCAACTCTTATCTCTTTGCTGTAATTGATAAAAGTGAAACTCAGAGAACTACCAGTTCCAGTCAGATGCCAGAATAACAGTGAAAAAGGTCAGGTGAGTCTTCCTTGGCTTACTTTGTACTCTGCCACTGGATGCTCCTATTGATCATCCTTTTCAGGACTGCATGTGACGGTCAGTGTGGTGCATTGCTGTGTTTATATTAATGTAAATCAAAGCAGCATACAGCACTAGTGCAGCAGCTTCCAGTAATATGACAGATTGTAAACCTGCTTCGATTTTTTTTTTTTTAGAGGAGAAAGTTGTTGATGAATTGTTGAGTGATTCTTTTCTTAGCCCTTCTAATTAGTAATTGAAAATCAATACACACATTCACTTAAAATACCCAGTATTTCATTTCTATGTGTATATTGTGTGAAGCTCAAATGCTTGTAGAAACATAATTGAGAAAACACTTTTCATAGTATTACTGTTCAGAGAGAATGAAGGAAATGTCATTCTTAGAGCTTTTCTTAGTCGTTTCTATGTCCTTTTAGATAAGTTTGCAAGTAGGAAAATAAACTACTTGTTTCATACTTTAGGGACAGAAAAATGAGCTGAGAACTGGAGCTACACAGGGTCTCCTGTTAATTTGCAAAAAACATTCTCACACAGGGAGAGATGGTGCAGAGATGGTGGCTTTTCTGTAGGTGTTCAATGTATGAACAGCTGGCATAATTTGCACTTGGTCGTGCATCAGCATCTATGAACAGCTGCTCCAAACTGGTGTTATTGCAGCACTGCCTAAGAGAAAATACCCTGAAATCACTAAGAAGCATTCTCACTTGACTCGGGCATACACTTTAATAAACACTTAGGACTTGTTGTGCCATACATGCTGCATTTCCTCTAGTAAGTCACTGGGTTAATACAGTAGGTTCTGTCCTTGATAGTATCCTTTCTAGTATCCTAGAAGAACTTTCCTGGGCCTTTTCTGTTAATTTGTATGTTGAGAAGGACACGGAGTATGAACAAGGAGTTTTAACCATATGCATTTTGTGCTGTTAGTGTTAGAGCGGATTACTCTGGGTGTCCTATGAGAGGACTGCTAATTCTCCAGCAAAGATTAGACCAAGGGAAATGATTTTAGAGTGGTGATTTTACCTTTTTATAGTGCTGTGCTGATAGTCTTCTGCAGATGACTCCTATTAAGCCTAACCAGTTCAATTGCTCACAAACTTTTCTCAAGAGTCAGGTGGATATTTTTGAGTAGATAGCCTCAGATACTGAGGCTATCTACTGATAGCTCTCAGATACAGAAAAATGAGAATTCAAAAAGCCTAGTGGCAGGTGGAGTTCAGAAAACTACTGAGCTCTTTAGGCACACATTAACTGTGTAAGTAAATACAAATTTCCAGTATCAGTAACTGGAAAATGTTTCCACAGATGAAGGAGCCCTTGGCTGATGTGAGGATATCTGACATAATGGATGTCTACGAGCAGAAGCTGTCGGCATTAGCAGTGAGTTCAGCCTAATGCGTATGGGGACATTGCACTTGGTATTTTCAGAAAATGTTAATGAGAAATGTTCTCCCTATATGCAGTCTAAAGAAACGAGGCTGCAGGACCTCCTGGAAGTAAAGGCAGTAGCTCTGGCTCAGGCTGAGAGGCTGATGGCTCAGTACAGGTGTCAGAGAGCACAGGCTGAGTCTGAGGTGAGTAGTGGAGCTTCAAGGTGGGACCGAGTAATGATTGTCTGGGTAGCTTTAACTGTGATCACATGTGGAAACGATACTGCTTATTTGTAAGCTGTGCTTGTAGGTTAGGGCAGTCTTAATTTTCATTATGAACATCCTATTTTCCTCTGGATTGTTCTTTGGCACAGTATTCTTTAATGTCCTTTCCTTTACAGGAAGTCAGTAAAACCAACCTACTCTGCTCATTATCATTTGTTAACCATTAGTGTTAATTCAGCAATATTAAAAATTAATAAATGCACTGACTAGAATTCTCTGTAGAATTTTCTGGTATATGAAGAACTGTTTCCTGTTTGTGCCTTTTGATTCAATGGTCAGAGATGAACTTTCAAATAAAGCTTGCTTTCGTGGAGTCTGTATTTGAGCTGCACATTGAAAAGTGAGAATAATTTCTATTCTTTAAAGGTTATATTAAAGATTGGGCTACAGATTATTAAATCCATAGCCAAAATATATCATCTTTTACTTTGTTCTTCCCTCACATTGTCTATAAATGGAGCTAAGGGAATTTAGTGAACCAATTAATTTGTAGTTAATATTAGGTGAGAGAATTTATTCTCTTTAATTTACTCTTAATGTAGATAATGGCATTTTGGTATTAGATCTGTGTCCTCAAGCATGCCTAATACAACCTGAGAAACAGAATTCCCTTTAATGTATGTGGCTTTTTCTTTTGTTTTTGTTTGGGGGATGTCTTCCCACTCAAAGGCAAGAACTCTTGCTGCAATGCTGAAGGATGCAGAACGAAAAAATGAAGAGCTTAACGATTCGCTGAAAGCTCAACAGGTAGAATCCGAAAGAGCACAGACTGATATTGAACAGCTCTTTCAGCACAACAGGAAATTGCAGGCAGTTGCTGAAGAACATGAAATACTAAAAAAATCCTCTCTTGATCTTCTTCAGAGGTAAGACATGTAAGATCTCTAAAGAAGTATTTCATATGCAAAGAGTTATGATGTCCTTTATTGGGCTAGGCACATTAGAAGAGCAACATTACATGCCGTGTCATGTTTTTAAGTGAAAAGTTCATTATTTTTTCTTTCTTCTGTATGTTTGTCAGTAAGGTTAATTTAAGTCATTCAAGAACTCAAATGTATGTTACATTCAACATAGTTAAATTTATTAATATATTAACATTTAGCTTTCAGTGGAATGAGAACTGAATTGTAGGTGCTGAAGGTCCAGTTCAGGAAATAGCACAAGCTTTGTATAAAAAGGGAGCATTGTTCTCTAAGACACAGAACTAACAATGCTTAGTCTCTGTTAGTATTATACCACGCTCTCAGTGTCTGTCTTTGATCTTACGTGCTGCCTTGCTGACATGCTGCAAGAGTTCTGGAGAAACAGCCAATATCAGTAGGTTTGCATAATGTAGGACTTGGCATCGTTGGTCAAGTCTGTACCAAATTTGACTTAAGATAGGTAAAAGTGAGGTAGGGAGGAAGGAGGCACATTGTGTGTCCTGAATTATTTATAAGCGTTATTTCTTTGGGATCTTAATCTAAAAAGAATATATGAGACACACAGAGTACATAAAGATAGAAAATATTTGAAATTAGAATGTGCTTTGGAAGAAAAAAGATTTAAAAGAGCTTTGACTTCTGAACTCGTACGAGCTGGTCTGGTCACTAGGTGTCAGCAAGGCAAAGAAACTGATAAAATTGAGAGCAAGTTTCTTGCTTAATAATGGGAGCAGGCATTATATTAGACAATTTTGAAGGCATATTGCTGCCAATAAAGGAGTCAGTGAGGGAGGAAAATGTATAAAACTTTTTTCCATTACTAGATTTCTTGAATAAATGTCTAGTATGGTCATTGTGAAATTGCCTCCATTTTTACTTGAATTGTATGCAATTCACATAGTCAAATACATGTTCACAAAGTGTAATTCATGGGAAATAAATCAGCCTCAGTCTAGTATCTAAAATTCTCCAAACTAGGAACAGAACTTTCTAATCCTTACAATGTGTTTCTAAAACAATAACTTTTTTTTTAAAACAATCTTTATACTTCAATTATGCTGTTTCTTAAAAACAATCAATTAACTGACATCGGGGAGAGAATTTGCCTTTTGGTAGGAAGGTAGGAAAATGTTTGCTTAGAGCATGAGATCTGCCTCATAAACCTGTATTAATTGCACACTGCATTGTCTTCAGTATGTTCAGTTTTTAGTATCACAAGACAACTGAAGGTCATAGACTGACTTAAAGGGTCCCTTAAAAGATGACTGACATACACAAACTGTTATAAATTAGCTCTTTTCAAATTTCTAAAGGTATTTATAGTTTTGTCAATTCCTAAAAGTTTTCAACTGGAGGGATGTTGCTCCCTGATCATTAATAATTCAGGATTTGTATTCAGGATTTGTTCCTCTGAAGCTTAGCTGGTTTGTTTGTTCGTCTGTTTTCTTCTTCCAAGTCAAGCATTGGAACAGGCTGCCCAGGCAAGTGGCTGAGTCACCATCCCTGGGGTATCTAAAAGATGTATAGATGGGGCATTCAGGGACGTGGTTTAGTGGTGGACTTGGCAGTGCTGGATTAATAGTTTGACTCAATGATCTAAAGTGTCTTTCCAACCTAAATGATTCTATGATTCTAAGTATGTTCATTTAAAAAAAACAAACCCAAAAAATCTAACACACTGACAGCCATCTGTCACCAAAAAAACCCTCGGCTGAACACCCCCCTTCCAAAAACACCTTGCTTGTTGTTTGAGTGGGATGATTGCAGAGATCATGTCAAATATTTTTATTTGACCAACTATTAAAGTAAAAGCTCTTCAAATGCAGTTGCATTTCATTCGTAGGTATGAAACAACTGAAAAACAATATAAAGATCTACAGATTACATGCAATTCACTAAATAAACAAGTGGAAGCAATGAAGAAACTAAATGAATCACTCAAGCAGCAGAATGACAGGTAAGTTCAGTTCAGTCTTTTTAAAGCAAGTCAAACAGTAAAACTAAATAGCAGTTTAGTCTCAGTTTTTCAACTGTGCTTTAAGTAATATCTGAGAAGTGAAGTTAGAGGAAGCCAAATATGTGTCAGGGTTGGTTTATACATTTATGTTGGATGAGAATCTGTAGTACTGACTTTGGTGGTTTATTTTGTTTGCTCCTGAATTGGTTGGAGGTGATGAGGGAATATCCACAGACTTCAGCAATAGTAGGAAGAGAAAGATGATGGCCCAATTCTTGCGTGCATTTGGGAGAGTGTGGAGGTGTCCTTTTGGTTGTTGAATTCTTAAATGCTTTTATCACCCAAAGATAGCCGTGAATTCCCTTTTAGCCTGCAAGTTTTCTCTTAATGTTGTCAGACTGGGGGGAAAAAAGGCAAAACAACCAACCCTACTAAACGAACACATTTGAAAGTTATACTAGAAGTCGTGATGGGTGGTATTCTGCCTGTGGTATAAAACATCTTTTTCAACTATAAAACTAGCATTACCTATGTCTTCTTGAGGAATAATTATGATTTTTCCTTTTTGATGGCTTAAAATAGAGGTCTGATATACCTTTCATCAATGTAACTAAGGTTATATAGGGGTTGTCTTTGACAGATTTTATCTAATACATAACTTTTCAGAAGATGTCTTCAAAATATGTTCATAGGCAGGCCTTGTATTCAGTTGAGAAATAAAATGCTATTCTTGGTTTTATTTGCAAAGTTCACTTCATCCTTCCAGGGTCTTGCCTCATCAGTAATCAGAGCAGTCCAAATCACTGCCTTGAGTTCTGATTCAGATGGAAAATTTTCATACTGATATATTAGTTTGCTACTGAATAAATTTGGCCACTTACATTGAATGGTGCAATATGCAGCTCAGGGTAATTGGGGAGATATTCTGATGAAAGCCGACCCTTGTAAAAGCCAGGCTGGAGGAGCAGTTTATTATATAGATGCTCTTGAACTGCCACAGAAATGGAGACTGTGGAAATACACGTCCCTCCTTCTTGCTAGAGGCTGCAGCTTAGAAACTGGTAGATAGGAAGTGGATAAACAAGTAAACAAAAGTGACAGCAGATGCCATCTAGGCAAGGCAAGCGGCAAGTAGAATATGCCTTTGAATTTAGTCTAGCTGGTAATGGAAAAAGTAGATTGGCTTCAGAGAGTGTAAAGTGCTCGTGTTGTGGCTGTGCTGCTGGTAGATGCCAGTACCTCTGTATTAAATGGGTGTGGAAACTGAGCATTACCTGAACTAGTGAGAACTGGGGCAGGCCTGTGCTCGAGCTACGGCACTGTCTTGTGGTATGGCCGCCTTTGAGTGCTGTGTGACAATCCAGGAGATGTTCGGAACGGTATTTTTTGTGTACAGATGTCCTTGCATGGATAATACCCGAACCAGGTTTTACTAATTGCATTGTCTCTTCAGGAGCATAGTAAGAGCTAAAACCCCAGCATCTTTAATCACTAACGGCAGAGAATTTTTACTCGCATTGAATGACAATTTCAGTTCTGCCACAGTATTTTGAATTATTTGTGGCTGTGATCAAAGGCACTGGGTTTTGTGCTCCAGGTATCAGCCTTTTCAGTAATTTCTACCATGATCAGAGAAAGGCAGTGACTGTGTCATGGTGGCAGGAAAGAAATAAGGTCTGTCTGTGCTCACACCCTGCCCATTCATAGGTTTGATGATTTGAATCTCTTGACAGCAGTTGGAAATGATACAAAAATCATTCTAGCTTCTTAGGAGAGGGAAGTCGTGGCATATCTCATTTTAATAATTAAAATTTATTTCTCTGCACTTGTAGGACTGCTGCACAGTTAGTAGAAAGTGAAGATCGCAGAAATGAATTACAGCAACAGCTACAGGAGAGAGATGACACAATAGCAAGTAAGTCACCTACCTAAAGGTCGCTGAAGCTGACTAACTGCATTAGCTATGCTGTTATTATGGGCTCTAGATAAGCTGCTATATCTTACTGAACAACTTGTAAATCTTAAAAGTTGGCCACAGATACATAATAGTAGTATGAAACAAATACAAATTTTAATTTTTTAGAAAGGTTTCGTGAAGTTGATTTCCCAGACTTCACTGAATCCCTGCATAGTGCATCCCTTCAGGATCTTCTTGCAATGTGTCCGTTAGAGCTGTTTTCTGTAGGAACTGCAAATTAGAAGAGCTTAATTTAACTCTTTCTACAAATGACTGGAAGCAACCACTAAAACTTAGCAGCAGGTGGCACTACTCAGTAATTCAATTAGCAGCCATGTTGAGTCTAAAAAAAAACCTAATAAAAAAAGCCCCTTGTTTCCCAGGCCAATGCAGTATCTGTTTTCTAAGTTTGGCATCCAATCTTTTAATGTGTTCATTTTCTTAAGCCTTGCAACAGAATATAAATGTTCTGGAAGAAAAAATAAATACTCAACAGAAAGAAAAAACAGAAATGGAACAAACTATCGATATTCTTAGAAAGGAATTAAGTGAAACACAGCAAGCAAGGGAAGAACTGAGTGTCAAGGTAAGGAATTACTTGCACCTGCACTCCTGAGACTGGAGGTTTTGGTATCTGTTTAATTTATAGAGTTGGTAAATCAGTATTTTGGTGGTTAAGTACCTAAAGACCCTAGAGTAGCTGATGTAGTAGTGGACAAGAACAAATTCTCTCAACTTTAATTGTGAACCTCTTGAGTTTTAAGTCAGGATCAAGTTCCAATGAGGCTCTGTGAGGCACAATGTGTGAGTACGTAATGTTGGGCAGGGAAGAAACCTCGCCAAACCTGTGGCATCGTGTTAAATAACAGCGTAGCACATTCCTCTTCAGTAGTTTTGACTACTGAAAATGTAGGTCAGCTTGTTTTCCCTCCCTTTCCATCATTGAATTAAGGTACATATGTATGCACCAAAACACACCTGGGTTTTTTTTAATCATTAAACTTCTAACAAAAGAAACGTTTTTATCTCCAAGAAAAAGTGTCTTTTTTTGAAAGAGAGACCACCAAGTTAACAGGATAATATTAACCAAAAAACCCCAGCTAAATCCCCCAAGCTTCAGTGCAGCCTACATGTCCTTGACTGCAGGTAAGGCTCCCTCTAAAATCACAAGGCAGAGATTCATTTTTCATGTAAACTGATTAGCAAATGCAAAGTGTGCAGTCTGACAAACACATTTACTGTATTTCCATTTCCTAGAAGCAAAAGCTTAATCTTTTCAGGCAATATTATCCAGTATACAGCAAATATTTTTTTTGTTCTCAGTAAATATTTACTGGTGTGGTGCTTGAAATGAAATGTAGATGGTAGCACAGTGATAAAAGGGGGGTTGGTGCTTTCCCACGGTATTCAGTATTTTGCAGGGTGGCAGTAGCTGTAATCACTCATGTGCACCAACTGTACAGCTGAGGGAGATTTCTGAAATAAGCTTCTAATTTTAAAACTGCTTTTTAATTACTTGCTTAAGTTCATCACCGAGCCACTCAGCTTTCACTGTATTGTGTGGTTTTCAGTTGGTAATGGAGGAAATGATAACATTTTGTTTGTTTCTGCAGGCATCTTCTCTAGAAGTTCAAAAATCCCAGTTGGAAGGATGCTTGGCAGAAAAAGAAGCGCTCGTAAATCTGCAGAAGGAAGAATTGGACAAACACGCCAGCATGATTGCAATAATTCACAAACTAAGTGGTGGCAAGCTGAGTGCAGAAACGGTGAACCTCAGTTTGTAGGGCTCTGTTTCCTGTGCTTTATGTATTCTGTTAAGTGAGCTAAATTACAGGGATGACTGCCAGCTTTGTACACAACACATGCAGTTTGGTTGCCTTTTTGCATAATGCAGTTATTGCTTAGAAAGGTCAGCAACAAAAAAAATGTTACCAGAGCTGCTGAATTAAGGGGTTTTGTTGGAGTTTTGCAAACGCATTTGGGAGAGAAACCGTCAGTGTAATGGGTTAAAAACTTTTGGTGTCAAAGTAAATTTGCAGACATGGGTTCTTTCCCTTTAAATCTCTTGATCATGGAGAAGGGGTAAGTAAATGTTGGGAGGGGTTTTGTTGTTTGGGGTTTCTTTCTCCTTTTCTACCAGAAAGTGCTCGAGTAAACAAATTCTAGTAGGAAATGCCAAGCATGTTAATAACTAAATTAATAAATGTCAGCTTGACTTTGTGAAATGGTGGAATGGGAGGGAAAAACATCAAGCTGCTCACCAGAGTAAGGCAGCAATAAGGTACATGTCTGCAGAAAATGGTAAATTAATCTTTAGTACTTATGTGACAGAATCCAGAGTATATAAATATTGGTTTTATTTTGTTTTCCCCCTGGAAAAATGTACTATTTTAATATGCTACTCTAAGCCAAGTGTAGCTGAACTCTGGGTTGCATAGTAAATAAATGCATGGACACATCAAGGCATTTTGACAGCATTTCTGTGTTCTTTTGTGGCAGTGTTTTTCCAAATGGTAATGAATAGTGGCTAATGGAACTAGCAAATAAATTTATGTCTGTTTAAAATTTTTTTTAAAACATGTATCGCTCTTCACTGTAGAAAAACCTGGAAATTTTTGTATTTAATTCATGCAAAGAAATACCTGTGTAAGGGGTTTTGCTTTTAGGGATCTTGATATTATCAGTTCTGTAATCAAAATAGTTCTGTAATAAAGTTCCATGTGCTGTTTTCATATTCATGTTATGTGCTGTATCTACTGTACTACTGGACCTTTTTTCCCTTTCCCCACAGGCTCTCTCATTTAGTGCAGGGAGAGTAGCTGGCACCAGCACAACAAATAGCTCTGCAATAGAGTCGATTTTTAATTATCTGTGTCATGTCGGGTTGTCAATTGCCTGTTCTACAAGCAGAGAATTTTGTGCTGTCTTAGTTCCGAGCACCCTCGTGTCTCAGTATCGGGCACTCCAGTACTTCTGATCTGAAAGTAGCTGCCTTTTATTCTACATACTCTGGAGCTCTATATGGCTTTGTATGTTATTTCATTCATACCTAAAAATACCCTTAAATGTGTATTTATTTTTCTGTACTATGTGTTTTCCATGCTGTCTAGTTCACTTTTGGTGTACTTACTGGGAATAATGACTCAATAAAGGGTTTGGAGTTGATGGTCTTCAATTCATCACCTGTTGTGTGTTGTCTTCATCTTAGCACTCCTCTTTGGTCTTGATTCTGCATCCTTTGATCTTTTTCTGTTTGCCTGCTAGTGGTTTATTTTAGGCTTTCACTTTCCCCTTCTTCTCCATCTCTTCACCTCTCTTTCACCACTGATTCCAACTGACAGTGCCTACCATTTGTTTTTCCCTGGTGCAGTCTGTCTTTTACTGAAATTAGGAAGCTTTCCGTGTATGCTGTTTGGATCTATTAGTGGAGACTTTCCCACCTCTGGGATAAAACAGGCTGTGGAATGGTACTCTCACTTTCGAATTAAGTGCAATTGATCATCCTCACCTGCACGGAAGATGGAATGGGAAGCTTTGCCTGAACCAATTCCCAGCTTTCATTGTCCCCTTCCCCCCACACTTACTTCTGTTATAAACAAGGCAGAGTTTTGTAGTAGTAGTGTGGCCAAAATACCTGTGCTGTGGTGTTTGTGCTAGCACATGCAACTTAATGTAGACAAAAAACCTTCTCCTCCCAACCTTGTGAAACTTCAGCTGGAATTTTCTTAACTTCAGGATGAAGTTAATATCCTGCACAAACAGTGGGAAGTCTGAGCTTTGCAAACTGAAAGCATGGCCTTGCTGAGGAAGCAGAAAGTGATCCTAAATGTAAGGGCTGGTAAGAAGGCCTGTTTAAAACAAGCAATCGAACAGCTGCTATGATCTTGGATAGATTTTTCAGGAAGTACTTAGTGCTCACAGTGACCAGTAGGATTTATTTAGTGATGGTGTAAACAAAACAAAATTCTGAATAAAGAAATCTAGAAACCACTTATGCTACGGATTCAGCAGTGCCAAAAGTGTTAGCTGCTGGTCAGGATTTATATTTCTTTTATGCTTACAGTTTTCCTGATTCAGAGGGACATGTCTAGTTCTCCAGGAATTATCTACCAGTGCACTCTTCTGGAATAAGTGCAGGCCAAAAACAGGACAGACTCCCCTGAAATTGTGACACTCAGCTTTATAGGTTTGGTTCAATGTTCTCGTGAGATGTATGGAGAGGTTCTTTGCTGCTTTTTCTTAGAGTTTATTGTTAGCAGCCAAAGATGAAGTATTTTTAGGCAAGTACTTATTTCTCAAAAAATGCTTTCAACCTTGCAAAGTTGGTTTATATATAAATAAACTCCTCCATGCATTCCCATCTGGTTACTTTTGAAATCTTCAGATTTGTTCACTGAAGCATGCTTCCTTTCCATCTCCCTCACCAATTTCCCTTCTGCAGAGCAATGAAATTGGGAACAGTCTGCTAGCTTTGTGTCCCCAGTGACACATCCTCTTCTCTCTCCCTCAGTCCAATCGAAATTGGATCCTTTCCTAGCAGTACAGAGGAACGAGGGGTGAGTAGTTAGGCTGAGTGACGCCACACTGGAAGCTGTATAGCTGTTGACGTGAATATCCTGGGAGTCCTGGACCACACCTGACAGCAAGGGCCGGTGCTTCCCTGCCTCCTGAATGGCAGTCTGGGTTGTTCTGCTCAACTGGTATCCAAGAGGGCATCCATTTCAGAGCAGAAATAACAAGGTAGTGTGAGCCTCATTTTTATGCCCAGCTTCTGTTTGAATTTGCTGTGCCTGAGGTTCTCAAGGTTGCAATATGTTAAACCTTTCCTAAGGAACAACCTCGTGTCCCTTCTGACATGTGGCTCTTTGACCTGAGGTTGACTGATGATCTTGGCTGAAGAGCTGCTTGTTAGCTGGAGGATTTTGTCTTGCTATGAATGATTCCTGTAAAGGGAAATTACCAAGAGCCAGCTGGGTCCATGAATGTGTTTCACGCTCAGCACTACAGTTGAACCTCTCTGTGTTTCCTCTTATGCCTGCATGACTTTGACCACATGACTTTTTAACTGAGCTTTAAGTGCAAGTTTGAGTGCAGAAGATGGAGGTTGGTTTGGGTTGGGGTTTTTTTACGGCCATTAGCTCTTGTCTAAAAATGGGAACTCGGGAGTTACAGGATCCCTTATGTGGTATGTTGCTACCAGTGTATAGTCTGTCTTCCTGACACATGATTTGTGGGCTCTGTTGGGTGTTGAGCAAACATTGCAGCCACTTTGCACTTTGCCAACAATAGGTTTGGTTTGGTTACAGAGGATGTCTTTGGGAATGGAAATATGCAAACTCCTGGTGTTTCACTATTAAAACCTTTGTAATGTTTGCCCCATTGTCCCATCTTTCGAGGAGAAATGTGTAAGAACATCACTGCATGCTGCATTCCTCTACCAGTCTCTTCTCTACTGAACAAGTTTGTGGAGAAACCCCTGAAAAGGGAAATTAATGTAGTGAAACTATTGAGGTACGACTTTCTCTTTTAGTTAGCCTTATATATTTTCAGTGTGGACTGGGGAAAAAAAGAAACAAAAAAGACCTGGCTGTGAGGAAAGGTCTATGGGTTCACCTCACACAGAACTGAAGTGTGGCAGTGCAGGCTCTGGCCTAGCTTGGAAGATGGACTTGCGTGGACAAAAGGGGCCACAGTCTAGGCAAGAAGTATTAATGGCAATAGGAAGTATTCAGCCTCTTTGTATCAACTGTGCATAGTTGTGAAACTGAATCCAAAGCTGCTGGGATAAGAGCTGAGCCTTTGCACGACCTTGAGGAAAGCAGGTAGTGAAACACTTTATTTGGTGTATGGAGGCAGGAAAGAAGAAGGTCCAGAGGATCTTGAAGCATATTTGTGAGTGATCTGAAGTATCTTTTCAGCCTGTACCCAATCCCAGTCCTGAACACAGCATACTGTGCACGTGTGATACAAGGCTCCAGGCTTTCTCCTTAAAGAAAGAAGTGACAAGCCAAGGACAACATGTTACTTGGGAGTGTGCATTGTACTCTTATTGCTTAGATGGACTTTGAAAGCACTGGTTGCTTGCAGGACATTAAAACATCTTTTCCTTCTAAAGCTCTGTGTCAGAAATGATCAGTGTTTGAGAAATGTGATAAAGGTGGCTTGCACATTCCTCATTGCAACATGGCAAGCCTAGGGAGACACAACAGTTTTGTTTGTTTGTTTTTCTGAGACATTTCCAGCATTGCTTATACTCTGGAATCAGGAAAGAAGAGAGAGCAGGGAAAGGGAGATTGTGTTACCAGATAGGAGTGAAAAAATCCCAGATTTCTTTGGCTAAGCTACTGTAGTATCATAGTTGACTGCAGTTTTCTTTGAAAGTGGTTGGCTCATGTTACAGCGACTCTAGTCCTGCCTGTGAGTTGTCACTGAATAGGCACTGATTAAATTCCAAAGGATCTTGTACATGTTTGAAAAGGTTATCTCTGCATGCAGAACAAGCACCTCATATTGCTGGGATCCCCCTCATAGCAGGGATGGCTGGCCCTTGATTTACCCATATGTCGCTAAGCCTTTACACAAGAGAACAAATACTGTACTGGTTAAATTTTTCTTCAGAATAAATGAGCTAACAATCTGGTTTAGGTTTTTTACACTGTGTTAAGTTATTAAAAACTAATTTTGTAAGCAAGCAACTTTTGTTTTGACTCAATTTTACTTCAGAATAATTATCTGGGTGTATTATTTGCTTATATTGATGCTCAAATAGTGAATTTCAGTTGTGTTTTACAGCACAGCAAGGGTGTCCTATAAGGAAATATAAGGCATTGTAATTTTAAAAGCCAGAGGGTACTGATAAGCCTGATATCAAAAGGAAAAAAATCCAGTGGTGATCAGTTACAATCTTGTTTGGAGTGTGGGGACCATCTCTGCTTGGTCATGTGTTATGGTGAGTGCCTTAATTATTCCCTTTTTTATCCTTGTAGGTTAAGCTGAAAAAAAAATCTTTGGTTTATTTTTGTCATGTATCTAGTAATTGGAAGTGAATCTAGTTTTGAAAGAAGCATTTAATTTTCTTGCTTATATTCAGGATGAGGTGAAATAATGTAAATTCTTTGTTGTGGCTTTCTAAGGCAATGGGAAATCCCAGCGTTATTGTGTTCATTTCAGCATCAGTTGAGTGGTTTGCTTCAACAGCAAAAAACTCCTCAGAATATGCTTTGAGGCATTGTGCTATTGCTTTAGTTGTGTTCTGCAAAGACCAAGTAAATGCCTTCATGCCTTTCACTATCAAGGGCAGAAGTTGTTTTTGCTGGGGAGGAGTGTGCATGAATATGCTGGGAAACAGCATCCTGTCTGGTTAGTGTCTGGCTGTTCTGTATTTTTAGGCAAGGTGTCTTGGATTGCACAGTCTCTTGGCTGGCTGATGCATGCTACCTCCCAGATGACTGTTCTCCCCCAGAGAGGTTAACAGGCTGCTCTGCTCTGGAGTGCCATGATAGAGGCTGCTCCTGCCTCTCCCTAAGCAGAGCAGGGCAGCAGCGCGTAAATGCTCAAAAGCTGCTGCTGCTTAGATGGTGCTCAAATACTCCCGAAGGAATGGCATGAGGCTGTGTCAGGGGAGGTTTAGGTTGGAAATTAGAAAAACGTTCTTCCTCCAGAGGGTGGCTGAACACTGGAACAGGCTCCCCAGGGCAGTGGGCACAGCACTAGCCTGACAGAGCTCAAGAAGCGTTTGGACAATGCTGTCAGGCACAGGGTGTAACTCCTAGGGTGTTCTGTGCAGGCCAGGAGTTGGACTCAGTGATCCTTGAGGGTCCCTTCCAACTGAGCATATTCTGTGGTTCTGTATGGATGAAGACATGCCTGTCTGTAGCTATTGAACCCTACGACAGAATATGTAATGTGTAGCCTTTCTCAGTCACTCATTTCTGTAGGGTACTTACTGGTGCAGTATCCACATACAATTACCTTCGTGGTACCAACAGCGAGCTGACACATTGGGGTAAACTGCTGATTTGGGGCTCCTCGTGTGAAAAGCTGAAAACCTCCATTTGTTAGTCCATAGCCCTTCACACCTGCATGCACAAGTGTGCTTTCCACAGCTCCAGAGGCTGGTCCTGGTGGCTTTGGCTGCAGCCCTGGCATGCAGTACTTTCATGTGCTTCTACTCGGCATTTCCATGCAAATCAGGGGTTTCAACCGCTAGCTACATAGGAAGTACAACCAGTTATGGTAGTTGTCTGTCTAAAAGTTGGTGTAAACGGCTTGCTTGCCATCACACAGGTACTTTGTAGCAAAGCCTCCTGCACACTAATACAGCAAGCAATTACTTGAATCTTAAAATCATCTTTCTTTTCCCATTTCTGACTCATACAGAAGGCAGCTTCTGCAACAGAGTGGAAAGGGACAAGCAGACAGCAGTCTCCTTCGCCACCTGACTCTGCCTTCCTCCCCACGCAGACCTATCTCATATGCAGAATGAGGCAGAGCCCCCAGGGGAAAAATAGCATCTAATCACAGCACTGGAAGCAGAGCGCTTACGCACGCAGGTGCTGGAGCGAGGTCACACAGCCTCCAATTTGCGTTCTATTTCTGAATCCTGGAGTACTCAAATGACATTTTTCCTTCCCTCTTTCCCTCCTGCTCCCAAACCTTGTTTATTATATATCTAACTACTCAAGGCCTAATGATGCTGTCATGTTTATTCATAAGTTGGTGAGAAGAAAGGATAGAAGCTAGACCTAAGCTACAGACAGGATTTTATGAGCTTACCAACTCTACTTACAAGGGGGGATTGCAAGTGACCATTGCCAGAAGGCGAAAAGCCTTTTGGCTGAGCTCAAGCGAATGCAAGTCCTGAGCTGCAGTTCTCCAGGTGATAACTTTACTGTTTGTTGGAGGGTAATACTTGTTAAGTGTCCTCTATCTTTCCTTATTATCCCGTTGAGATAAAGCTGATGTTTTATGTAAATAAGTCTCAGAGGGAAAGTGTTTAAAGTATTACTGTTTAAATCTGTAAGAATTTTACCACTGTGTGTGTTGCATGTAATTAAAAAAACTATTACACTACAGCCATGGACGGAAGGATGTAAGAGTGGGGGTTTTGCCCCACAACGTAAAAAGCATGGGGCTTGTCTTACACAAATCAGTGTCTCCTACATCATCGCCTCCCCAAAGTTCTTCCATTTCTCAGAACTTAAGGTAGAAAGTAATTAGAGATAGAAGGAATTGTCCTAATCTTTGGGAACTATTTTCCATTTGTTGAAGTGTGATAACAGTTTTAGATCAGGTAGCTCAAGTCTGGCATTAGTCTCTGCCTGTTGTTCTGTGATAAAATTTTCCTGGATTTCTCTCAGACTCACTAAACATCATCAGTCCCAGGCAAATCTAACAAGGACATGTGCTTGGATGAGAACTCTGTTGGACTGAAATATTAAACAATGACCATTCATAGCACTGATAGAAACTGGTAATTTTTTGTTGGATAGTTACACTCATGACTCACAGCTCAGGGATTCCATGGGCTACTGATGCCACCTGGGCTCTGGTTAGTTCTGGACTCGGGCATTTAGGTCAAACCTGTTTTACTGCTGCCTAAAATAGTTGCTTTCCACAGTTTATGCATATGGACAGCTTCCGTTTCATTCAGTAAGGTACCGTGTAGCGATGAAAAATATCACGATAGTTTTCGGCTTTTTCTTGGTCTCTACATATTATTCCTCTATGCAAAGGTCTCTCTAACCTCTTTAGGGCTTTCTGGGGAAGGAGGTGAGATTTTTTTTACAGGTCTCTAGTCTAAGTTGCCACGTGAATCTTTTATTTTATATATAAACACCGCTATTTACTATAAAGAGCTCAACAACTAAAGTCATACTTGCTGCATGCCCTTTTGAGGTAATCTTTGCTGCTTGGCTCAGTTCTTCAGAGTACACGTGTTCTTCCTTCTTTGCAATGTTTTTGTGTCCATAAAGGGCAAGAAAGGATGTGTTTATTTTTACCCATTTAGAAAGGAATAAAGCTTAGATCAGATCTGGGACTTGAGTTCAGCACTTGAGTAGCAACACTTACAAAGGCTGATCGAGACAAGTGAAATTGGATTTTGTTATCTTGTGTTAAAGGCTCTGGCATGCTCATATCTTTAAAGCATTAAAAGCTAAATGTCCTCAGATTCATATCCTTTAGGCAGGAGAAATGCTAATGTGAATGTTAGCTACAAGCCTATTTTGTTGCGAAACTCCATGAACTCATTGAAAATGTTTTCCAACACCTTAAAACTATTAATATCTTGGCTAAGAAATTTGTTTGAAGATATTACTGCACGTTGATGTTGCATTTTTAATAACCCTGCCTAGGAAAGAGAATATTGGCTGGTTTATACAGACTCAAGTGGGTCGATAAGTGGGTAACAGATGCATGTGACATGTTGGAAAACCACTTACAGAACAATAGCCAAGGTCACTCCTTGTCATGTCTGCAGCGTGTGGCAGAACTGTGGAGCCAGATTTCCCTCTCCTGCTCTTCCAGCCAGGAGAAATGTGAACTGCTCTTCGCAGAGTCATGCATAAAAGGATTGCCTTCAGAAGAGGAGGACTCGGTGGCAGGAGCTGGTTACTATGGCTATATGCATTGCTCACTCTAAATGGAGGAATCAAGCCAACAATCACTGTATACATTAGCTATATTTGTATATGAAGGAAGCTCATTGCCAGCAGCTGTGTGAAGGTGTCGTGATGAAAATCCAACTTGGCTTATGCCAGTCAAGGACTTGGTGACTTTCATGCCTTTAAAGAAGCACAGAATGAAACAGCAAAATCTATGCACCACGGGATCAGGTTCTTTGTCCTCCTTGAGCCTTTGTTTTGCTCTACAGAAAAGTTTCTTCTTTTCTGGGCCTCTAGTAGTCATAGAACAGCCCAGGTAGGAAGGGACCTGGAAAGATCATCTCATCCACCGTTTCATGGGAAAGGAAGCCTAGATGGGATCGTATAGCACCTGGTCGGATCACACCCTACAACCCTCCAGCAATGGGGTCTCTACTCTGTCCCTGGGGAGGTTGTTCCACAGGGGTGGAAGTGGCATGTCATGATGCTGGCTTGGAAATTATGGAGGTGCCAGCAAGCCTGGGCTCTGGGGTACAGAATATGACAAAAAACAACTCCTAACTGTGCTGGCTTCATAGTCCAGCCCATAGCCAGTTACTGACTTGTTGGACTGTCACTGGAGCCACTTTTCCTTTGTCAAATGACATTAGAAATCATCAGTGAACACAAAAGTAGCTGTGGATGGTGAGGCATCTGTAGCACAACCACAGCCTTATTTTTGTTTCTTACAATTTAAAGGCCTTTGCCTTTCCTTTTTGAAGCTACCCCCTGAAACTAGAGGTTCTGTGGGGTACCTAGCAAATTTTATTGCAGAGTGGCTGCCAGACCTGGCCGTTGGTTTACCCCTTTATCCAGTGCTGCAGAAACAGGTAAGTATTTGATAGGTGAGGGGTTAAGCCAAGGCTATTACCACCAAAGATTTGCTGAAGCTCTTGCTCCTGTCTCCAGTGCCCAGATTTTCATGCAAGCAGGAGCAGTGGACTTGGGTATGCTCAAGAGGTGGTTTGTAGCATCCAGCCCAAGCCGATGGAGCACTTCTATTACCTGCTGTCACTTGTAATTCCACTGTTAAGGCCGAAGGGAGTTTTGCACATCAAATAGGGGCCGGATCTTTAATCCCAATGGAAAATAGAGCATATTTGCTGCAGATGTAAAAGCTTGCCTTTTAAAAATGAATTAGGTTGTTGCAGTCTACAAATATTTTAATTAGCCTGAGTTCAAATTAATTAAAAACTGTCATTTAAAGAATTAAGCACTTGCAGGTTTTACAGAGTTTAGAATGATCTTAATGGAATAAAAAAGACTTGGAACTTGCCATATAATTAAAAATAATTGAAATCTTCTGCCTGCATGTATATGAATAAATCAGCTAATAATTAAGCGAAGTTATTAGCAGTGGCTGTATTTAATGTTACCTCTAGAGTATAGCCTAGAAAATTTTAACTAGTTCCACCATGAAATCGGAAATAATGCAGCTTACCATCAGTCTTCTGCAGTGGCTGGAATGTCACTCTTATGGGGGAGACAAGGAACACACAGACTCACTGGTGGATTAGCTGCGTCCCTTAGCTTTAGACTTTAAAGGTTAAAGGGCTTAATGGTTGAATGGCTTGTATGTTTCTGCTTGAAATGTCCCCCATACCACTGAAACCTTGCCTGCTGCTGGGAACGAGGGAGAACCACAGAGAACATTTGGTGCTGGTAGGATCCCTCCAGCATTCTTTGTGAGTGTTCTCCCTTCGGATAGAAAAAAAGCCCTAACCCATATTAAAAGCCAAACCTGTGTGGAATGGGCTGCTTTGTGTGAGGCTTCAGTCAGGCAAACCAGGTGCAAGCCTCTTTAGGGGTTGGTGACTGCTGGTTGTCTTATGCTTCTCCAGTAGCTCTGCCCTAAAAATAGCGCTCTGCTCCTCCAGAAGGACAGAGATCTCATACAGGAGCCCCAGCTGGTGCCTCTCGTTCAGTCTCCACACAGACATTTTGAAACAGGAACTTCCTGAAGGGGAAGGGAAAAAAAGCCTGATAAAATGAATGAATGCTTGTGATTACTCATTCAATGAACCCAGAAAGGTGGAATCCGCTCTAAAAATGCTTGTAGGAATACAAACAGATGCCTTAGTCACAATCTGTCCGCACCATGCCGCAACACGAAGACTTTTCGAAGACTGTAGTTGCATGTTTCTTATTTCAATTCAATTGGGTTTCTTTCTATATCATCTCTTAATTTCCTGGATTAGTGATGCTTGGTTGGAGGCTATTGGCAACATCATTGTCATATTCCTAACTGTTATTCTGTCCTTAATATTTTACTTCAAGCTGAGTACATAAATGCTGGGCTGGATTTACTTAGACTGGCTGATCAGAAATACTGTTGGTGTGGGAGGATGGTATATATCCTCTCTGTATTTGCATTTTTAATAGTAATGATCTGTTCTTATCATCAGTTCACACAGAATTTTCAGCTTTTCTTTTATTTAGGGACTCTAATCCTATATGGCTAGGAAGATACTCTCTTAGCAAGTACTGGATTCCTTTTTTTGGTATATGAGATCTCCAAAGAAACTCTGATAAACATGGCAAGTGCCAAATCTCGTGAATTAGGTCAGTGCTTAGTAAGTTTTGTCAGGTTGCAGTAGTAACCAAGGTAAAGTGTCCACACTGCTGTTTCAGTGAGGGGTTTATTTTGGGGAGGAAGGGGGTATCTTTGAAGACATTAATGACTAAAGGAGGAATAAGATTGAAACAAATCTCTTCTAGTTATTTTTTTTTGCCCCTATCTGGTTGTCTTGTTTTGTAAATGTGGAGCCACAAGCAATGAGGTCTGCTGGTGTTCTCCTTCTGCCATGTGCTTTCCTCGAGTCCAAGAAGAGAAAGGTGTGAAGGGAGATCACGAGGCACCTCCTAGACCATCTTGTCCTTAGCTGAGGGCAGGGAGAGAAAGGAGGTGACGCTAAAGAAAACCAAATGCTCTGAATTTGTGCAGGTGTGGCTGAATGACTGATTTTGATTCTCTTTGAACGCCCCCATTCCGAGCAGCCATCGTGGCTGGGGCGCCCTTGCTCGTGCCCAGACACACACACA